>CM035838.1:434587245-435104745 GCA_020510985.1 Pholidichthys leucotaenia | reverse complement strand
TCGAAAAGCTGGACAACAACACGGCCCAAAATGTGGAAAGCCTGATCGACCAGCCGCCGGACAACGACAAATACGGCACGTTGAAGGCTGCACTCATCCAGCAATTCATCCCCTCGGCAGAGGAGCGAGCAGAGAGGCTCCTGGGGCTGACGGAGTCGGAAAATGACATGCCCGCGAACCTGATGGAGAAGTTGTTGAGGTTGAAAGACTCTGACGACGATCACTTCATTTTCACCCACCTCTTCCTCAGGACTATACCGTCAGCAGCGAGAGCGACCCTGGCCAGTTCGCCACTGTTGGCCCAACGGGACTACCGCACGCTGGGTCGAGAAGCGCAGCGGATTGTCAACGCCACCAAGCGGCGCGCAGCCGCGGCCACTGCAGCAGAACTCAGCGCGGCAACCGGAGACAACAGGAGGCCAGAGGCAGCGGTACCAGACGCACCGACGACGGCGGCGGCTTGGGCCAGGGAACGGGGATCAGACGTCCTTTGTTTCTACCATCGCCACTTCGCAGAGAGGGCACGCAAATGTGTACCACCGTGCCAGTTCGGGCGTTCGGGAAACGCCAAGACTGGGGGTCGGTAGCAGCCGTGGCCCTCGGGGAGGAGAACAAGCTGCTCTACTTGTCGGACGCACGCTCGGAGAGGCAGTTCCTCGTCGACACAGGCTCCCAGTTGAGTTTCATCATGCCTTCCTACGCGGACAGACTAGCTGGTTCCGGAGGTCCCCGGGTGTCAGCAGCGAACGGCTCGGAGATTAAGACCTTCGGTGAGAAGACTCTGCTTCTGTCTCTACACGGCCGTACATTTGAGTGGACTTTTGTTGTAGCAGCAGTAAATTTCAATATGTTGGGGTCTGATTTTCTGTGCTCACATGGTTTGTTGGTTGATCTCGCTAACAGGCGCCTGGTTAATGCACTTTCTTTTGATTCAATCCCCTGCACAGCGCGAGTGGCCCCGCCTACAGCACAAGCCAACGTCACAGCTGCAAGCGGTAAGTTCCACACACTGCTCACTCAGTTCCCAGCACTCACGGTCCCCACATTTTTGGCAATAGTCGCTAAGCACGGGGTGGAGCATTTTATTACCACTACTGGACCGCCCGTTTTCGCAAAAGCTCGGCGCTTGGACGCAGCTAAACTAGCCATAGCGTGCGAGGAATTCGCCAACCTGGAGAGGTTGGGCATTATCAGACGTTCAAACAGTCTGTGGGCTTCCCCACTGCACATGGTCCCGAAAGTCAACGGATCATGGCGACCTTGCGGGGATTTCCGCAGGTTAAACAACACTACAGCGCATGACCGCTACCCAATCCCGCATATCCAAGATTTTTCCGTTCATTTGGCAGGGGCGTGCGTTTTTTCTAAAATAGATTTGGTCCGCGGTTACCACCAAGTCCCAGTGCGCGCTGAGGACATACCCAAAACAGCGGTAATAACTCCATTTGGTTTATTCGAGTTTTTACGCATGCCGTTCGGACTTAAAGAGGCTGCTCAGACGTTCCAACGCATGATGGACGCGGTGCTTCGCGATCTCCCTTTCGTGTTCGTCTACCTGGACGATATTTTAGTAGCCAGCGCGTCCGAAGATGAACACGAAAAACACCTGGCCACAGTTTTCCGAAGGTTGGGAGATCACGGGTTAATAATCAACCCAGCGAAGTGTCAGTTCGGGGTGGCGCAGATCAATTTTTTAGGACATCGCGTCTCCCCCGAAGGAGCAGTTCCGCTTCCTGATAAAGTGCGCAGTGGTAGATTTTCCCCGGCCACAGACGGTCAGGGCATTGCAGGAGTTTTTGGGAATGGTGAATTTTTATAACCATTTTCTCCCCCGCGCGGCGCAACTTATGCAGCCGCTGTATGCCACACTCAAAAAAAAGAAACCCGCGGATAAGGTCGAGTGGTCCCCGGAGCGGGACCAAACGTTCTCGGAGGTGAAAGCAGCTTTGGCAAGGGCTGCGTTGTTGGTACACCCAGACCCAACAGCCCGCATAGCGCTCACTACTGATGCTTCAGAGGTGGCCATAGGGGCGGTCGTGGAGCAACATGTAGCCGGGGTTTGGCAGCCCCTTGCTTTTTTCAGCAGGACCTTGCGCGATAGCGAACATAAATACAGCGCGTTCGACAGGGAGCTGCTCGCTCTCCATTTGGCCATTCGCCACTTTCAGTTCTGGCAGGAGGGACGCTCTTTCACCGCGTTCGTTGACCACAAACCGCTCACATTCGCGATGGCCAAGGTTTCCGAACCGTGGTCAGGCCGGCAGCAGAGACAGCTGGCCGCGATATCAGAGTTTACCACTGATATCCAGCATGTGGCAGGCAAACTCAATGTAGTGGCAGATTGCCTCTCGCACGCTGTAGCGGCCCCAGTCTGGACCAACAGGGTTAAGGCTGGAGAACAGGGTGCTGCAAGACGGTATGCCCCCCCTAATCTGCGATGTCTCCACGGGTCGGCCGCGTCCTGTAGTACCAGCTGCGTGGCGCCGCCGCGTTTTTGACTCGATTCATTCTTTGGCGCCGCCGGGAGTGCGCGCGTTGGTCAAAATGGTAGGAGAGAAATTTGTGTGGCCGAGCCTCCGCAAGCAAGTGAAAGAGTTGACAGCAGCCTGCACGGCGTGTCAACGAGCCAAAGTACACAGGCACACGAGGGCTCCTTTGGAGCCGTTTCACATTCCGGCAAAGAGGTTCGACCACGTTCATGTGGACCTCGTGGGCCCCCTCCCGTTGTCACAAGGGTGCACACACCTTCTCACAATGGTGGACCGCACCACGCGCTGGCCTGAAGTGGTCCCGCTGGCATCAACCACGACCGAGGAGGTTGTGCGTGCGTTTTTAACAGCTTGGGTGGCGCGCTTCGGCGTTCCATCGGATGTTACGTCCGACAGAGGCCCTCAATTTGTGTCCGAGCTTTGGTCGACAATGGCCCGCAGCCTGGGTGTCACAATTCACCGCACAACCGCGTACAATCCGCAGGCTAACGGGTTATGCAAACGTTTTCATAGGTCATTGAAAGCAGCTCTCAGGGCATCACTGACGGGTGCAAATTGGGTAGACAAGTTACCGTGGGTGTTATTGGAGTTGCGTTCTGCGCCTAATGAGGACTTAGAAGCCTCCCCAGTGGAGCTTGTGTTTGCGCAGCCACTCCGGCTCCCTGGGGAGTTTGTCCCAGATAACCCTGCGCCAGACACCTCCCCGTCTCAGCAGTTGCGGAGTGACATAGGATTATGCATGCTGCCCGGCCCCGCACACCACAGTTTTCCGCACGTTTTTGTGCCTAAAACTTTGAAGAACGCAGAGTTTGTTTTTGTCAGACACGATGCACACCGAACCCCGCTGCGACCGCCTTATGACGGACCCTTCAGAGTGCTGGAAACAGGGGACAAGCAGTTTTTGCTAGATTTGGGGGGTAGGAAAGAGAAAGTTGGCATAAACAGACTCAAACCCGCTTTTGTGGTGGCAGATGAGCAAGTGCTGTTGGCGAGGGCACCGCGGCGAGGTAGACCCCTGCGGAGGGCTTCACTGAGTAATGTTTCCCCAGAACCCCCACAGGTGCTAACAAAAGGTTTCCACCCCCAGACGGCAAACCCCCAGCGTGACAGCGCCGCGGAGACGTCCAATCCCAGCTACAGCAGATACGGCAGGAGACGGAAGCCCAGACAGCATGTGGACTAATGTGTATTGATACTATCACGGCATGCATGTTGTTTTTCCCTTGTTTGTTCTAAAATGCTGGGGGTGCTTAGTGTGGTGGACACACATACATGACCTGCTTTTGGACTCACATTTTAGACCAGAGCAAGGGCAGAGCTTCTGTGGTGATTTCAGGAAGCTGCAAGAGGGTTAGCTTTGGTATGCAAAGCTCGAGGCTGTGGGGTATAATTAAAGGATTAATGAGGGGATGCATTGTAGACAGTGGTGTGATATCATGCAGAGAGGATGCATTGTTGCTGTCTTTATAATGCAATGTGTTTTGTGAGACATGTGACCTGTTAACTGTAAGAGTCCTGGTATTTAAGGACGAGAGTTCCCTTTGTCGTTCTCTTTTATTCTGCTTTGTGATGTTGGAGATGTGAATAAAACTGACTCGAGAGAAAACTCTGTCTCGTCATTCTCACATTTCCACAATATATATACAGTGGGGCAAAAAAGTATTTAGTCAGCCACCAATTGTGCAAATTCCCCCACTTAAAAGATGAGAGAGGTCTCCAATTTTCATCATAGGTATACTTCAACTATGAGAGACAAAATGAGAAAAAAAAATTCCAGAAAATCACATGGAAGGATTTTTAATGAATTAATTGGTAAATTCCTCGGTAAAATAAGTATTTGGTCAATAACAAAAGTTTATCTCAATACTTTGTTATATACCCTTCGCTGGCAATGACAGAGGTCAAACGTTTTCTGTAAGTCTTCACAAGGTTTTCACACACTGTTGCTGGTATTTTGGCCCATTCCTCCATGCAGATCTCCTCTAGAGCAGTGATGTTTTGGGGCTGTCACTGGGCAACACGGACTTTCAACTCCCTCCAAAGATTTTCTATGGGGTTGAGATCTGGAGACTGGCTAGGCCACTCCAGGACCTTGAAATGCTTCTTACGAAGCCACTCCTTCATTGCCCGGGTGGTGTGTTTGGGATCATTGTCATGCTGAAAGATCCAGCCACGTTTCATCTTCAATGCCCTTGCTGATGGAAGGAGGTTTTCACTCAAAATCTCACGATACATGGCCCCATTCATTCTTTCTTTTACATGGATCAGTCGTCCTGGTCCCTTTGCAGAAAAACAGCCCCAAAGCATGATGTTTCCATCCCCATGCTTCACAGTAGGTATGGTGTTCTTTTTCCTCCAAACACGACAAGTTGGGTTTTGACCAAAAAGTTCTATTTTGGTTTCATCTGACCATATGACATTCTCCCAATCCTCTTCTGGATCATCCAAATGCTCTCTAGCAAACTTCAGACGGGCCTGGACATGTACTGGCTTAAGCAGGGGGACACATCTGGCACTGCAGGATTTGAGTCCCTAATGGCGTAGTGTGTTACTGATGGTAGCCTTTGTTACTTTGGTCCCAGCTCTCTGCTGGTCATTCACTAGGTCCCCCCATGTGGTTCTGGGATTTTTGCTCACTGTTCTCGTGATCATTGTGACCCCATGGGGTGAGATCTTGCGTGGAGCCCCAGATGGAGGGAGATTATCAGTGGTCTTGTATGTCTTCCATTTTCTAATAATTGCTCCCACAGTTGATTTCTTCACACCAAGCTGCTTACCTATTGCAGATTCAGTCTTCCCAGCCTGGTGCAGGTCTACAATTTTGTTTCTGGTGTCCTTTGACAGCTCTTTGGTCTTGGCCATAGTGGAGTTTGGAGTCTGACTGTTTGAGGTTGTGGACAGGTGTCTTTTATTCTGATAACGAGTTCCAACAGGTGCCATTATAACGAGTGGAGGACAGAGGAGCCTCTTAAAGAAGAAGTTACAGGTCTGTGAGAGCCAGAAATCTTGCTTGTTTGTAGGTGACCAAATACTTATTTTACCGAGGAATTTAACAATTAATTCATTAAAAGTCCTTCAATGTGATTTTCTGGATTTTTTTTTTCTCATTTTGTGTCTCATAGATGAGGTGTACCTATGATGAAAATTGGAGACCTCTCTCATCTTTTAAGTGGGAGAAGTTGCACAATTAGTGGCTGACTAAATACTTTTTTGCCCCACTGTATATACTATATATATATTTATTTTTTTTTTGACACACAAAATAAAGTAGCTATTTTTATTAGAATTGGGCTTTTTATTTTTTACATTGGATAGTAAGATTATTGCAAAATTCTGACTTAAATTAATAAAAAATAGTAAGGCATGACCCAAATATTCTGATAGACTTTAAAGTGTTGTCTAGCTTTTTTTTGTTTGTTATTCATATTCTTTATTAATTTCGAGCAGTCTATGTGACGCCCACAAAATGAGTGGCCACATTTTATCTATTTTATCTACATGGTTTTGGAAAAGTGTTCTTGTGATAATTGTACAAGGGGGATTTGATTGCTGACTTAAAAGATGAAAATAAAAGTGATAAATGCTCTTTTGTCCCCGCTTATCTGTCTGATTGCAGTGAAGGTTGCGCAAGATCACCAAACGAAAACGTGCCTCACCTGTGTGGGATAACATAAGGGAAGTTAGTTTTTACTTGTTTAAAGTTAAGAGCCACTCAGAGGGCTGTGGCAGAATGCGGGAGAGAGATTGTGAGGCCCGGTATGACCAGGGAATAGCGCTGCCGCCAGCAGCTGCCCGGCTGGGCTCTTTTCAAGAAAGAATGTGACCATATCCACGGGAAGAGCCCTAACATTACCATTCCTACCCGAAAAGGAAAACGGTGTTGGGACAGCCATCTGGACCGTGAACAGTGGTAGGTGTTGTGTCCATAACTGGGTAAAGCAAACACATGGTCGCTGCAGTTTACGGAGCTTTATTAATCAGAGTGCGTCACATACATAAAGAGGCTTACGGCACTCGCCTGCTTGCCAGGTGGCTCCCGTGACTTATACCATGGGCGGCGTCACCACCAGAAACCGGTAGTAGCCACCCCGGTCTAGCCCATGACCAACCCGGCTGCCATCATTGTAATACAGTCTATTTACATACACAACATTCCTCCCCCACTTCAAAAAAAACAAACAAAAAAACGCCATGCGCACAGATAGCCCTCCCAGATTTGCTTCTTGACTCACACACTAAAACAAAACAATTACAGAAACAAATAAACAACCTATCCATGCACACAACTAAGCTAGGGGACCAGGTAGACTACCAGCACCCCCACATGGCTGGGTGGATTATTCTGCCGCCAAACATACAAAACAAAGCCATGTAACTAAAGTAATAAAATAAAATAATCCCAGAACAGCTCCACATAAAACACACAAACTACAAGACTCATAACAGCTACTGGCAGCCTCCCCCCAACACTCACCCCACAACAGGTACATCATAAAAAAACAAACGTTGGGTATGTAAATACAAATGAGTACACATTTTACATGGGCTAAACACACCCTACCACCCCAAACCTGGGTACTCAAACAACATATTAACAAAATTTTACTCCGTCAACTACTATCTAGACTCTAGATACTCTAGATTCTAGAGTCAGCAAAAATCCCACAATTATCATACAAACCCCATAGACCAAAATTTAATTCCCACTCATCTCTTTTCTCTAATAGATCCCCCCCTTTTTTTTAAAGTCAAATCAGGGTACCAAACCAGCAGCAAATAAACATACCAGGACTGGAGAAAGAAACACACAGACAGAAAATAATGACATAATACTCTCAATCCTTAGACGGGTCCTTTTCAAGTCGCCTCCGTCTCTTGACCTCAGGGCTCCCACCGCGCCGCTTCATCTCCTCCACTCAGTGCAGCTCGTTCGGATGCCTCCAGGTCTGGTCAGACAAGCGCAGATACCCATCACTCCAAGCAGCCCCCACCCGGAATCATCTCCTCTCATCGTGCCACTCGCGCAAGCCGTGATCACCCCTCATCCGAGCCTCAACCCTGGGCCACACCATGTCGCCGACCCGCAGGGAAGCCCACGTCTTCCTTCTCTGGTGATGTTGGGTTTGACTGGTTTCCATCAATGGTCTGGTCGACTCGTGGGCCCGGTCCGTGTTACCCATGGCAGACCGTCTTCCCGAGTGATGTAACAACCCGCTCTCCGGTCCCGCCCTTTCTGGATCCAGCGTGGGCACCTCATCCTTACAGGCGCCGCCACGGGGTCCCATCGTGCCGTCCCTCACCCTCAGTTTGGGCATCAAACAGGTCAGCATCGGGTCCAACCCATGGCAGCCTTGCGCGGTGCCGAATGTGCTCTTCCTCGTTACACATATCCAACCAGTCCGATTCCCTCACCTCCACGCCATCCATCAGCAGAGTCGGCTGGCTCCACAGTCCACAGCCTGACCACTCCTCACCCGACACATTGGCGACTGAAAAACCCAGGCTATAAAATAGATCACACCCCATGATGTTAACCCCCGCAGCGGTGACATGAATGCGGGCTCGGGGCACCAAAACAGACTTGTAACAGGCCTCCACCTCCACAAAGCCTACAACTGCCAGTCTGTTTAATCCATAGCCATAATAGTCTCTCTCCTGCTATTTAATCTCCCGGTGGGGAAACAAACTGTTCATGGTCGCCAGGTTCAACACCGAGAAAACAGCTCCTGTGTCCATCAACAGTGAACCACGACAGCACCAGGTTCCTTCCTCCGGCTCCTGCATTCGAAGTGGTGCACGTCCTGGCAAAGTGGTCCCGCAAACCACACGTTGCCACAGCGCTTTCCTTTCGCTGGGCACACACTGGCCTTATAGCGGTGAACAGGATACCCGCAACCATAACAACATGGCATACCAGGGGCGGACCTTATCTTCACCACGGAGGCATATGTGTCTCCCCCGGCATCACCATCGTCAGGGTCCCAACTCAGTGCCTTGGCGCGAGAAATCATCCTCACTCAGAAAAGCCCCCTTCATGGAAGGCCTTTCATGATGATCTCTGCTGCCTCAAACTGCTGGGCAAACTCGACAGCCGTGCCAACGTCAACTCTCCTGGAAACTCCAACAACCTGGACCGGCCCACCTGCTCGCACACCTGCTCGTCATCAGCAGCGAGGGATATAAGCCGCCTCGCCCTGAGCTTCGGCCTGAAGCCGTCAGACTTCCCTACGCTTCGCTGTGAGTTCAACCTCATCCTCAAGGTATCATTCCGGTAAGAAGACCTTACCTCCTTTTCCTTCCAGTCTGCTCCCCTGTGCACAGGTGGATTTCCTGGCGGCGGACTACGCCTCTCCATCGCCTGTTCCTCGCTGCTGCACCGGGCTCTCCAGGTGGCTGTCTACCGGGCTCCGTCCCTTGCGGTGCCAGTCATCTGTCCTATCCAAGTAAGCTCCTCTCTCGCTCTCATATCTCCTGTGTTGGTGTGTGCCCGTCACCCTTCTCCTTGTGCTTTTTCCATAGGGTTGTCCGGCTGTATGGTCTCCTGCCTCTGTGCCCGAAGCAGACGCCGCCACCAACACATCTACATCTCGCAGACACACATTCATTCACTCCTGTTGTTAATAAACTATTTGAACTACTCTGAGCCTGTGTGTGTGCGTCTCCTGAGCCGTGCGTTATGTCAGTACGGCTTCAGCAGAGCGGCTCGGCAGACGGCGGGCTCGCACACCGGTTTTCCACTCTGGAGGCTCGAGTGGATTCAGATAGTCTATCAGCAACAGGTGATTTTTAATCAGTTGTTAAATATAAACTAACCGGTTGGGCCGCTTGGACCCCCAACAGCCGTTCCCCCCGCTCGTCATGGTGGGCGCGGCTCCTGCTGCTCCAGTGGCTGTCCAGCAGGCTCCGGGTACAACCGGTTTTCGGCTCACGCCTCATTCCAACCCCGCCCGCCCACTTTAGCGGTAAGCTCGGCGGAGCGCGGGGGTTTATTATGCAGTGTGAGTCCATTTTCCACCGTGGGCCCGGGGACTTTCCCTCAGATCATAGCCGAATTGGTTATATCGGGAATCTCCTGGAGGGGCGAGCATTAACATGGACCTACGCCGTAATTGGCGAGGCCCAGTTATGCCACCCTCACATATGACCAGTTCGTGAGACGCTTCCTGGAGGTCTTTGACCATTCTCCTACTGAGACGGTCCAGGTCGATCGGCTTCTCGCCCTCCAGCAGGGAAGCTGGTTGGCAGCGGACTACGCAGTCGACTTCCGGGTAGCGGCGGAGGAATTAGGCTGGGAGGAACGCTCCCTCTGTGGCCTTTTCCTCCGCAGTCTCAATGATGATCTGAGGGATGAACTGGTTGGGCGAGATATCCCTGAGACGCTAGCGGAGCTAACATCCCTAGCGATCAGTTTGGACAACAGGCTGCGCGAGCGCTCCTCGGGACGGAAGTCGTCTTCTTCTCACCCTCGTGGAGCTCGCTTGCGCCGGTACCAGCTCGCCCCCTGGCGGCGCCGCCACCATCGTGCCCCGAGGAGTCGGAGCCGATGGTGACGGGCTAGACAAAGCTTTCCCCTGCGGAGAGACAACACCGCCGTGAGTTGGATCTCTGCATGTATTGCGGAGATGACCAACACACGGTGAAGCTTTGTCCATGGAAAGCCAAGTCGGCGGGGTCCGCGAGTCACTGTAGGGGGCCTCGTGGACGTCAAACCGGTTAAGCTCACTCACTCAATTGAAGCTGCCCATCCGTCTTCTCCACAACCCCACTGGGCATCTCACCCATGCACTGGTGGATTCGGGTGCAGAAGGCAGCTTTATTTCACAAAGCCTGGCAACCCGATTGGGCATCCGCTGTCAGGCACTCAGGAACCCCATCTCCCTAGTCAATCTCTCCTCGTGCCTCCCTTGGGAGAGTTACACACCAGACCATCCCCGTCCCGGTTATTATCTCTGGAAACCACCGGGAGGAGATGACCTTTTACGTCCTGCCCAACTGTTGTGTCGCCCGTCATCTGGGGTATCCCTGCTAAGCCTCCACAACCCTGTTCTGGATTGAAGTCCGCCGGGGGTGTCGGCATGGAGCAACGTTCTGCAAGGGCATCTGTCTTTCTGTCCGCGCCTGCTCTCTGTCCGCTTCTCCCCCTCCCTATCGGACGTTGCACACCCCACGGACCAGTCCCCTGGTACCCACTTGGAAATTTCACCGACCTGGGTCTAGTATCAGCAATCCAAGGCGATGTCTCTCCCTCCCTCATCGGCCCTACGACTGCGCAATCAATCTCCGCCAGGGGGCGCCCTTACCTTCTGGACGGCTCTACAGTCTGTCGGCGCCGGAGAAGGAGACAATGAACACATACCTCAAGGAGTCGCTGAGTGCTGGGATAATCCGCCCATCGTCATCACCTGTGGGGGCAGGATTCTTCTTCGTCGGCAAGAAGGACGGATCCCTCCATCCTTGCATTGACTACCGAGCTCTTAATGACATAACGGAGAAGGATCGTTACACCCTGCCCCTCATGGACACCGCTTTCCACTCCCTCCAGGGGGCGACTTGGTTCACCAAGCTGGATCTACGCAGCGCATACCACCTCGTCCGGATCCGGGAGGGAGATGAGTGGAAAACAGCCTTCCGTACCCCGAACGGCCACTTCGAATACCTGGTAATGCCGTTCGGGTTGACCAACGCTCCAGCCGTCTTTCAGCGCCTCATCAACGATGTCCTCCGGGATTTCATCGGCCTCTTTGTGTTCGTCTACCTGGATGATATACTCATCTTCTCCAAGTCCAGGGACGAGCACCAGGTCCACGTGAGCCGGGTCCTCCAGAGGCTGCTGGAGAACCGGTTATACGTGAAGGCTGAAAAGTGTGAATTTTATGCTAAGACAACATCCTTCCTTGGGTTCATCATCTCACACGACCAGGTGCTTCCGGACCCAGAGAAGGTGAAGGCGGTGGTAGAATGGCCTACACCTGCATCAAGGAAGCAGGTGCAACAGTTCGTTGGGTTTGCGAACTTCTACCGCTGCTTTGTCCCAAACTTTGGCACCATCGTCGGGCCGCTGACCCGCCTCACGTCCCCTAAGGTTACGTTCCGGTGGACCGAAGAGGCCGCAGCTGCGTTTCAGGCGCTGAAGGCGGAGTTCTCCTCCTCCCGGGTCCTTAGCCAAGTCAACCCTGCGCTGCAGTGCATCGTGGAAGTGGACGCTTCGGACACAGGAGTGGGGGCGGTGCTATCCCAGCGGTCGCCAGACGATGGTATCAAACGGCCCTGCGCCTTCTTCTCCCGGCGCTTGTCCCCGGTGGAGAGAAATTACAGCGTGGGTGACAGAGAGCTCCTCGCCATCAAGCCTCGCACTACAGGAAGTGGCGTCCACTGGCTAGAGGGGGCGGGACCTGCGTTCGTGGTCCTGACGGACCACAAGAACTTGGAATACCTAGATCTGCCAGGCGCCTCTGAACGCCCGCCAGGCGCGCTGGTCCTTGTTCTTCGCCAGGTTCCAATTAACCATCACCTTAGGCCGGCTCCAAGAAAGGCCTGCCCGACGCCCTCTCTAGGCAATTCGCCCCTGAGGAGTCGGAGGACACAGTTCACACCATCCTACCCAGGTCGTGCGTCGTGGGAGCCGTCACGTGGGACAACGAGAGCAAGATCCGAAGGGCTCAGGAAGTGGAACCTGACCCTGGCGGCGGACCGGAGGGGAGGCTGTTCGTGCCATCCTCGGTCGAGGAGAGGTCATCCACTGGCTGCACTCCTCCAAGCTCACCTGTCATCCTGGCACCTTCCGGATGATAGACCTCCTCCAACGGTCCTTTTGGTGGCCAGGCCTGCGGAGGGACGCTGCCCGCTACGCCCGGGCTTGCCCAATCTGTGCCACCAGCAAGTCGGGAAATGCTCCTCCAGCGGGTCTGCTCCAGCCCCTGCCCGTCCCTGGCAGGCCCTGGTCGCACATCGCGTTGGATTTCGTCACCGGACTCCCCGTCTCCAACTCCTATCACACCATCCTGACCATCGTGGACCATTTCTCCAAGGCTGTGCACTTCGTCCCCCTGCGAGGTCTCCCTACTGCCCTGGAGACGGCGGATCTCCTCGTCCAACACGTGGTCAGGCTGCACGGGATTCCGGTGGACGTGGTCTCGGACCGGGGCCCCCAATTTTCTTCTGACGTTTGGAGGTCGTTTTGTAACGCCATCGGAGCCAAGGTGAGCCTCTCCTCCGGCCATCACCCCCAATCCAATGGGCAGTGTGAGCGGACCAACCAGGAGCTGGAGGCTGCGCTCCGCTGTGTAACGACGTCCAAGCCCACGTCCTGGAGCAACCACCTTGCCTGGGTTGAATACGCCCATAACACCGCTCGCTCTTCTGCTACAGGGATGTCCCCCTTCAAGGCGTCCCTGGGTTACGACCCCCTGCTGTTCCCGGCGCAGGAGAGTGAGGTAACTGTCCCGTCAGTTAGGGCGCATCTCAGGCAGTTCTGCTCCATTTGGGCATCTGCGCGTAATGCGCTTTTACGCACGACGGAGCGCAACAGAACTGTGGCGGACCGGCACAGAAGACCTGCCCCGGCGTACAGAGTTGGGCAACAAGTCTACGTGTCGACCCAGGACGTAACTTTAAAAGGCGAGAGGAGGAAGCTGGCACAGCGCTTTATGGGACCCTACCCCATCACCCGGATCATCAACCCGGTAGCTGTGCGCGTGGCTATTCCCCCCTCCCTCCGCATCCATCCCACCTTCCACGTGTCTAAGGTAAAGCTGGCAGTCTCCGACCCCCTTTGCCCTCCTCCTGCTGCGCAACCCGCGCCCCGGATGATTGATGGCCATCCGGCCTGGGCCGTCTCTTCCATCCTGGACTCCCGGCGCCGGGGTCGTGGGTTGCAGTACTTGGTGGACTGGGAGGGCTATGGGCCTGAACATCGACAGTGGGTGTCCCGGTCGTTGGTGTTAGACCCCTCGCTCATCGCTGATTTCCACCGAGCGCACCCAGAGAAGCCATCGCCAGGAGGCGCTGCTAGAGGGGGGAGTACTGTCACGCCGCGCCGCACATCAGCGGCGCCACCTGCACGCACACCTGCACATCATCAGCGGCGAGGAATATAAGCCGCCTCGCCCTGAGCTTCGGCCTGAAGCCGTCAGACTTCGATACTCATCCCTGTGAGTGAATCCTCTACTTCAGCCAACATTTTGGTAAGAAGATCTTACCTCCTTTTCTCTCCAGTCTGCTCCCTTGTGCACAGGTGGATTTCCCGGCGGCGGACAACGCCTCTCCATTGCCTGTTCCTCGCTGCTGCACCGAGCTCTCCAGGTGGCTGTCTTCCGGGTCTCGTCCCTTGTTGTGCCAGTCATCTATTCCATCCAAGTAAGACTCTCTCTCGTCTTTATATCTCCTGTGTTGGTGTGTGCCCGTCACCCCTCTCCTTGTGCTTTTCCCATAGGGTTGCCCGGCTGTACGGTCTCCTGCCTCTGTGCCTGAAGCAGACGCCGCCACCAACACATCTACATCTCGCAGACACGCACTCATTCACGCCTGTTGTTAATAAACTATTTGAACTACTCTGAGCCTGTGTGTGTGCGTCTCCTGAGCCGAACGTTATGTCATGTTCCACTAGTTGGTCCCGAATCATCTCCTCCTCCAGGCGTCCGAACTCACACCCCCTCGCCAGCCTTCGGAGCTCGTCAATGAACGTCGTCACTGACTCCCCCAAAAGCTGGTGGCGCTGTCAAATCTGGATGCACAGGACCGTGACACTCTCCTGAGCACGAAAATGGCGCGCCATCAACTCCACCACTCCATCAAAACTATCAGCCCCACCCAGGCTCTCCAACACTCTCTGCCCCTCAGCACCCAGCTTATGGACTAACACAGCCCTCGCACGAAGCTTCTCACGCTCGCAGAGGTTCAACACCATGAGGTAGTTGGTAAAAGCAGTGAACCAATGAGGCCACAGCACGGGCGGCCTGCCCGGAGCCTCCGAAAACAGCTGAAACTCAGCAATAAACTTATCCATTCCCGCTTTTACCTCGTCGCCAAATGTTGTTTCCATAATTGGGCAAAGCAAACACACAGTCGCTGCAGTTTATGGAGCTTTATTAATTAGAGTGCGTCACATACATAAAGAGGCTTATGACACTTGCCTGTTTGCCAGGCGGCTCCCGCGACAGAAGAGGCTCTGCCACCCCAGTCTAGCCCATGACCAACCCGGCCGTCATCATTGTAATACAGCCTATTTACATACACAACAGTAGGTTCAGCCAGAGAAAAAATAGTGACACATGGCATGTACACTTCAAGTGTGTACACTTTCTAATCACTGACAGCACTGCTGTGCACTCCTGCGAGTGTGCACCATGCGCCCTCCTCTGGAGATCACAAAATGGTATTCGGGACAACACGTAATTTTTACACCTTTAAAAGCAGTTTAAAATGTCCTACCTAAATAAAACCTGCTGACGCATTGTCTAAACAGAAGCGGTTTCAGTTTGTTGTGCCTGAGTCCCTGAAGGCTGATACAGTGGCTGGTGTTCATGACCATGCAGGTCTTCTCTTCCGGCTTTCAGAGAGAGCAGACGCTTTTTCTCTCCTCTCCTCCTTCTCCCTCCCTGACTGACTGAATCCCAGCTTGCTGTACTGTCTGTGTCTGCGTCGCTCTTCTACTGGCTGATTCTTGATCCAAACGGAAAATTATGGATTTGCTAAGCTGGGCTTTGAATACAATTGACACCGTCTTTTCAACTAGGAAATCGGGCCCGGGGGAGCCCAACTGTCCTGCAGGTACTGCTGCTGCGGGTTATGTGAGGGACACATACAATTGGAAACTTATGTGTCTGTGTGACCTTTCGATCGAAGATGTGGAAGACATCTACCTGTTTGGCATCACAATCTCAGGACTACTATTGATCGGCCTTGGTGTGGTCCTGGTGTATCGAAAACTAAAGAAGATGGATAGAGCTAATCAAAATGCTGACCCAGCGAAGCTCCTTCATCAATTTGACCAGTTGGGGAGGGCTCTGATAGCGGCTAATGGCGAACTGAACAGGAAGATTGGTAACATCTCGATGTCGCTAGGAGCTCTCCAGGAAATGATTTTAAAGCCTGGAAATGTACATGGAAATTATGAAGCACTGAATCGCACGAGAGATGAAAATTCCTACTCTGAGTGAACTGCGCTTATTTGACCTTGTTTCGGCTCCCTGCAGCACTCACTCCTCCTGGATGAAGATAAGGCAGTAGAAAGTTTTGGCTTGACTTCTCTCTAACATAAACAACCTGGCATACAGTAATCTGAACTCTCAAGGACAGCGCCATGTGACTGGCTTAGAAATTCCATCGGACATGCACTGAGAGTTGATCTCTGGAGGACATGCTCTAAGTTTCAGACACTAAGTCATAACATCTGCTGAGAGAGGATTTTTGCTGTTCACCAGTCTGATACACACACTGCTCACAGCACCACGTGACTGATACACATACACTGATTATCATACACTCACACTGCCTCTCTCAACTGCTTTGTTAATGTGTGAGTTGTTTGTATGCTAAATGTACATTGAGGGTTTTTTTTTTCTTGTAATCATAATCTCGCTCACTGAGCGCTATTCTGATAACTATGTTTTTTTCTCTCGCCTACTGTGTCATCCTACCCCTTCCTTCTTTTACCCCCACTGTTCGACTGGCGCCTTCGGGCTGCCGCGGCTTTGGGATGCGCTTACAGAGCGCGCCCAATGTCAAGTCAAATTTCAATTCTCCTGTATGTATTGCACGTATAGTAGTATTGACAATAAACCTTTTCATCATTCATCATCATTAAGGATCCGCCCTGTATTCTCTCTCTGGCTCACCAGCCTTTCTTCTGGCATGATATGGAGAGGCATGTCCGCAATCATGTCAGGTATTGCCATAGATGCGTCCTTAGCAAGACTCCTGAGCCTTCTGCTAGAGCACCCCTTGAAAGCATTAACACCTCTTCTCCTTTGGAACTTGTTTGTATTGGCTTTTGGTCTGCTGAGGATAACAACAACAATTCTGTAGATGTTTTAGTGGTCACACATCATTTTACAAAGCTAAGAGCATGCCTTTCCATGTTGGGATCAAACTGCAAAGCGGGTGGCACAGAAGCTGTGGGACAACTTTTTCTGCTTTTACGGCTTCCCTCAGTGCCTGCATTCAGAGTTAGGTGCGAACTTTGAAAGTGAGTTAGTTGCCGAGCTCTTGCATTTATCAGGGGTTGATAAATCACACACCTCACCTTATCACCCAATGGGCAACAGCAGGACAAAAAGGTTTAACCACACTCTTGGAAACATGCTGAGGTCTCTGCCCCTTCGCTCCAAACAGAAATGGCCACAGATGATACAGACCATGACTTTTGTTTACAATTGCACTGTTCATGAGACCACTGGGTTTGTTCCTTTCTACTTGATATTCGGAAGGGTGCCCAGGCTGCCAGTTGACCTCTTGTTTAAGAACGTGCTCCATGATGTGACTGTATGTGACTATGATACATACAGTGGGGCAAAAAAGTATTTAATCAGCCACCAATTGTGCAAGTTCTCCCACTTAAAAGATGAGAGAGGTCTCCAATTTTCATCATAGGTATACCTCAACTATGAGAGACAAAATGAGAAAAAAAAATCCAGAAAATCACATTGAAGGATTTTTAATGAATCCATCCATCCATCTTCTACCGCTTTTCCGGAGGTCCGGGTCGCAGAGGCAGCAGTTCAAGCAGAGAAGCCCAGACTTCCCTCTCCCCAGCCACCTGCTCCAGCTCTTCAGAGGGATACCAAGGCGTTCCCAGACCAGCTGGGGACATAGTCCTCTCCACCGAGTCCTGGGTCTGCCCCGAGGTCTCCTCCCAGTGGGACGTGCCTGAAACACCTCAAGTGGGAGGCGTCCAGGAGGCATCCTAATCAGATGCCCATACCACCTCAACTGACTCCTTTCAATGTGGAGGAGCAGCGGTTCTACTCTGAGCCTCTCCCGGATGACTGAGCTCCTCACCCTATCTCTGAGGGTGAGTCCAGCAATCCTACGGAGAAAGCTCATTTCAGCCGCTTGTATCCGCGATCTCGTTCTTTTGGTCATTACCCAAAGCTCGTGACCATAGGTGAGAGTAGGAACGTAGATTGACTGGTAAATCGCAGCTTTGCCTTAGAACTAAGCTCCCTCTTCACCACAACAGACCAGTACAACATCCGCATCACTGCAGATGCTGCTCCAATCCGTCTGTCGATCTCTCGCTCCATTTTCCCCTCACTCGTGAACAAGACCCCAAGATACTTAAACTCCTCCACTTGATCAGTGGATCCACTGGATCAGTCCGCCAAGGTCTCCGCCTTTGACCGCCACCTAATCCACATAGCACCGGACCCCCATGATCCCTCCTGCAGGTGGTGAACCCACTGGAGGGCGGACCCATGTAACTCCTTCGGGCTGAGCCCGGCCGGGTCCCATGGGTGGAAACCCGGCCACCAGACGCTAGCCTTCAAGCCCCTCCCCCAGGCCTGGCTCCAGGGTGGGGCCCCGGTAACCCCATACCGGGCGGGGTACACTGAATCCTTGATATACAATTTATCATGAGAGTCTGTTGGATCGTTCTTAGTCTGGCCCTTCACCCAGGACCAGTTTGTCTTGGGAGACCCTATCAGAGGCAAATTGCCCCGGACAACATAGCTCCTGGGATCACTGGGGCACGCAAACCCCCCCACCACGATAAGGTGACGATCCATGAGGGGGGATTTTTAATGAATTAATTGGTAAATTCCTCAGTAAAATAAGTATTTGGTCACCTACAAACAAGCAAGATTTCAGAGGCTCCTCTGTCCTCCACTCGTTACCTGTATTAATGGCACCTGTTTGAACTCGTTATCAGTATAAAAGATACCTGTCCACAACCTCAAACAGTCAGACTCCAAACTCCACTATGGCCAAGACCAAAGAGCTGTCAAAGGACACCAGAAACAAAATTGTAGACCTGCACCAGGCTGGGAAGACTGAATCTGCAATAGGTAAGCAGCTTGGTGTGAAGAAATCAACTGTGGGAGCAATTATTAGAAAATGGAAGACATACAAGACCACTGATAATCTCCCTCGATCTGGGGCTCCAAGCAAGATCTCACCCCGTGGGGTCAAAATTATCATGAGAACAGTGAGCAAAAATCCCAGAACCACATAGGGGGACCTAGTGAATGACCTGCAGAGAGCTGGGACCAAAGTAACAATGGCTACATCAGAAACACACTACGCCGCCAGGGACTCAAATCCTGCAGTGCCAGACGTGTCCCCCTACTTAAGCCAGTACATGTCCAGGCCCGTCTGAAGTTTGCTAGAGAGCATTTGGATGATCCAGAAGAAGACTGGGAGAATGTCATATGGTCAGATGAAACCAAAATAGAACTTCTTGGTAAAAACTCAACTTGTCGTGTTTGGAGGAGAAAGAACACCATACCTACTGTGAAGCATGGGAGTGGAAACATCATACTTTGGGGCTGTTTTTCTGCAAAGGGACCAGGACAACTGATCCGTGTAAAGGAAAGATGATGGGGCCATGTATCGTAAGATTTTGAGTGAAAACCTCCTTCCACCAGCAAGGGCATTGAAGATGAAACATGGCTGGGTCTTTCAGCTTGACAATGATCCCAAACACACCGCCTGGGCAACAAAGGAGTGGCTTCGTAAGAAGCATTTCAAGGTCCTGGAGTGGCCTAGCCAGTCTCCAGATCTCAACCCCATAGAAAATCTTTGGAGGGAGTTGAAAGTCCGTGTTGCCCAGCGACAGCCCCAAAACATCACTGCTCTAGAGGAGATCTGCATGGAGGAATGGGCCAAAATACCAGCAACAGTGTGTGAAAACCTTGTTGAAACTTACAGAAAACGTTTGACCTCTGTCATTGCCAACAAAGAGTATATAACAAAGTATTGAGATGAACTTTTGTTATTGACCAAATACTTATTTTACCGAGGAATTTACCAATTAATTCATTAAAAATCCTTCAATGTGATTTTCTGGATTTTTTTTTTCTTATTTTGTCTCTCATTGTTGAGGTATACCTATGATGAAAATTGGAGACCTCGCTCATCTTTTAAGTGGGAGAACTTGCACAATTGGTGGCTGACTAAATACTTTTTTACCCCACTGTATGTGAAGTCTCTTTTGGATGATCTCCACCATGCCATGGTAGTGGCACAAAAGAACTGCACAGCTGAACAGAGGCATCAGAGTAACTAATACAGTAAATGAGTCAAGGGCCAACCTCTGTCAATCGGCGACTGGGTTCTGCTGGCGTCAGGGAGAATCCAATTGAGATGCTGTGGCGTGACCTTAAAAAGGCAGTACATTCTTGAAAACCCTCCAATGTGGCTGAGTTACAACAATTCTGCAAAGATGAGTGGGCCAAAATTCCTCCACAGCTCTGTAAAAGACTCATTCCCAGTTATCGCAAACACTGGATTGCAGTTGTTGCTGCTAAGGGTGGCCCAACCAGTTATTAGGTTTAGGGGCAATCACTTTTTCACACAGGGCCATGTAGGTTTGGATTTTGTTCCCCTTAATAATTAACACCTTCATTTAAAAACTGTGTTTGTGTTTACTTGTGTTATCTTTGTCAAATGTTTAAATTTATTTGATGATCTGAAACATTTAAGTGTGACAAACATACAAAAAAATGAGAAATCAGGAAGGGGGCAAACACTTTTTCACACCACTGTATGTATACATGCATCATGCATTGAATTTGTTTACTGACTTTGGGTTGTTAACTTGACACTACACACCCTTTGCACTAAAGAAAGCACTTGTTAGCACCTTGTGAAATCACAAGTTAAATAATAAAAGTAAAATAGTGATTAAAATTGTAATTTCCCTGATTGAATTGTGATTGGATCGACTCGGAACCTCAAGAATTGGAATGGAATTGATTCTGGAAATTAGTGATGATTCCCAGCCCTAGTTCATGGGACTATAGCCAACCTCCCAGAACATGAATGCAAGAGGAAACGCAACCCCAGGATGAGCAGAAGAATAGTGTGTATTGTAGAAAAAGTAACTAGGAAACCATCTAAAATTATTCAAGCTGAACTCCAAGGTCAAGGTATGTTGCTTTGTGATCACGCCATGGGTAGCATTTTGAGCAATAATGGCCTCCATGGAAGAAGACCAGGAGGGCTTCATTACTGGTAGAAAAATATTAAAAAGCCAGTCATAATGCATGCTGACAAGTCCCAAAGTTTCTGGAAGGTTGTCTTTTCAACTAATGAGACAAAACTGGAGCTTTTTGGGCCAGTCACATCAGCTCTATGTTTACAGAAAGAAAAATGAAGCATACAAAGAAAAGAACAGTGTACCTACTGTGAAACATGGAGAAGGCTTAGTTTTGTTCTGGAGCTGCTTTGCTGTCTTGGATGTCTTGAATCTGTGCAATGTACAATGAAACCTCAAGACTATCAGCATTTTGGAGCAAAATGTGTTGCCCAGTGTCAGAAAGCTTGGTCTCAGTCACAGGTCAAGTGTCCTCCAACAGGATAATGAGGCAAAACACACAGCTAAAAGCACCCAAGAATGGCTGAGAACAAAACATTGGGCTAGTGTGGAGAGTGTGGGAAATGAGGAGGCAGGTTTACGAGCAGACCAAGTTTATTAACTCTCACATCAGTCATACACAGAAAAGTGTGATACAGCCAAGCACAGTTTCCTCTTATATCCATACAGATCATCTCACCTCTGCATGACATTTCACATCACACTGCATGACATCTAACAACAATACATTCCCCTTGAACCCCCGTCTCCCTCTTCTTGCCAACTCACCATGACGCCCCTGACTATTGTCCTCTTATGTTTAATCACTGCATCCTGGCTGAGACGCTGTCTGACTCAACCTGGTCTCTACAATATGCATTTTGTGTCTGCTACACCCCCTCCCCCAGACAGTGTTTCAGTCCGCACGTCTTTTGGGCTTCAGTCTCCTCCCATATCTGCTGTAACCAGGGTCTCTGTGCCGGCGGGGGGCTGCTGGACGTGCATCTGACTGTGGGTGGGTGGTGGCGGGGGGGGGGGGGGATCCGCTTTGCCCATGTGGCTGTCCTGGTGAATCGTTTGCCTGGGGAGCTCTCCGTGGGGGTCTTCCACGAAGAGGGCCCCGAGCCAGCAGCACTTGCTCGTCCGCCACTAGGGGCTAGGGCAGCACGGTGGCGGTGGCACTGTGGCAGCACAGCAACTCACCCTTGGCCGGGGGATCCTGGGTTCAATCCCAGCCCCCGACCAACAGTGATCTGTGTGGAATTTGCATGTTCTCCCCGTGTCTGCGTGGATTTACTCCGGGATTTCTCCGGTTTCCTCCCACATGCCAAAAACATGCAAGTTAGGTTAATTGGCATCAAAACTGGGGATTCTAAATTGTCCTTAGGTATGACTGTGAGAGTGAAAGGTTGTCTGTCTCTTTGTGCTGGCCCTGCAATGGACTGGCGTTCTGTCCAGGGTGTACCCTGCCTCTCGCCCAAAAGATGCTGGGATAGCCTCCAGCCGCTCCGCGACCCGAAAAGGATTAAGCGGAAGAAGATGAATGAAAAAAAACATTGGGCTATTCTGAAGTGGCCTTCTATAAGCCCTGATCTAAATCCTGTTGAGCCTCTGTGGAAGGAGCTGGAGAAGGGACCCTTCAAACCTGAGACAGCTGAAGCAGTTTGCTCATGAGGAGTGGACAGGTGTAGAAGTCTCATTGCGGGTTACACAAATCATTTGATTGCAGTGGTTGCATCAAAAGGTTGTGGAAGAAAGTACTAAGTTAAGGGTATGATCATGTTTGTCCAGGCCATTTTTTTTTTAGATAATTCTGTTGAACCAGAATTCAAAAGAAATGTCTGATTTTCATTAATTCATTTTTAGAAAAAAAAATATTTATTATTACCTTTGTCAGTGTCAAGTTATTTCAGTGAGTGAAATTTTCTTTCTTTAACTGAAGGTTTCCAACAAATTTGTTCACATCTATACCTGTCATTTTATTTTATTTTAATTAGATCACCCCCAGTGTAACCTGTCAAAAGGACAGACAGCTTTCAGATTTTTCTGTAACTGCAGAAAAAATGTATCAGAGAAGGACAAGTTTCAGTTAAACCAACCTCTGCTCCAGAATGTCCTGCGTCTGCTCCAGGGTCTCCTCCCAGTGGCACATGCCAGAAACACCTCAAGTGGGAGATGTCTTGGAGGCATCCTGATCTGATGCCCAAACCACCTCAACTGTTAAACTTGAGATGTTTTGAAGAAATGTTAAACTTGAGAGCAGGAGTTCAGAGTGCTGTTGTTAATTTTTCATTTAACACAAACCTGAGACAGTTACATGACATATTTTTAAGGTTCCGTCAAAGACTTGGTAGTATGAAGGGGTGTAGTCTTTGCTCTCTCTGTTGCTGTTTAAAAGTCATGAGCTGCTAAACTCAATGAACTTTAAACACTGGAAAAAGTAAAAGGCAAGCACAGTGGAAAATAGATAACATTATGTCTTACATCTAAATTGTTCTTGTTACCAGTTATCATGACGGCCCTCACGGACCGTCACAAGACGCCTCAGTCACCAGAGAGTTTGCAGTGGTAATTTATTGTTGAGTAAGGATGAACACACACAGAACACATGCAGTGGCTGGGGGAAGTCTGAGCCGGGGAACACCCGATGCGCCAGACGAGATAATCACAAAGATACAGTCACATAGAGCGTACCTTACAACGGGACCGTTAACAGACGGGTAACGGGGGATTCCCAAGTCCGTTAACCACGATGAGCAAGGAGAATAACAGGAGCACGACGGAACGTGGCTGAACATACAGGTGAACAACAGGATATAACAGAGACTGCCGCGTTGGAGGACATTTAGCACCCGCTTATATCTCTGGTGGCTAATGACCCCAACGCGGCACAGCTGCTGCTAATGACAGCAGAGCAGCAGCTGACTTTGACAGCAGGGAGCTCCCCCGGGCGCCTTCACAATAAGAACCCGAGGAGCTGGAAGGAATCCTCAGCTGCCAAAGCCAGAGAACAAAAAGATATGAGACCCGAGTGTGGCCAGAACCGACACTCGGGTTATGACAGTACCTCCCCCTCAAGGCCGAGCTCTGAGCGGCCTGAGTAACACCCAAGCCCCCCCCCCCCCTAGGGTGGGTGGATGGGGAGCTGGCAGGAGGGAGAGAGAGACAAACAACCAACAAGGCTACAAAGGTAGGGAGAAAAAAAACCCACAATAAGTACAAAATAGGCAACACAGCCTTGGGCAAACAGAGTGACACAAAAACACAAAACAATCCCCCCCCACACACACACACCCCAACAGTCCCACAGACGAGATCAGGAACCCGGAAAGGGCGCAGTCCAGGCCCGGAGGGATGGGGCAAAAGGTTCGGGGGGGTCGTCCGGCAACAAGAGGCCACAGAACAGGGAGGGGAAAAGAGGACAGTTCGGGCGGCCTACCCCAGTCCCATGCTCGGGGGAAGAGAGTTTCAGGCGGCCGGAGCAGGTCACCGCACAGGAAGATAAACAGGTCGGGGGGCCGGCCCAGAGAACCAAACCAACGAGACAGCCCTTCAGGCAGCCGCCCCGCAGCACCAGCCCACCAGAACCGTTGGGAGGAAGCAGCCGGTGATCCCGCAGAAAAGGGGGGAGATGAGGGGAAACCGGGCGGAGCGTTCGGGACCCCAACGGCCCCAGGTGGAGATGGGTAGTGCTCCTCAGGGAGACGAGGAGGATGACTGTGGAGATGAGGGTGATGAAGAAAACGAGCCTGTCCAGCATCCGGTGGCTGGGGATCTGCAGCTCCCTCACCGAACCTAGGACCTGCTGGTGCAGCACCCACGGTGGACCCCGATTGGGCCTCCGGAACCAAACCCACGGTGGACCCCGATTGGGCCTCCGGAACAGCACTCCCGGTGGACCCCAACTGGACCGGAACAGCACTCCCGGTGGACCCGGTCGGCGTGGCACCAGACTCGACCTCCAACCCCGAAACCTCTGGCGCAGCAGGCGAGAGCAGCCCCTCGCCGGCGACCCTGGGAGAAGACTCACACAAGAGAGAAAACCCGGGATCAGGATCACCGGCAGCGCCAGAACCCGGCGAGATAAGCTCGGACGCAGCGGGCGGCTGCACCCGGCTCATCTCCCCTTGAGACAGGCAAAAGTGCTCTAAAAGGTGAAGAAGAAAGATAAAACAGAGCACTTGCCTGAGCTCGGGTTCTGACGCCGTCCAGGACTGCGATGATCCGGGCTCAGAAGTCAGGAGGTCGTCCTCAGGCTCCCACTCAGCTGCGTCGGGCTCCGCAGCTGGCATGATGGTGCGTGCAGCTAGAAAGTCCTCCAGCACCGATGTCCATGCCGGTGGCCCGCACGGCGTGGTGGCAGGAGAATCTCGCCCTGCTGGACCGGACCGCTCCTCCGTGGAACCCCGGGGATGCTTCTTCATCGGCGATGGCTCCACGCTGCAGTCCGCTCTCCTCCTCCGCCCATGGCGTGGCTGCGGAACCGGAACCAGGCTCTCCAGAACCGCAGGCCCCCTCCTCATCCAGCGACGTTGGCCTGACGTTGAGGACCGCTCAGCGGGGGGAGACACAGAGGAAGCAGGGTTATTACTTTCGTCCACAGCGGGTGGAGGGAGCTCGGGGGGCTGCATACCCCGAACTCCACCCCCAGGAGTCAGACAAGGCAAAACAATATCAAAAGAAGAGAAATTATCATGCACTTGCCTTTCCCCTAAGGGTAAGATGGTCCTCGCTGTGGGGGACGTCATTCCTTCCTTTCCCCGCTGGATGGCGACAGAGGGCCCTCTGGGGAGACGAGATGAGGCCACTCGAGGCGGATCCGGGATGAAGCTCGCCGAAACGGAGCTCTCATGACACACAGCAGCCAGGATAGGCGACGAAGAGGAGGGGGCGACAGCCGGGGTCAGTCGGGCATGAAGCGCTGACGGGACAGCAGGCGAGGGCTCGGGAGAAGACGAGGCTGCAGGGATTCCCCTCTGACGAGGCGCAGGAGTGACAGCTGTGTGGGGGGTTGAGCCCTTGCGGCGACCCGGGACAGCATCCAGACGGGGCTCTAGCCGAGATTGGAAGCCGGAGTGACAACGGTTCCTTGTAGGGGGTGAGGCGAAGGTGAGGTCCGGAAATCGCCGTTCCTGAGCAGAAACGGCGGCAAGCAAATCAGCAAACTCAGGAAACTCACGCAGCGCTGGATTCCTCTCCACGAGTCTAACCGCCGCCACCACATGCTTCATACACGCTGGAGGATTCTCAGCGGAGCAAGCAGCTGCCACCCGGTCCCAGATCTTGTCTGCTGTCATCTGCAGCTTCTCTGGGGGAATCCCGAGTGACGACATGCCCGATGGGAAAAGACCTCCGGATGGTGCGAACTCCCGGGCCGGAACAGAGGCAGGAGCGGGATCCCGAAGCGAGGGGCGACGTCTCCTCTGCTTCAGCTTCCTGCCAGGATTTCCCTCCAGCCCTCGGAGTATCTCACGCTGGGCGGCGATGTCATCTCTCCTCACGTTTACCTCTGGATGATTAGTGAAGCGGGGGAGAGAATCCAGAATTTCCTCGGCTAGGTCCAGGTACCAGGGCACTTCGCTGTTGTATTCGAGGAAGGAGGCGGCGACAAGGACTCTGTCCACGCGCTCGAGGGTGTCAGCAAGAACAGCGTCCTGCCTCCGAGCACGAGACCTCCACGATGGCATGCTTCAACACGGCACCCAGACAGGTAGGAACAAACAGTCCACTACTGCAAACTGCACGGTGAATGGCGTCTCGAAACAACGCCTCCTCTCCGGGCGTTAGGCGGCAGTCTACTATCACGACGGCCCTCACGGACCGTCACAAGACGCCTCAGTCACCAGAGAGTTTGCAGTGGTAATTTATTGTTGAGTAAGGATGAACACACACAGAACACATGCAGTGGCTGGGGGAAGTCTGAGCCGGGGAACACCCGATGCGCCAGACGAGATAATCACAAAGATACAGTCGCATAGAGCGTACCTTACAACGGGACCGTTAACAGACGGGTAACGGGGGATTCCCAAGTCCGTTAACCACGATGAGCAAGGAGAATAACAGGAGCACGACGGAACGTGGCTGAACATACAGGTGAACAACAGGATATAACAGAGACTGCCGCGTTGGAGGACATTTAGCACCCGCTTATATCTCTGGTGGCTAATGACCCCAACGCGGCACAGCTGCTGCTAATGACAGCAGAGCAGCAGCTGACTTTGACAGCAGGGAGCTCCCCCGGGCGCCTTCACAATAAGAGCCCGAGGAGCTGGAAGGAATCCTCAGCTGCCAAAGCCAGAGAACAAAAAGATATGAGACCCGAGTGTGGCCAGAACCGACACTCGGGTTATGACACCATCCATCCATCCATCCATCTTCTACCGCTTTTCCGGAGGTCCGGGTCGCGGAGGCAGCAGTTCAAGCAGAGAAGCCCAGACTTCCCTCTCCCCAGCCACCTGCTCCAGCTCTTCAGAGGGGATACCAAGGCGTTCCCAGACCAGCTGGGAGACATAGTCTCTCCACCGAGTCCTGGGTCTGCCCCGGGATCTCCTCCCAGTGGGACGTGCCTGAAACACCTCAAGTGGGAGGCGTCCAGGAGGCATCCTAATCAGATGCCCATACCACCTCAACTGACTCCTTTCAATGTGGAGGAGCAGCGGTTCTACTCTGAGCCTCTCCCGGATGACTGAGCTCCTCACCCTATCTCTGAGGGTGAGTCCAGCAATCCTACGGAGAAAGCTCATTTCAGCCGCTTGTATCCGCGATCTCGTTCTTTCGGTCATTACCCAAAGCTCGTGACCATAGGTGAGAGTAGGAACGTAGATTGACTGGTAAATCGACAGCTTTGCCTTAGAACTCAGCTCCCTCTTCACCACAACAGACCGGTACAACGTCCGCATCACTGCAGATGCTGCTCCAATCCATCTGTCGATCTCTCGCTCCATTTTCCCCTCACTCGTGAACAAGACCCCAAGATACTTAAACTCCTCCACTTGGGGCAGGAGCCTGTCCCCAACCCGGAGAGGACAATCCACCTTTTTCCGGCTGAGGACCATGGACTCGGACTTGGAGGTGCTGATTCTCATCCCAGCCGCTTCACACTCAGCGGCAAACCGTCCCAGGAAGAGCTGTAGGTCATTGCTGGATGAAGCCAACAAGACAACATCATCTGCAAACAACAGAGATGAGATCCTGTGGTCACCAAGCATGACACCCTCCATTCCTGATTACTGGTTATGACACCAGTAATCTTAATTTAAGCAAAAAGCTCAATTGCATGCCAAAGTCTCAGGTCATTGCCAGTCAAAGTATCTGTATGGAAAATAAATTTTGCTTAGATGGCATTTGTGTTTAAGGATAAAAGTCATATTATTTTACAATCACACCCCAGATTTGCAATTTCAAAAATAAAATGTTCCCTTTGAAAAAGAAATGCTACCTGCAGTTTTTGACCCATAAATCATGGGTCAAAAACTAAAAGTCTTTGGCGGACACTGAACTTCTGCCCTGCACACTACAGTCTACTTTTGCTCCTTCTATCCATCTCTTAAACACACAACCTGGGGCTCCTGACACTGCCCAAGAACAGGGAAAGCAAATAAATTCAGACAGACTGAATCATATCTTGGCTGAATCTTACATCCTCAAGCAAGAACAGTTGACTTCGAGCTTTATTTTGATTAACTATGTTTTTTCTCTCTGCCCATTGTGTCATTGCCCCCCCCCCATTTCCCTCTTTACCCTTCACTGTATGACAGGCGCCTTCATGGCTGCTGCGTCATTGGGATGCGCTTATAGAGCGCGCCCAATGTCAAGTCAAATTCCTCGTATGTTTATTTTGTAAACATGCTTGGCAATAAAGTGATTCTGATTCTGACTTCACAGTCTAAATAGATCAGTGACTTTGCAGTCCAGTTTTTGTTTTAACAGACTTCTTTTATAAAGATTTATGAATGTCCTTTGAAACTGGCTGGTATTTTCATAATTTGGTTTCAGTCAGTTACAATTTAAGCCTCTTTATTCATGCATGAAGGCTAAAGATAATGAATATAATATTTCACATTCTCACAATAGCTTTGAAAACTGACACTATAACTAACCTTTTCTTATTTTGTGTGCATCCACAGGGAAGGGTGGAGGGAGGGCATCTTGCGGAATTGAGGTGCATCAAGTTAAGCAGCTCATAATAATTAGTCTGGTGATTTTGTCTTTAATAATACCAATCAGCACCACATTCCTGACACAAGCACTATGATATCACCTGATCTTCTGTTTTATCCATTTATCGCTTTCAGTTTTGAGTTTATTACTGATGTTTTCATGTACAGTACTCCAGCCAAACTGAGCAAATGAGAACCAAGAAGCTGAGGTGGAGATTTATCTGCATGCTATCTAGTACTCTCACTGCATTATATCTAGTTACTCGCACTTTCTGCCTTTTAAATACAGATTTGAGTGCAACCTGTATACTTGGGTCATTGCCCTCCCAGCACAAATTGGTTGGAAAAAAATGCTGAAAAGACAGTTTTTTGGGGGGTTTTGCCAGCTGTCTAAAAATGTCTGGGTTTGGTTGAAAAGTGAAAGATGAAAAGCTGCCTTTTTAAGGTTGCTACAAAAAAAAGGTATCATAGACAACACTGGATCCTTTTTGGGTTGTGCTGAGCTTTCTAGATTAGATGAGACCGGGGTGCCTGAAGACTCCCAAAACCCAAGGGAGTCCCCAGACAGAAAAGACACAACACAGAAGAGAAATTTGTAAAATGTACTTGTCCGGGATTTGGACACTTAGCAATGATGATATAGAGTGAAGTACGTGGCGGTAATGCACCTGTAAGCTGGTTGCCAACCGCCAATCAAATCTAAAAGAAAAAGAAGAAGAAAATGTACTTGTATTCAAATAGCGCTTTAAGTGTATAGCACAATAGCACTAGTGCTGGTTTCAGATTGTTCAAGATATTATGTAACAAGCAAATTTCAAATGCCAAATGTTGAACTTAAAAAAACAAAAACTGTTAAAAATATGCATTTTTATAAAACATTTTTACAAAGAGTCCCAGTGGTTGTAAAAGTATATCTGACTTTTGAAAGACAGCCCCACCACCATCACCAAATGCCAAAAATAATTTTGAGGACGAATTTGGAATAAATCATGTAAATTTAGAATAAATCTTGTGAACTAAACATCCAATTTATTGGACTATTTTTTTTATTAATATGGTCAGGCACATCCCAGTTTACAAATGTTTCTTGGTTAAATATGGTCCATATTAGACAGACTAAACACAGCCCAATTTTCAACATCTATTTGTGGGCTAAATTAAGGCTTGGACCAACTGACCTGATTTAGTCCAAAATATAACATCTAATTTGAATACAAAAAAAGAATCTTTCACAATGAAAATAACTCATTAACTTATGACAACCAGTAAATAATGCACTGGTGTGATAACCCTCCCAGCACAATTTGGTTAAAAAAAACAGCTTTGCCAACCATCCAAAACACCTCCAGATTTGGTTGAAAAGGTGCAAATGGCATCTTCATAGACATCACTGTATGGTCTAAATTTGATTGAAAAATGAGATTGAAAAGCCATCTTAAGATCGCTGAAAAGATGTCTTTGTACAGTTTAAGTGTCTCTGAATTGTCTAAATTTGGTTGAAAAGTGAAAGATGAAAACCCACCTTTTTAAGGTTGTTAAATAATGTCATTAGGTAGTGCCCAACAATCATCTGATCCTTCTGGGTTGTGGTTATAGGGTACACCTATACAAGCATCATCCAGCACAGTATGGTATGCCCTGGCAGTCTATCATCTGAGTACTAACCAAAGGGAATCCTGCTTAGCTTTCAAGATCAGATTAACCAGAGCTGTCTGGGGACACCTGGACCCCAAGGTGGGACTGTCAATGAAAGGACAACAGAAGAATTTGTAAAATATACTTTTATTCAAATGGTGCTTTTTGATTGTATTGCACACTCAAAATTGGTTTCAGATTGTTTCCCATGCTGAAGACTTCGCACCCCAAGGACCTGAACAGCTACAAGACCAGTGGCTCTCACACCACACCTACAGTATGAAGACTCTGGAGAGGCTGCTTTTCGCCCACCTCTGCCCCCTGGTGGGACCGGTGATGGACCCACTTCAGTTTGCCTTCCAGCATGGCATCGGGGTGGAGGATGCAGTGATCTTCCTCCTACATCATTCCCTGTCCCACCTGGAGAAGCCTGGGAGCACTATGAGGATCATGTTCTTTGATTTCTCCAGTGCTTTCAACACCATCCAACCAGTGATCCTGAGGGACAAGCTGCTGTGTACAGGGGTGGACCAGCATCTGTCATCTTGGATCCTGGACTACCTCACAGACCGACCACAGTTTGTGAGAACCCATAACTGTGTGTCTGACACTATCATCTGCAGTATCCCCCCCCCCCCCCCCCCAGGGAACAGTTCTGGCTTCCTTTGCTGTTCACCCTCTACACTGTTGACTTTTCACACTACACACCACATTATTAGTCCCACAATGGGGAAATTACAGGATTGCAGCATGGGATAGCAGCACTCAGAGCAATAGTAAATAAGATAATAAGATAAGAATTGGTTAGCCAAAGTAGTAAATATACATATATACACAGTTATGTACACAGTGCAGGAGCATTGCAGTTAGATGGTATTAACGACTTTAGTTAGTTAAATTACCCAGCAATATATAAATATAGACCCAGACAGTATATTTCACATTTGAATGAACAGTGTTGTTGCCATCCTCGATAATAATTGTAATTGTCTAAGTTGTCTATTGGATGGGATAATCTCTGTTGTGCAAAGTTGTGATGTTTAACACTGCTTAGGTTAGATTATAAAGTCTGACAGCAGCAGGCAGGAAGGACCTGCGGAACCTCTTCCTCAAGCATCTAGGATGGCACAGCCTACTGCTAAATGAGCTCCTCTGCGGCGGCATGGAATAATAAGGAGCGGACTGGGAGTTTTTAAGGGTGTTTATTAATCATACCGCCATCACGAGAACTCACTCCGGCGCCGTGCATGCGCGCCAGAGCGAGTCCGGAGGCTCTCCAGCAGATAGGCAATGCGTGCAGTCAGATGAGCAGTGAGAGAGAGAGAGAGAGTTAAAGAGCAATGCAGTTTTTATACCCCACTACAGACAATGCATTCACAGCAGTAGGTATGGACATTTGCATTTGAGAGACACACATAACGATAGGAAGATTACTGGCCGGAATTCGCCTCTGCTCCGGAACTGTAGGACAAAAGAGGTTACAAGGCACATCTACATATTGTTATCAGTCCATAGATCACACTGCTATGTTAATTGCTCCAGCTGAGCGCTCTGCTTGTCCGTGGCTGTTGTGGGGGTTACCCATACACTCCCCCCCAGAGGGCTCAGCGGGAAGCTGAGGCCTTGATAGTCTGCCTTTGGGAGCGAGCTGCGGGGGAAGCTCGCTGCAGGCAGCGGTGGAGGGAGGGGGGTGGGGGTAGCAAGTGCCGGCCCGGGACGGCGAAATTGTCTGGGCCGCGCAAAAATTGCCTGTGGATCGGCGATGTTGATGGGCTGTCCCGTTGAACGTGCGGAGGTCCACAGCAGCTGTAAGAAGAAAAATTAGTCACTGACTCCTCTCGCGGCCATGAAGAAAAAAAGGAGCTGCAGCTGTGAGGGATTTGGCGTGTTGACTTTAGGTGCGCGCGCAGTCCTAAAGTCCTCAGGGAAAGCTGATGGCTGAATCCCCTTGTGCGCCGTGGCTGAGACCATTAGAAAATCCTGTGAGTGAGCTGCGTGCGTGCTTCAGGTGTGTGAGCAGCCCTGAAGGTTCTGTGTGCAGCGGCGGAGGACGATGGCGGTCTGTGTGGAGCCAGTATTGTCCCGTGTGTGGTGCGCTGTCCTCATAACCCCCCGGTGTGCGTGCGGGGTTCGGTGCATGGCAGGTCCGCTGTAGAGGCGAGTCAGGGTCAGGGAGCTTGCTGGAGATCAGCGTCGTTGGCGCCGATGGTCATCCCTGTAAGCTGTTGCGTCGTTCGCTGTGTCGGGTCATGGTGCGTTGGAGCAGTGAGAGGGAGTAGACGATCTCTGTCCCTCGGGCTCGTGCAGATGCGTTGGAGCGGTGAGAGGGAGTAGGCGTTTTGTGTCCCTCGGCCGGTTCCAGCGTGGATGTCCCGTTCTCAGATGAGGGTCGCACCATGAAGCTTTCTGCGGCTTTCCCGGTCGTGGATGAGCTCCGGAGAGTTCGCCTGGTGGTGGCTCTGCGTCGAGATCTCCCTGTAGCAGAAGGAAGGGCAGATCATTTGCGTCAGGCTGCTGCGTTCGCTTGTCATCGGAGTCACTGCCGGGTGCTGCGTTTGTTGGTGTCAGCGTGTTCTTACTCGGGGTCACCAATGTGGCGGCATGGAATAATAGGCTGCGAACTGAGAGTTTTTAAGTGGGCTTATTAATCATACCGCCATCACGAGAACTCATTCTGGCGCCGTGCATGCGCTCCAGAGCGATCCCGGAGGCTCTCCAGCAGATAGGCAATGCGTGCAGTCAGATGAGCAGTGAGAGAGAGAGAGAGAGAGTTACAGAGCAATGCAGTTTTTATACCCCACTACAGACAATGCATTCACAGCAGTAGGTATGGAGATTTGCATTTGAGAGACACACATAACAATAGGAAGATTACTGGCCGGAATTCGCCTCTGCTCCGGAGCTGTAGGACAAAAGAGGTTACAAGGCACATCTACATATTGTTATCAGTCCATAGATCACACTGCTATGTTAATTGCTCCAGCTGAGCGCTCCGCTTGTCCGTGGCTGTTGTGGGGGTTACCCATATCCTCAATACATTCAGCGTATCCCACATGGGGTGAGATGACAGCTTAGCCACAATCCGCACTGTGCTCCGCACTGTGCTCCGCACTGTGTGTGTTTATATACTTGCATATTTATTCCACCTAGCGGCAATGCTCCGTACTGTGGGTGTTTATATATTTACATATTTATTCCATCTAGCTACAATGCTCTGCACTGTGTGTTCATATATTCATATATTTATTCCATCCAGCTACAATGCTCTGCACTGTGTGTCTGTGTGTGTGTGTATATATATATATTTTATAGTAATACGTACATATGTTTATTAGCTGCTCTTGCTTGCTTGTTTTTTTTCTTGCCTTCTGATTGTTGCTCTGAGTGTTGCTATCCCTGTGCTGTTGCAATCCTGGAATTTCCCCGTTGTGGGACTAATAAAGGCTTATCTTATCTTATCTTATCTTATCTTATCTTATCTTATCTTATCTTATCCTCCTCTCTCCTATCTCCTCCACTGGGTTGAGGTGGTGCCCCAGAACAGAGCTGGCTTTTTTGATTAGTCTCTTCCCACCTGTAGCTGTGATGCTGCTGCCCCAGCAGACCATTCCAAATATGAAGGCTGATGCCATCACAGAATTGTAGAAGGCTTTCAGGAGTGCCCCCCGTACTTCAAAGGACCTGAGTCTCCTCAGGAGGTACAGCCTGCACTGCCCCTTCTTGTAGAGCATGTTGGTGCTGTTTGTCCAGTCCAGTTTATTGTTCAGGTGAACACCCAGGTACTTGCAAGGTGTCACTATCTCAGTGTCTGTTCCCTGGATGTTTACCAGTGTTGTCAGCAGTTATCCATGCCTGCAGCAGTCCACCACCAATTCCTTGGTTGGCATTGATCTGGAGGGAATTTCGCAGGCATCAGTCCACGAAGTCCTGGATAAGTCCTCTGTACTCTGCATCATCCCCATTAGAGATGAGGCTGATGATCACAGAGTCAATAGAGAACTTCTGTAGATGGCAGTGTGGTGTATGAACAGGAAGGGAGCCAAAACTGTTCCTTGGGGACTCCCATACTGCAATGGCTTGAAAAAGGTGCTATTGTGGAAGATGTGAAAATGACGAGACAGCGTTCTTTCTCAGAGTCAGCTTTATTCACATCTCCATCATTTCAAAGCAGAGAAAAAAGAGGGTGAAACAGTAAACTCTCGTCCTTAAATATCAGGGACTTCACACCTCATAGATCACATGTCCCACAGACCACCCTGCATAATAAAGACAGTCACAATGCATTTCAACACCTTGCATAATAAAGACAGTCACAATGCATCTCTCTCCATGATATCACTTCCACTGTCTCCCATGCATCCTTTCCTTAATCCCTTAATTGACCCCCCCACAGTCTCCAGCCTTGCATACCAAGGCTAAGATTCCTGCCTTTGTTCTGGCCTTAAATGTGAGTCACAAAACCGGTCCAACAGGTCCCATGTGTGTTCCCACACTATTCCATTTAGGTGTGTGGGTTTTATACTATTCTTTGTAAATATTTTTTTTCCCAGGCAGGAGAATGTTTCTAGGACCTCAATTTTCATTCATTCTTTCTTTTTTTTTTTTGAGTAAAAATAAAATTACACTGCAGTGATTGCATCTGTTTTAAATTTGATTGCACAAAGCATGACTGGAAAACTGAAAAGACACAGTGGGTTGCTGACTAGTGTTTTAATTTTTTGAATAAAATATCCACTGATATCTTGAAATTTCTGTCGATGAAGACAAAACCAACAATAAAATGGGCCTCCTGACTGATTAAATGTTTAGGAAAAAAACACAGTGACAGCTAATAATCCTGACAGTGTATCTCAAAAGTATTCACAGCGCTTCACTTTTTCCACATTTTGTTATGTTACAGCCTAATTCCAGAAGGGATTAAAATAATTTTTTTCCTCAAAATTCAACACAAAATACCCCATGCACCATTGCCTAATGACCCTCTCCTCCCTCCATGACTACAGTAAAGAAAGAATTAAAAAGGGAAGGGACGGGACAAACAGATGATCAAAACGACCACACATAAGTAAAATTTAAAAGACTTTTCTGATAGCAGCTCAAATTGTCATAAGCTCCCCGTGCGCTACTCCACAGCGTACGGAGGAGGGGAAAAGGAAAAAGGTATGTGTGGGTGTAACCTGCTAAATCCTTTTAAAGGGCTGGACCATTCTGTCATAAGCTCCCTGTGCGTTACTCCATAGTGCATGGAGGAGGGGAAAAGGACAAATGGATTTTTGCGCTGGGTTAACACCAAACACACATTTATTAACACAAAGTGAACATACAAAAAGACATAGACAGCTCGGGTACACTAAAGAGTCCTTCAGGATGCCCAACACACACACCGGAGGATTCACTGGGCAATCAGCCAAAGTGTAACAGCTGTGCTGCACAGAGGGAATGCTGTGGAAAACAGCAGCACAGCGGAGAAAAGAAACCCTACAGTTTACTCACAGTGAGGGGGCAGTCCGAGCAATCCCAGTCTCCCAGCGAGCACACACACAGAAACAGTCCTTAGGAGATGTGACGGTTAGACGGCGGAGAACTACCATCTAACGCGCATAATGGTCCAGCAATGTTTGTCTAGCAAAGAGCTGCTTTAGTACAAACACCGCTGGCGTGGCAAATTGGGAACACCCGGGTGAGGTGCGGGAAAGATGATTACCGGGGCGAACAGCTGACTGTCAGAGAAAGAGGGGCGTGGCCGGACAGCCCGGAGCGGCAGCTGCAGGCAGGAACAGAAATGGTTCACAGACATGAAAACGACAGGAAAACAAAGCTTAACACCACATAATAAACCCACTGCCTGAGCCACCAGGAACGATCAGAACCGAGCCCACAGGAAACAGAGGCTCAGTTCATGACAGAGCCCCTCCTTCTAGGGGTGGATACCAGACACCCACGGTAACATCATAAGGAAAGAACCCCCCCCACACACACACACACACACACCAACCCCAACAGGCACAACAATAACACACGAACCTGGGTGGGAGGTAGGGGGAACAGGAAAGGAGGGAACACAATACCCCACCCAGGGTCCACAACTAACCCCCCCCCCCCACAAGTCCAAAGACGTGGAGGCTCGGGAGGCCGCCCTGAGTCCCAGGCCCAGCAGGCAGTTCAGTGAACCCAATCTGGTGGCCTGCCAGAGAACACGGGCCATCTGGCCCAGAGACTCAGTCCCTCAGGCAGTCGGCCAGCGTTGTTAATCCACCAGGGCTGACGGGGTGAGACAGGAGGCAGCCTGCCTACCGGGAAGCTCGCTGGTGTGTGACCAGACTGAAGGGAGGGAACCCCCATGGTGTAGGACTGGGAGGAGAAGGGGACCACGGCATCCTTATGGCGGTCCGCAGCACCCTCGGTGATCCCGGCTTGGGGCCCAGCTGCACCCATGGTGGACCCCAACTGGGCTGTCTCCGCTGTACCCACGATGGCCTCTGACCGGACCGGCTCTGCTGCACCCATGATGGACTCCAGCGGAAGCCTAGCAACGCCCGTGGTGACCTCGGGCTGAGGCTCTGCAGCACTCACGGTGGTCCCCAATTGGGACAGAACCCCTGCATCAACCTCCACCGGGGAAACTGGACTGTTGTCGACTCCGGCAGGTTGGACCGGATCAGTGGAGGCCCCTGGCAGTGGGTCCCCGCCCCCCCGGCGAACCTAGAAGGATGCTCAGGAATGGCAACAGATGGAAAGTGGTTAGGGTTGCCGGCAGTGGCGGAGCCTGGTGAGGAGGGTTCAAGTGTAGCCGAGGGCTACCCCTGACTCTCCTCCCCAAGAGCCAGACAAGTTTGCTCTAATTTAGAACAAAGAGAAACAAATGAGAGCACTTGCGGTGGAACTCGGACTCCAGCGTCATCCAGGACTCCGTCGATGATGTCCTAGGTCCAGCCTCCAGAAGGCCCAGCTCGGCGGGTGGCTCTGCTGCAACAGCTCATGCAGCAGGCATAATGGTGACTGCAGTCTTGGGGCCCCCAGGTGATCCTCCCCATGTTGACGACCCATCCGACATGGCGGGTGAGGGCTGCCCCACTGCCGACCCTGGCACTGGATCCTCCAGGGCCTCAGACCTCTCCTCCATCTGGTGACTTGGCTCTGGAACCGGCAAGCTCACAGGAGCACACAGAGGAGACACAGAGAGGATCGGTGAGGAGTTATTGCATGCCGCTGGTGCAGAGAACTCAGGGGATTGCAGGACCCAAGTCTCTTGGCCAGGGAACAGGCAAAATTGTTCATTAATAATAGGAAAATGGGAAGAAACTTGCCTGTTCTCCTGGTTTGCGATGCCTCCAGCGGTGTCCGGAGTACTCTCATCCCCCTCCGTGTCCATGGCGACTCTGGACTCCTCTATATATGGTGGAGAAGCCCCCCAGACATGCACAGGGGCAGATGGATCTGGAGGGAAAAAGGGCTCTCCACATTGGCGGAGGTAACAGCAATGGAGGAGATGGCTGCAGGTGACACCTCGGGGGAAACAGGCGGCTCTGCTGCAGGATTCTCCTCATCCAGTGAAAGGGGAGTTGCTGGCCGGATGATGATGGAATCCTTTGGGCGAGACCTCTGGGAATGGCGATGACGTGGAGGAGAAGGAGACTCCGAGGTGAAAGCGTGCTCTACCTCCAACAGAAGCTTCAGTTCCCTCGGGGATAATTCTTCAAACTCTGTCGCCAGTTCTGGGAGGAGCCACGGCTTCGCCTCCAGGAGAAGCTCAGCCTCCATCAACAACACCCGTCTGTGTTCCTCCAGTTCTTCCGTGAGTTGAGCGAGCTCCGGCTCTGGAGGAGGAGGCTGGATAGGAGTAGGAGAGCTACGGGCAGAGGAAGGCTTCCTCCGTTGCGAGCGTTCCTTCGGCAATGGGGATGATCCCAACACCAAAGACTCCTCCCCGAAAGGCAGAGAGAAGATGGCGTGGACCATGTCAGCCACCCCCGGGTAACTCCAAAGGCTGGAATTAAACCTCATTACCTCCTCAGCGGTGTATTGAGCCGCTCAGACATCCTTCAGAATAAATAGCTCCTGCATCTAAGAGAAGGCGGCTTTCAAGCAGTTCAATGCGCGCTGCTCCTTTATGGAGAAAGCCAGCTGAGAGATGGGAGCAGGTCCGTCGTGGGAGATGCTGGAAGCATCTTATCATGGACACGTCTTCTCCTCCTCTTAGTGGATGATGGCTCCAGTGTTGCAGCAGCCTCCTCGCCTTCACGAGTAAGGGAGAGAATGGTGGAAAAGAGGTCAGTGGCCTCTGGACAGTTCCACAGACTGGGCCGCCTCTCCATCAAACGTGCTGCGCTATCCCGAGCTCCGCGGACTGCTTCGGGGGTCCCGGAGGTTTGGGCTCGCACTAATAGGTCCTCCAGGACGCACACTCCATGCAGCTCCACTTCATCCATGGTGCTCCAACACGGGTGAATGAAAAAAGGGGGGAAAATAGTACAAACAGGTGAAACAGGCTACACTTAACTTCACTGCTGGGCTCTGTTAAGGTCGATGCATTCTGTCATGTGCGTGCGCTTTATGCATGCACAAATGGAGATAACAAGCCCACTAGCAGGTGAAGAGAGTGTTTTAATCAATATGGAGTCAAACAGGCAACAAATGTCCAACATAGGATTCCATGAGGTAGGCTGCACAGCAAGCAAATAGAGTTCAGTACAGTCACGTTTTGGATTAGCGAATAACAGTTCACATCAGCTCCAGGGTAACACTGGCCGCTGGAGAAAAACAAGAAATGTAAACCAGGGAGGAGGACTTGCACGGATGTGTTGGAGCGAGGCTCTGAGGAAACAACAGCAAACACGATCCAGAGGAAAAAGTCCAAAAACCAGGGGTAGACTGACAGAACGACTACCTGTGTGCAGGCAGATGACAATACAAAAAAGGAAAAAGGTATGTGTGGGTGTAACCTGCTAAATCCTTTTAAAGGGCTGGACCATTCTGTCATAAGCTCCCTGTGTGCTACTCCATAGCGCACGGAGGAGGGGAAAAGGACAAATGGATTTATGCGCTGGGTTAACACCAAACACACATTTATTAACACAAAGTGAACATACAAAAAGACATAGACCGCTCGGGTACACTAAAGAGTCCTTCAGGACGCCCAACACACACACACCGGAGGATTCACTGGGCAATCAGCCAAAGCGTAGCGGCTGCACAGAGGGAGTGCTGCGGAAAGTGTAGCTGCACAGCAGTGAAAAGAAACATTACAGTTTACGCACAGTGAGGGGCAGTCTGAGTAATCCCAGTCTCCCAGCGAGCACACACACAGAAACAGTCCTTAGGAGACGTGACGGTTAGATGGCGGAGAACTACCATCTAACGCGCATAATGGTCCAGCGATGTTTGACTAGCACAGAGCTGCTTTAGTACAAACGCTGCTGGCGTGGCAAATTGGGAACACCTGGGCGAGGCACGGGAAAGATGATTACCGGGGCAAACAGCTGACTGTCAGAGAAAGAGGGGCGTGACCGGACAGGCCAGAGCAGCAGCTACAGGCAGGAACAGAAATGGTACACAGACATGAAAACGACGGGAAAACAAAGCATAACACCACATAATAAACCCACTGCCTGAGCCCACAGGAAACACGGGCTCAGTTCATGACATCAAATATTGGGTCCCATTCAAGAGCATTTTAGTGTTAGTATGTGTAAATCATGCATATTTTGCCAGTAAGCTGTGTTACTACTAACAAGCCACTCCAGATTCAACAAACTGCTTGTATGTTCTCCAAGCATGCGTAAACAGCATTCATGAATCATCTGTAGTCAGCGCGTGTTCACGAGAATTGAAGATTGCATAACTGACACCTAAAACTGCCGCTTAGGCCACATTTCACAGTAAATGACCAGCAGTTTCATTCACTAAAAGTCTAAGAGAAAGAGAAGAGGAAAAAATTAGTGAACCTGGAGTTCTGTGCGTGAGAGGAAAAAAAATCAGATTAGTTGTGGCAGGTAGGTTTTCTTCTGCAGCGACAGACATGAAGACACACCATAAGCCTGAATGTAATGCTGTTATAAAAATCATTTTTACTGTTTTGGAATGGCATTATTTTAAACAACTATGGCATAAAATACACCTAAAATTAGATTTCAGATGGGCGGCTGTGATCTGCTTTCAAAACTGTATATGTCCATGTTGCGCTGTGCTGAGACTCTCCCACTTTGTTGAGTATATGACACATTTCAACAATTTGGGTTTAGAATGTGTGTGTAAAAAGCAATAAAAATTACTCTAGCTAAATTTCACAGTATAGTGTGGAAATAAAGGCTACTTTTCCCCTTATTCTGTTTCCTAACTCTGCACCCTAACCCAGAAGCAAAGTGCACACTTCACGTCAAAGCAGTAAAAATTTGAATTATATCCATCTGATCCTATGTGAGTTGATCAATTAGCAATCATCCAAACGTGTAAGAGTGCTCTTTCTTACATGTTACGGGTAAACCCATCCTCCCATAAAAATTATTTCACTGTGCTGTTACTTGTACACTTGGACTTTGTCATGTGACCAAGGAAGGGATGGTGTTATCAGAGCCTATCAGAGCCTATCACAGCCTATGGGTTTAAAAATTTGGCTACAAAATTTTGCCAATAATGTCTAATTTGTGCACAGAATAATGCTCAGGACAATGTCAGACCAGAAAAGGGTAGTTTTCCATCATCACCATACCCATTTCAGAACATTTGCATGGACTTCATTGAACTAAACAAATGTGAAGGGAAGCGGTATTATTTAGTTACAGTGGATATGTTTACTAAGTGGGTGGAAGCCTTTCCTTGTAAAAATCCAGATGCAATTACAGTACCTAAAAAAAATACTAACAGACATTATTCCAAGGTATGGGATTCGAGAGAAAATTTATTCAGATAATGGTGCTCATTTTGTAAAACAGATTATTTCACATTTAGGGAAAGTGTTTAATATTTATTTGAAACACCATGCAGCATATCACCCACAGTCTGCATGATTTGTGGAACAATATATCCAGACCATTAAAGAAAGATTAAGGAAAACAATGGCAGAAACAGGACAGAATTGGATTTATTGATTACCATTGATACTATTTTATATAAGAATAATGCCTACAAAAGAAAGTTTATCTCCATTTGAAGTTTACATGAAAAGCCTTATTTAGTAGACCCTCTTAGACCATTCAACCCAGAAGATGAAGAGATTTGTTTAACAGATTACATGTTAAAAATGTTGACTAAAAAAGATTCTGTTCATGCTATTCCTCCCTAGGAAGGAGCACACAGAAGGAAACATCACAGTGAAACCAGGAGACCAAGTCCTCACAAAAATTGTTAAAAAGAAGACCTGGTTAGAAGCCCCCTGGCAGAGGCCACATAAGGTAATATTATCAATTCCAACAGCTGTAAAAGTACAAAGCAGAGACACTTTGGTACACCTTACATACTGTAAATTATTATCAAAACAAACCATAGAAGCTATAGGGGGACAGCCATAGAGAGTGTTGCTGTTGTGGAGGAAGTCTGGGGATACAAAGGGAGTCAGGTATTTTAGTTGACCTGGTTGTCTCAAGCCTTGGTGAAGAATTAAGAGTCCACAGCAGGTAGAGTACAGTCAAAATGGCTGACGATGAAAGACCCCTCAATGAATACTGACATAGATTTCAGTTTTATTTGTCATGGCCGCCAATCTGTCACACCTGTGTGCGCACCTGCCTGCCATCTCCCTCTGCCTATTTATTCCATCAGCTCCAGTGCTCAGTGCAGAGTCATCTGGTTCTCTACCTAGAATCCTGCTACGCCAGCCTTTGAGCTTCCCAGCCTCGTTGTGTGTTTCCATGTCGGCTTCCAAGCCATTGTTTCCCTCGGTCCGGGCCTGCGTCTTCCGGACCACCAACTATCAAGTAAGCCACCACGATTCCTTCTCACCCTGTCAGCTTTCCCTGTGCACAGGCGGAGATCCGTGGCGGCGGACCTCTCTCTCCCTGGCGGCAGATTATCTGCCTCCCTCACCAGCATCCAGCTCACCGGCCACCTGCGGGCACTATCCTCCTGGCTGCAGCTTCAGCGCTTACCTGGGCTACTCTCTACCATCTCAGACAGTAAGCACAATTCCATCCAAAGTGCCTATCGAGCCTAAACTGTTATTAATGCCCCCTGTCTATTCCCAGGGTTGCCAGGTCGTATGGTGCTCTGCCGGCCCCAGCTGGAACTCCTGATTACACTACACTACACTACACTACACTACACAACCCTGCATCCACGCATCCACTCACGCACATTTTATCAATAAACGGTTAATTGTATCTGCCTTGAGTCATGTCTGCTTTGTGGGTCACTGAAACCATGTCAGTACGACTCTGCCAGAGTGACCCAGCAGACAGCGTGCTAGCGCACAGGATGAACAACTTAGAGACTTGGGTAGATCAGTTAGCCTATCAACAGCAGGTGATGCTAACAAAGTTAGTCTGCATCACAGACAGTCTAGATCATTTGGTTAGCCCACAGGGGTTTCCCTGCTGCCCCAGCTAGCTCCTCTGCTCCTGCTAGTTCCACCACTAGTTCTACCCTTAGTCAGCCTACTCCAGGCCCTGCTTGTCGGCTTACTCCCGTCCCGACTCCCATCCATTTTAGTGGCAAATTGGGGGAGGCCAGGGGGTTTCTCATGCCAATGCGACATCGTATTCCAACGGGTACCCAGGGATTTTCCCACTGACCAAAGTCGCATAGGCTATGTGATTAATTTGTTAGAGGGACGGGCTCTGGCTTGGGCACATGCGGTGATGGCTAGGGCTAATTATGCTTCCCTAACATATACTCAGTTTGGAAAAGAGTTTCAGGAGGCATTCGGCCACTTGGACCGTGAAGACGTGCTTACCTCCCGGTTGTTAAACCTCCAGCAGGGGTCAAAGGCTGTCACCGACTATGCCGTGGACTTCCGGGTCGTTGCCACAGAGGTTGGGTGGGAGGATGCCTCTCTATGTAGTATTTTTGTTAGAAGCCTAAGCCCTAACCTATGGGACGAGCTGGCCCGTTTGGAAAAGCCCTCTACACTGCATGAGCTAATCTCCCTGGCTATCAGTATCGACAACAGACTAAGGGAGCGGGAGGCAGAACGGAGAACTTCCGGTCGCTCGGGTGGCCTGGCGCGCCACTCCCTACAGCCACCTCCCCCCCCCCGCTGGCCCTCCCATCTATTGATACCCCAGAAGATCAGGAACCTATGGTTATGGGTGGGTCTAAGCTATCATCTGTGGAGAGACAGCGCCGTCGGGAGTTAGGGCTGTGTGTTTATTGTGGGAGCGAGGAGCATGAGCTTGAGTCCTGTCCCAAATGGCCAAAAGGGGGAGTCCATGAGTCGTGGTAGGGGGTCTCACGGACTTAACCCACAGCAATCCCCTCACCCATTTCATGATCCCCATTCATTTCAATTATGGACATAAGGAGACAAACACACATGCACTCATTGATTCAGGGGCCGAGCAGAGCTTTACTTCAGGAAGCCTGGCAACCCGGTTGGGGCTTCCCACGCAGCCATTAGAGACCCCACTTAGGCTCATAACGTTGTCGAAAGCTCCGTTGGCCACAGTCACTCACCGGACCGCCCCAGTGTCAGTCATTATATCAGGCAACCATCGGGAGGAGTTAGGGCTATATGTCTTACCAGTGTCGTCCACTCCGATCATCCTTGGCTACCCCTGGCTTTGCCTACACAACCCCTCTATCGACTGGCGTTCGGGGTGTGTGGTTTCCTGGAGTTCTTTTTGCCTGAGTGCCTGTTTGCAGTCTGCTGCATGCTCGCCTGCCGTACCTCTGGGTGCACCTGCCTCTCCTCCTCCCAACCTGTCTAAAGTGTCATCTGAGTATCACGATTTAGGGGCCATTTTCAGTAAATCCCAGGCCGTTTCTCACCACCCGTATGATTGTGCAATCAACCTCCAGGCCGGTGCTCCACTGTCATCTAGCAGACTGTACAACCTGTCTGCTCCGGAGCACAGGGCTATGGACACTTATATCAAGGAGTCCCTGAGTTCGGGCCTAATAAGACCTTCATCATCGGCGGTGGGGGCAAGGTTCTTTTTTGTCGGGAAGAAGGATGATTCTCTCAGGCCGTGCATTGACCTTCGTGAACTCAATAACATAACTATCAAGGACAATTACACTCTCCCTCTCATTAACATGGTGTTTGATTCCCTCCAGGGGGCCTGTTGCTTCACAAAGCTAGACCTATGCAACGCCTATCATCTGGTGCAGATACGGGAGGGGGATGAGTGGAAGGCGGCCTTTCGGACCCCTAGTGGGCATTTTGAATACTTGGCCATGCTGTTCGGGCTGACCAATGCCCTAGCCGTCTTCCAACGTCTAATTAATGATGTTTTGAGACACTTTTTGGGCACATTTGTGTTTGTATACCTGGATGACATTCTCATCTTTTCACAGTCCATGGAGGAACATTGTGTGCACGTCAGGCAGGTTCTGCAGTGACTGCTGGAGAATAAGCTGTTTGTGAAGGCGGAGAAGTGCGAGTTCCATGTTTCTCGGACCTCCTTCCTCGGCTTCATCATTGCCCACAAGGAGATCATCCCGGACCCAGCCAAGGTAAAGGCGGTGGTGGAATGGCCCACCCCCTCGTCTAGGAAGCAGCTTCTACAGTTCCTGGGATTCACTAATTTCTACCGCCGTTTTGTACAGAACTACAGCCGCGTTGCCCTACCACTGACCAACCTGACATCCACCAAGGTGCCTTTTCGATGGACGGAGGAGGCGGACGCAGCGTTCTCTCTCCTGAAAGACAAGTTCTCTTCCTTGCCTATACTGATGCAGGTGGACCCCGGTCTCCAATGTCTAGTGGAAGTAGATGCCTCGGACTCGGGGGTCGGGGCCATCTTGTCCCAGTGCTCTCCGGCGGACGATAAGATATGCCCCTGCGCATATTTCTCCCGTTGCTTGTCCCCAGCGGAGCGCAACTATGACATTGGCAACAGGGAGCTGCTGGCGGTCAAGCTTGCATTGGAGGAGTGGCGTCATTGGTTGGAGGGTGCTTCTCAGCCATTCATCGTCTGGACTGACCACAAAAACCTGGAGTACCTCCAGGCGGCTAAGTGTCTGAATGCTCGACAGGCCTGCTGGTCTCTCTTCTTCGGACGTTTTAACTTCACCATTACATACTGCCCTGGGTCGAAGAATACCAAACCCGATGCCCTGTCTCATCAGTTTGCCCCGGAGACGGCGGAGATGGCCGAACATCGCATTCTCCCCTCATCGTGTGTTGTTGGCACCCTCTCTTGGGGTATTAAGGACAAGGTCTTGAGGGCACAGTCTGACGAGGCCGACCAGAGGGGCCAGCGGGGAGGTTGCTTGTCCCTTTGGCTGTCCGGGGGGAGGTCATTCAGTGGGGTCATGCGTCCAAATTTACTTGTCACTCTAGAAGGGCGCGCACGTTGGCTCTCCTGCAGAGGACATTTTGGTGGTCGTCTCTCCAGAAGGACGTGGGGGACTACATCCGAGCCTGCCCTCAGTGTGCAACTGGCAAGGCTTCCTCTTCTTCACCTGCCGGGTTGCTTCACCCCCTTCTCATCCCGGGCAGGCCATGGTCGCACGTGGCATTGGACTTTGTCACCGGTCTTCCCACATCTAATCACTGTACTACTATCCTCACACTGGTTGACAGGTTCTCCAAAGCTGCCCATTTCATCCCTCTGCGGGGGCTGCCCACGGCTAAGGAGATGGCCGACCTTCTGGTCCAGCACGTGGTTAGGCTGCATGGCATCCCTTGGGACATCGTCTCTGATCGAGGTCCCCAGTTCGTCTCTAGGGTCTGTAGGTCCTTCTGCACTGTGTTGGGGGCCACAGCAAGTCTGTCATCCAGATACCACCCACAAACCAACGGACAGTGCGAGCGAGCCAACCAAGAGGTGGAGGCGGCGCTGTGGTGCGTCGCATCCTCTAACCCATCATCATGGAGCATGCACCTCCCCTGGATTGAATCCACTCACAACACTGTTGTATCAACAGCTGTTGGCATGTCTCTCTTCGAAGCCTCGTTGGGTTATAATCCCCCGTTGTTCCCTGAGGAGGAGGGAGACATCGCCGTTTCTTCTGTTCGTGCCCACCTGAGGCGTTGCCAGTGGATCTGGAGAACGGCCAGGGCAGCACTTCAGCGGACGGCGGAATGTATCACCTCGGTGGCCAACCGGCACAGGGTCCCGGCTCCCACCTACCGGGTGGGTCAGCAGGTATGGTTGTCCACCAAAGACATTAATCTGAAGGCTGAGCTTAAGAAGACATCACAACAGTTCATTGGTCCTTTTCCCATCAGCCGGATTATTAATCCTGTGTCTGTGCGCCTGACTCTTCCCCCCTCCCTCCACATCTGCCCGACCTTTCATGTGTCGCAGGTGAAGCCCGTCTGCTCCAGCGCTTTGTGTCCTCCTTCCAGGTCTCCACCTCCACCGATGGTGATCGACGGCGACCTGGAATTGCCAGTCACCGCCATCTTGGATATTCGTCGCTGGGGTTATGGCCTGCATTATCTGGTGGACTGGGAGGGTTACGGGCTGGAGTGGAGGTCCTGGGTGCATCCCTCCTTTGTGCTGGACAAGCAGCTCATCAGGGACTTCCATCGGTCTCACCCGGGAAGATTGGAACGCCCGCCGAGAGGCATGCCGTAAGGGGGGAGTACTGTCATGGCCACCAATCTGTTACACCTGTGTGCGCACCTGCCTGCCATCTCCCTCTGCCTATTTATTCCATCAGCTCCAGTGCTAGGTGCGTCGTCGTCTGGTTCTCTACCTAGAATCCTGCTACGCCAGCCTTCGAGCTTCCCAGCCTCGTTGTGTGTTTCCACGTCGGCTTCCAAGCCATCGTTTCCCTCAGTTCGGGCCTGCACCTTCCGGACCACCAACTATCAAGTAAGCCACCACGATTCCTTCTCACCCTGTCAGCTTCTCCTGTGCACAAGTGAAGATCCACAGAGATCCGTGGCAGCGGACCTCTCTCTCCCTGGCGGCAGATTATCTGCCTCCCTCACCAGCATCCAGCTCACCGGCCACCTGCGGGCACTATCCTCCTGGCTGCAGCTTCAGCGCTTACCTGGGCTACTCTCTACCACCTCAGACAGTAAGCACAATTCCATCCAAAGTGCCTATCGGGCCTAAACTGTTATTAACGCCCTCTGTCTCTTCCCAGGGTTGCCAGGTCGTATGGTGCTCTGCCGGCCCCAGCTGGAACTCCTGATTACACTACTCTACACTACACAACCCTGCATACACGCATCCACTCACGCACACTTTATCAATAAACGGTTAATTGTTAATGCCTTGAGTCGTGTCTGCTTTGTGGGTCACTGAAACCATGTCATTATTAATGGCTCACATGTGTGTTCCTCATGTTTATCCTTGTCGTAATCCTCCTGATATATGGTTATTGTGCAGCTCAGTAGCTATTTTAAAGGTAACTGGCAGATCAATAAACATCAACATTAGGGATAAAGGGACACCACCCACCATAACGTGCACTGAAGATAAAGTTTGTGTAGTACAGTTTGACTATTGTGATATAAAATTGTGACCACTCCATGAATCTGAGTCTGTAATATATGAAAAGAGTCATAAGTACATGTGCACTCCTCCATGTAACTGGGCTGATGTGTTCAGTCACACAGGATCCAATGACTCTTAATACTCTAACACCCATCATAAATTAAGAAAACACATAGACATTATACAGTCACCCTACCATGGGGCATGTGCTGCGAGGACGAACTTCACATATGCCCGTAAGGGATGCACAATTTACAACCCTTATTAGAATAACTATAACATCTCCAAAGTTGTCTGACGCTGGACAATATTATGTTGGAGCAAATGTACCTGGAAAAGACCCCTTAGAGAGCGTAGGCATGGTCTACTATTCATCCTAATCCTAATTGGGACACTCTTACTATAGTTATTTTTCAGCAATAACACTATATTCAAACACACACTGAGATATGTAGAACATTTAGAACATGACCAGTTACCTGATCCACACCACCACAGCCATGTATTCAAAACTAACTATTGCTGAGGATATTCAGAGTTCCTTGCTAGTAGGACAAATAAAACAAATTTCTCCTGCTCAGGACTTGGGGGCATTTCAAACAGTTTCTCCAAGCCATCCTCTGCAGTCATAGTCCCAGCATCAATGGTGCCAGGGCAGAACAGCACCTTTGAACTAAATGGAGGATGGTGGCTCTGTGGGCATAGGGTCTAGTCACACCTACCCTCTAACTGGGAGGTGTCTGCGCCCCTGTACAACTGACTGACCACACTATCATGATGTGTCAGTGACAGTCAGAGCATTGAAAGAGGGACGTGGAGTACAAACCACATGATGCAGTCTGAGCAACGGTTATACCAGTTGAATTTAAACATCGAGTGTTGGCCAAAAGGTCACACTTGCACTATTTCCTTGGACAGGGGTTGGAAAGAATATTCTTTGGACTGAGTTTAGCCACAATACTGGGTGTGAACCCGATGTCTTCACTGCCTGGCTCCAATCCTTCTTTGGACGGTGGGCAGGAGTGATAAAAAACATAATATTATCCCTTTTGATTAGAATTGCTGTCTTTATATATATGTAGGATGTTGCTGCATTCCCTGTTGTAGAGGCCTTATTGAAAAACAGTACATGCTGCTGCTGCACACCAGTATCTCATATTAGCTCAGCAGGAGGAGAGCGACAAGGATTCAAGTGATGAGGACAGTAAGGTTTAATATCATGTCTACCAGTGTCTCTGCAAGAAAAAATGTTGGTATTGACAATATGCCTATAATGACTGAAGCAGAATAATTACATTATGGAAAATTGAAAGAAGACATAAATGCATTATTTAATAGCTGAAAATTGTGTAAATACTCTTACTGGCCGTGACAATACATTTGTTAGAAGTTTTTTAAGTTTTTATTTTTTGATATTGAAATTGTAATACTGTCATGAGCTGAGCACAGGAGGTTTCCGCCTTGCTCAGTCTCATGGCTTTTTCTCTATATTTATATATTTGTTGTATTTTGTGCATTTTGGGTTTTTGTATTCTTGTACTGTTTGCTATTTTCCTGCTTATGTTTTAGTTTTGTTACATTTATTTTGTATTAATTTGCATTTATATCTTAGTCTGCTTTGGTTGATATTTTATTCTTTATATCTTTACTGCTGTTCTCTCGCTGGTTGACAGCTGTCAGTTGCGTGGTGCTCCGTGTGGGCGTTGTCCTGTCAGCTGTCAGCTTCAGTTACGCTCCCCTCTCTGTCACAACTCGCTCCCGCCTGTCATCCGCTCCAGCCGTGCGCACACCTGGGCTTCATCAGGCTGCCACTATTTAACCTGCTCTGCCCGCAGCCTCGGTCTGGAGCCATCAGCTCTTCTCCACGCTCAAGCTCTGCGTTCGCCTACTCCTTTCGGCCAACGCCGCAACTCATCGCCCTCAAGTAAAGTATTCTTACCTGTTCTCCTCAGATATTCCCCTGTGCACAGGTGGACCCTCCTGGCGGCGGAAATTCCCTTCGTCGCCTTTCCTTTCATCCTCCCTGCATCGAGCGCAGCTGGGCGCTGTCTCCAAGGCGGGAGCTTCTCTTGTCAACGCCAGCCACCAGTACATCTGCAAGTAAGCCATACTATAACTTTCACCGCCTTGCTGTGACAATTGCTTATCCCCTGCTCTCTGTTCTGTCCTCAGGGTTGCCTGGCTGTACGGTGTCTGTTCTGCCCTCGGTGCTCTCCTGTCCCCAAGACTACATTCACATTTCCCACTCATTCATCCATACACCTGCTGTTGAATAAACTCTTAAATCTCACCCGAGCCTGTGTGCGTGTTTCCTGGGCCAGAAATCATGTCAGTACGGCTCCAGCACAGCGGCCCAGCGAACAGCGGGTACGTACGCCGACTCTCCAATCTCGAGGCTCGGGTAGACTTAATTGTTCACCAACAGCAGGTAATTCTTAATCAGCTTACCTCCATTAATAGCCGGTTGGATCGCTTTGATCCTCCGCAGGTGCTCCCTCCGTCTCAGCTCGGTGGGTCAGCTCCTCCCGCTCCTCAGCCCAGCCCCTCTGCCCTGGGTCCGCCGACCCGTCTCACCCCAATTCCCACTCCCGCGCGCTTTAGCGGAAAACTCGGCAAAGCGCGTGGGTTTATCCTACAGTGTGAGACGGTGTTTCAGTGCATGCCCGGGGATTTTCCGTCAGACCAAAGCCGAATTGGGTATGTTTTCAATCTTCTGGAAGGGCGAGCGTTAGCCTGGGCTTACGCCGTTATGGCGAAGGCCAGCTACGCGACCTTGACCTATGCCCAGTTCATGCAAGACTTCCTCGAGGTCTTTGATCATTCGGATCGTGATAGCGTGTTGGCCGAGCGGCTTCTTAGCCTTTGCCAGGATAGCCGCTTAGCGGCCGACTACGCTGTTGACTTCCGGGTGGCGGCGGAAGAGGTTGGTTGGTGTGATGCTGTCCTTTGCAGCCTATTTGTCCGAAGTCTAAATTCTGATTTGCGGGATGAGTTGGCCAGCCGGGACCAGCCGGATGGGCTGCCAGAATTAATTTCTTTAGCCATCAGTTTGGATAACAGGCTGAGGGAGCGGGCCGCCGAGCGGAAGCCATTCAGCCGCTCGCGTGGAGCTCTTTTCCGCGCTCCCCAGTATCGCCCCCTGGCGTTATCTCCTCCGGAGGCCGCCGCCAACCCCGATGCTATGATCATCAGGCAGGCTAGACTTTCCTTAGCGGAGAAACAGCGCCGCCGGGAGTTGGGTCTCTGCATGTATTGCGGAGATGACCAACATCCCGTGGAGGTCTGCCCGGTGAAGCCAAAAGGGGAGGTCCGCGAGTCAATGTAGGGGGCCTCACGGACGCTTCCCAGTCTAATCCCCTCTCCAAATGTCAGGTTCAAATTAAACTCTGCCACAACTCCATTGGTCATACATCTCATGCACTGGTGGACTCGGGGGCAGAACAATGTTTTATTTCTAAGAACCTGGCAACCCGCCTGGGCATCCATTGCCAAGCCTTGCCCACTCCCCTTCATCTCGTCGCCCTGACCAGTTATCATACTGTAACTCCTGACCGATCGAACGTGAGTTTTCAACCTAGCCAAAATTGTCTTTTTCTTGGTCAGTTTTTGTGCACCTTGTACAAATTAAATATCATTTTGAAGGTCTTTCAATACAGGATATGGAAATAAAGTTACATCAGTTTTGAATCAGTTTTATATAATTTTCGGCTTTAATGAAATAGAATTCCCTCAGCAGCTTCTGCCAACATGGTTATATTTTGTGTCCAAAATTGGGTAAAAGCAAATGCACAACTGATGTAGTTTACGGAGCTTTATTACAATGGTAGTTATTTACATAAAGAGGCTTACGGCACTCGCCTGCTTGCCAGGTGGCTCCCGCGACGAAAGAGGCAGAACCTCTTCCGCCCCCTTCTTTTATACCTCAAGTGGCGTCACCACCGGAAACGGGTAGTTAGCCACCCCGGTCTAGCCCATGTCCAACCCGGCCGCCATCTTAGTCATACAGCCAATTTACATACACAACATTTCCCCACTACCCCTTCAAAAACACCAAGCGCACAGATAGCCCACCCAAATTTGCTTCCCGACTCACACTCTAAAACAAAACAATCACAGAAACAAATAAACTTCCTATCCATGCATACAACTAAGGCTGGGGGGCCAGGTAGACTACCAGCAACCCCACACAGCTGGGCAGATTATTCTGCTGCCAAACATTCAGGCAAAGCCGTGTCTCTCAATTAAAATAATCCCAGGACAGCTCCACGTAGAAGACATACAAAATTACAAAACACACGACGACTACTGGCACCCCCCCAACATTCACCCCCACAATGGGTACATCATACTACATTTTAAACGTTGGGTATGTAAATCTGCACAAATAGACATCTTAAATGGAGTAAACACACCCCACCACCCCAAACTTAGGCATAAAACTAACACATTAGTAAAATCCAATTTGAACATATCCATTCAACTACAGTCATCGAGCCAGTAAAATCCCACATCTACAATTCAGGCCCCTTAATATTAAAATTTAACTTCTAGGTGTCATAAAACACCCCATTTCTCATATTTCACACTTCAAAGTTTTCTCTCTCTCTTTTTTTTAATTAAATCGGGGTACCACACCAGCATTAAAACGAACACATCAGGACAAGAGCAAAAGCACATATAAACAACAAACAGAAATTAAAGAGAACAGCGCTCTCAGTCCGTTGACGGGTCCTTCTCCAACCGCTTCCCTCTCTTGACCTCAGGGCTCCCACTGCGTTGCTTCTTCTCTTTCACTCGACATCACTCGTTCGGGTGCCTCCAGGTCTGGTCAGACAAGCGCAGATACCCATCACTCCGAGCAGCCTCCACCCAGAACCGTCTCCGCTCATCGCGCTGCTCGTGCGAACCATGATCTCCTCTCATCCGGGCCTCAACCCTGGGCTGCACCATGTCTCCAACTCACAGGGAAGCCCGTGTCTTCTTCCTCTGGTGATTTTGGGTCTGATTGGTCTCCACCACCGATCTGGTCAACTCGTAGGCCCGGTCCATGCCATCCATGGTAGACCGTCTTCCCGAGCGATTTATCAACACGGTCTCTGGTCTCGCCCCTTCAGGATCCGGCATGGGCACCTTATACTTACAGGCTGCCTCTGGGGTCCCATCGTGCCATCCTGCACCCTCATCCAGGGAACCAGAAAAACCGGCATTGGGTCCAACCCGAGGCAGCGTCGCGCAGCACCGAACGTGCTCTTCCTCATTACACATGTCCAGCCAGTCCGATTCCCTCACCTCCACGCCATCCACCAACGGAGTCGGTCGGCTCCACAGTTCGCAGCCCGACCACTCCTCACCTGACATATTGCGAATCGAGAAACCCATTACACTCCATGATGTTAACCCCCCCAGCGGTGACGTGAATGTGGGCTCGGGGCACAACAACAGACTGTAGCCGAATTTTATCTAAACACTTAGAAAGGTCCTGGAGTAAAATAATCAATTGGATCTGTAAGGTGAATCTTCCTTTTATTGTTGCAACAATAAGATAAGATAAGATAAGATAAGATAAGATAAGCCTTTATTAGTCCCACAACGGGGAAATTCCAGGATTGCAACAGCATAGGGATAGCAACACTCAGAGCAACAATCAGAAGGCAAGAAAAAAAAACAAGCAAGCAAGAGCAGCTAATATACATATGTACATATTACTATAAAATATATATATACACACACACACACAGACACACAGTGCAGAGCATTGTAGCTGGATGGAATAAATATATGAATATATGAACACACAGTGCAGAGCATTGTAGCTAGATGGAATAAATATGTAAATATATAAACACCCACAGTACGGAGCATTGCAGCTAGGTGGAATAAATATGCAAGTATATAAACACACAGTGCGGAGCAATGTAGCTAGATGGAATAATATGTAGATATATAAAAACACAGTGCGGAGCATTGTAGCTAGATGGAATAAATATATAGATATATAAATATAAACACACCCAGTGCTGAGCATTGTAGCTAGATGGAATAAATATGTAAATATATAAACACACACAGTGCAGAGCATTGTTGCTAGGTGGGATGAAACAGCATAACCGTCTATTTAGTTATCCTACATGGTATGATTATGTGCCCATACATATTCTCACCCTCCATAGTGACCGGTATTTTCCTAGTTGTATGCCGGAGAGGACCATTGTGTAAGTCTATTGCATCTTTTGCATTCAAAAAAACTATTAGTTTGTTACGTCTTTTTGCTATCTCTGCGAGCAGCCCTGCTTAGGTTGTACAGTCTGACAGCCATTGGTAGGAAGGACCTACGAAACCTCTCGGTTGTGCACCTGGGATGATGTAGTCTGCTGCTAAATGAGCTCCTCAGTGCATCCAGTATGTCCTGCATAGGGTGGAACTCGGACTCCAGCAGAGATGACAGTTTAGCCACCGTCCTTCTCTCTCCTATCTCCTCCATCGGATCAAGGCGCTGCCCCAGGACAGAGCTAGCTTTCTTAATCAGTTTGTTCAGTCTCTTCCTATCGGCTGCAGTAATGCCACTGCCCCAGCAGACCACTCCAAAAGTGATGGCTGATGCCACCACCGTGTCATAGAATGACTTCAGCAGCGCCCCTTGTACACCAAAAGACCTGAGTCTCCTCAGCAGGAACAGCCTGCGCTGTCCCTTCTTGTAGAGTGCGTCAGTATTGTGTGACCAGTCTAGTTTATTGTTCAGATGAATACCCAGGTACTTATAGGATGTCACCATCTCGATGTCTGTTCCCTGTATATTTACTGGTGCTGTGAGGGGCTGCCCATGCCTGCGGCAGTCCACCACCAGCTCCTTAGTTTTCCTCGCGTTGATCTGGAGGCAGTTCCGATGGCACCAGTCCACAAAGTCCTGGATAAGCCCTCTGTACTCAGCTTCATCTCCGTTGGAGATGAGACCAACGATCGCAGAGTCATCAGAGAACTTCTGTAGATGGCAATGTGTTGTGTTGTGTGAGAAGTCCGCAGTATAAAGAGTGAACAGGAAGGGAGCCAGCACCATTCCCTGGGGGGCCCCCGTGCTACTGATGATCGTGTCGGAAACACAGTCCCGGGTTCTCACAAACTGAGGCCGGTTCGTGAGGTAGTCCAGGATCCATGATGACAGGTGCTGGTCCACCCCTGCGCGCAGCAGCTTGTCCTTCAGGATCATCGGTTGGATGGTGTTGAAAGCACTGGAGAAGTCAAAGAACATGATCCTCACCATATTCCCGGGCTTCTCCAGGTGGGACAGAGAACGGTGAAGGAGGAAGATCACCGCATCCTCCACCCCAATGCCATGCTGGTAGGCGAACTGGAGTGGATCCATCGCTGGTTCCACCAGGGGGCGGAGATGAGCAAGGAGCAGTCTCTCCAGGGTCTTCATCAAGTGGGACGTCAAGGCCACCGGTCTGTAGCTGTTCAGGTCTTTGGGGTGGGAAGTTTTTGGTACAGGTACCACACAAGATGTTTTCCACAGCTGTGGTACCCTCCCCAGTTTCAGGCTCATGTTGAAGATATACGTCACAATCCCACACAGCTGGTCTGCACAGGACTTGAGGAGCTTTGCACTGATGCCGTCCGGTCCCGACGCCTTCCTCGCCTTGATCTTCCTCAGCTCCGTCCTCACCTGGGTCTTGGTCAGGGTCAGGATGGGGGGCTGTGTGTTGGGAGTGGGGGGGGGGGGTGTCGGTGGAGTGGGGAGTGGGCAGCAGGACTTGATTTCTTAGAGGCAGCAGTGGTTGTTGTGCAGACAGGGGGGAGGGCGGTTGGTCAAATCTATTGAAAAACAGATTCAGGTTGTTCGCCCACTCCCTGCCCCCCGTGGCCTGGGGGGAGGTATTCTGGAGCCCCGAGATGGTTTTGAGGTTTCTCCAGACCCCGCTGATGTCGCTCTGTTGCAGCTTGTCCTCCATCTTCTTCCTGAAGCTGTCCTTGCCTTCTCTGATCTTTCTCCTCAGCTCCCTCTGTACGGACTTCAGCATCTCCCTGTTCCCCGACCTGAAGATCCTCTTCTTCTCTCTCAGAAGTGTTTTTATCTCAGGGTTGATCCAGGGTGTGTTGTTTGAGTGACGCCGTATGGTCTTGGTGGGAACGGATTTGTCCACACAGAAGCTGAGGTAGCCCGTGAAGGTGTGAATGAGGCCATCGATGTCCTCACCATGTGGATCGCAGAGCTGCTTCCAGGCAGTGGCTTCAAAACAGTCCTTTAGAGTGTCCATTGTCTCCTCAGACCATAACTCCACAGTGTGCATGGCCGGAGGTTGTCTGTGCACTAGGGGTTTGTACACCGGTCGGAGATGAACCAAGTTGTGATCCGATCTCCCAAGTGGGGGGAGTTGTGATGAGGTGTACGCCTCCTTAGTGTTTGCGTAGAACAAATCCAGTGTTTTATTGTCTCTAGTGTGGCATGTGACATACTGGGTGAAAGTGGGCAGAATGGGAGACAGTGAAACGTGGTTGAAATCGCCTGAGATGAGGAGAAGAGCAAATAAAATAATAATAAAGAGGTAAAGTCAGAAAAGGACAGCTCTAAAGTCAAAATACAGCTCTGCTCTCTCCTGAGGGGAGAGAGAAAACCCACACACATTTATATCTTCCAGGCTACAGAAAAAAGGAAAAAAGCACAAAGCACTTTGTGCTACTGAGGAATATCTCACAGGTGGGGGCCCTCAAGGTCAGGAGAAGGGAGCGAGAGCCTGGATACCTAAGCTGGTTACTGTGACATACAAGTTTTATCTTGGGACACAAAGCATCATAAAATCATCAAGCAGCTTGTAATAAAACAGTTCATATATGAATAAAGTTATAGTCATATGTTGTAACACACACTTATAAAACATATGATCTCAACAGATAAATGCATAATCAGTGAATTTCCACTACAAGACTTATAACGGGCTTCCATTTCCACAAACCCCAAAACTGCCAGTCTGTTCCATCCATAGCCATAACATTCTCTTCCTTGTTGTTTTATTTGTCGGTGGGGAAACAAACTGTTCACGGTTGCCAGGTTTAACACTGAGATAACTGCTCCAGTGTCCACCAACAGTGGAACCACGACACCATCAAGCATGACGTCACACCCAATCCTCCCCGTTGTCTCCGGGGAGACCGTGTGTACTATAGTCGGAGGCTTCTACGCAGCACCTGGTTCCTTCCTATGGCTCCTGCGTTGGAAGTTAGCGCACGCCCTGACACAGTGGTCCCACAAACCACACTTGCCACAACACTTTCCTCTCACTGGGCACACACTGGCCTTATAGTGGTGAACAGGGGACCCACAACCGTAACAACGTGGCGTACCTGGGGCGGACCGTATTTTAACAACGGAGGCATTCGTATCCTTTCCAACATCACCATCACCAGGGTCCCAAAAAAATGCCTCAGCACAAGACTTATCTTCACCCAGAAAAGCCCCGTCAGGAAGGCCTCTCACAATGTTCTCTGGTGCCTCGATCCGTTGGGCGAGCTCAATAGCCGTGGTCAATGTCAACCTCTCTGGATACTCCAACAATCTGGACTGGACCGCTGTACAGTGAACATGTTCTGCTAGTTGGTCCCGAATCATCTCATCATCAAGGCATCCAAAATCACATCCCCTCACCAGCCTTGGGAGATCTTCAGTGAACCTCATCACTGGTTCTCTCAACCACTGGCAGCGCTGTCGAAACTGGATGTGCCGGACCGTGGTGCTCTGCGGAGCATGAAAATGGCACGCCATCAACTCCACAACGCCATCGAAGCTATCAGCTCCCCCCAGGCTCTCTAATACTCTCTGTCCCTCAGTACCCAAATTATGGACTAACGCAGCCCTCGCGTGAAGCCTCTCATGCTCGCCGAGGTTCAAAACCACGAGGTAGTTGGTAAAAGTAGAGAACCAACGAGGCCACGGCACGGGCGGTCTGTCTGGGGCCTCCAGAAACGGCCGAAACTCAGGATCGGACTTATCCATTCCCGCTTTTACCTCATCCCCAAATGTTGTGTCCATAATTGGGTAAAAGCAAATGCACAACTGATTTAGTTTACGGAGCTTTATTACAATGATAGTTATTTACATAAAGAGACTTACGGCACTCGCCTGCTTGCCAGGTGGCTCCCGCGAGGAAAGAGGCAGAGCCTCTTCCGCCCACTTCCATTATACCCCGAGTGGCATCACCACCGGAAACCGGTAGTTAGCCACCCTGCTCTAGCCCTTGTCCACCCCAGCCGCCATCTTAGTAATACAGCCAATTTACATGCACAACACCGCCCATATAGTAACGCAGCTGTGTGACGTCAACTTGAAACTATGAATAGACGCTCCCTTCTTTTAATGCTGAGTGTTTTAACTTCAGTTTTTTTGTATTTTTTTTAATTGCTTAGTGTCTTGTGCATATACAGTCATATTCTAGCTGTAATTAGAGGTGAAATGAAAATGTCTATTAATGTATGGGGAGGTATTTACATTTTCACTAAATTTTTTTTACAACATTTGCTTTTAACTGATTTATGTTTTTGTCATAACTTAACTATTAAAAAAATACTGTTAAATGTAGCTATGATGTTTTTTTAGGTGTTTGCAGGTGTTCTCTATTTTTGTATAGTTCAGTAGGGTACTGTCTCTTTAAGATTTACGGCAGAATCTGCTTTACGGTAGTCTCTCACTGCCCTCTATGGCGGCAGGAACTGCTTGGAAAACGGAGAAAGAGGCGGTTTGCTGCTGAACTGCTGTCAGGAATCCTGCTCATGTGAGTTCAGATATTTGTGGATTTAAGGAGGTTTTGAGTTGCAGCTAAACCTTAAAACTGTCTGGATGTGGGGGAAGCAGCTCCTGAAGACTGTTAGCTCGGTGCTAGTTAGCCACAAGGCTAACAGGCTTTTCCACGGTCTGTGAAATTCAAGTGTGTGCGTGTGAGTTGATGAGGAATTGTGTTACTTAAACAGTCCTGCATGACAGCTGCATCGGTGACTGGAGCACCAACATTAGCGGAGTTTTCCTTTGGTTTCACTGCATGATGTTGGAGTTAGAGGGGCTGCAGATGACGTCATCAGTCACAACTCATGACAGTTAAAAAATGCTGGGTGGCAAAAATGAGTGGCAGCATTAGGGGGGTTGCATTAAAACCCACACAAAACAAACCCAGAGTAGTCAGTCAGAGCAGTATGCAGAGTACCTGCTTCCATGGACCTTTTCACAAATGCGTGATGGCAGCTGCTCGTGACGCGTTGGGCAAAGTACCGTATTTTTTGGACTATAAGGCGCACTTTAAAATCCTTTAATTTTCTCAAAAATCGACAGTGCGCTTTATAATCCAGTGCGCCTTATGTATTAATTCTGGCTGTGCTTACTGACCTCGAACCGATTATTTATGTAGTACACGGCGCTCAAAAATCTGTCAATAATGTTTTAGTACGGCTTTGGTAAGCTATGAAGCCAAACCGCTTGATGGATATGTCGGAGCATTACAGTAGTCAGGAGCCTCGCGGAGTAATATGTGCTTCAACATAATGGCCGGATGGCTTTTTCCACAAATCTCCATCCCTATTGTTCTGCCACTCCGTGCGCGCCCATCTCACCGATACTGTCAAAACCCAAGTGAAGCAAACTAATTCAGAGCTTGCCATCATTCCGGGTGGATTAACCAAAGAACTCCAACCGCTATATTGGTGTCAACAGGTCGTTCAAAGTTAAATTGCTAGCGAGTTATGCCACTATCTGCCAATGGATCGTGGATCGAAACTGCTTGTCTATGTTTATTGCACTGTCCCTGTCAAATAAACTAATCTACTACTACTACTCCTGTTTAGCTGTAATTAATATTCAAAAATGATATTTTCGGGACGAAAGAATTCAAGTGTCCCGGCATTTGTTTGCATTGTTTACTTCTCGGGGCTGCCGCCAGAGAGCGAGCCGTATCGAGTACCGAGCGAGTATCCTGGCCACTGTGGCGATGTAAACAGCCACGGACCAAAAAACGTACATTTGCTCGTGGAACAGGTCATTCACACTCGCAGACAATCGTGCTATATGTGTCTATAATGACTACAGATAGGATTTTCTTTCCATGCACGCAAAAAAAAAAATAAAAAATTCCCAGATCCGACTACCTCGCGAGGTAGTCGATTCTCAAAAGCCGATGGTGTATAGAACACGTATATTAGGATTTGTATGTGAAATTTCGGCATCGAAACTGCTCCCGTTTAGCTGTAATTAAATATTCAAAAATGATATTTTTGGGACGAAAGAATTCAAGCGTCCCAGCATATGTTTACTTATCAGGGCCGGAGCCGTATCAAGTACTGAGCGAGTACCCAGCGAGTATTCTGGCCAATATGGCGATGAACAGCCACGGACTAAAAATGTTCCGCCTGCTCGTGGAACAGGTCATTCACACTCGCAGACAATCCCGCTATATGTGTCTATAATGACTATAGATAGGATTTTCTTTCCATGCACGCAAAAAATATTTTTTTCCCGGCTCCGACTACCTCGCTTTAATGCGCCTTATGTATGAAAATAGACCATCAAATAGACCGTTCATTGATAGTGCGCCTTATAATCCGGTGTGCCTTATAGTCCCAAAAATACGGTATCCAGAGATTGTTTGAGGACAAAGCCGGGCTGCATCAGGGCACTGGCTCTATATTTATATAATTTTTAAAATTTGAATATATAAATTCTGATGGCAGGTTAAAGATTATTGTATTGTACAGTATGCTAGTATTAGATTGAGGGCCGAGTGGCTCTATCTGCTGTAGTTTTTGAGTTGATGGATCCCCATCCAGGGAGTTAACTTCGCCAGCCCACGTGACAAACGCGCAATGCATTCTGGGCGGGGTAGGAACAGCGATCGTAAACGGACTGCAAACACACAGCGCCTCGGCATTTCTTGTGAATGAACAGGAAAAAAAATCACAAAATGGACCGTGAAGGAAAATTTAAAGGGACCATACTCCGCCAAATTGAATGGGACTGCAAAGGCACGCGATTTGGCGAAGCTTGAAGGGGTTAATGGACTAGATCCCTACCAACAGATCACATGGAGTTCGAATGTAAACATTCTGCCAAACTTCGACCATGCCTTCATTTATAATTATATGACTGTAAGCATAAGTCCATACACACATGAAGTTTTTAGTAACTTTAGGTCTTTGAAGCAAGAAAAAGTGCAGTTCACAGACGGATGGGTGCATGACTTGTAGATGTACAAGGTAGACTTGAAGACAATTGTGCTCACAAAGGTGTTTTTTTTTTAATTTCTTGTCTTGATTACAAGTATTTATTTACTACATAAAATAAGTGCATGCCATAAATTGAATTATGCACCCAATATATATGTGAAAGTGTGCTTATAATATTTAATAATCAACCCCTCCTTTCCTGAAGTTGGTACAACCCCTGATGCACTTGTGTCCTGCACCTGTTGTGAAAAAGGCTATGTGGAAATAAAATCCCCATAAAAGCACCGCAACAACAACATCCTGCAGGCCCGTGCAGACAAGGATTTTTGCCTGAAATTCTCTGATGGGAGACTAGAACTCAAGCACAGTCACAAGTACTACAAGCAGGTACAAATGCAAATCTTTGTGACAGGCTCACATTTCTGTGACTTTGTTGTGTGGACCACAAAAAGTTGTGTTGTTGTACGCGTCACACCAGATTCTGACCTGTGGGAGCAAACACTTTTACCAGTGGCCCAGAACTTTTTTATAAAGTTTTCCTACCTGAGCTTGTTGCCAGTCACTTCACTGACTCTGACCCCACAACACAAAAGAGGAAAGCTGCAGCTGATAAACCCACCCAGAAGCCGAAAAGATGATGTCTAACTGCATTACAGCCAGGTCCCACACACAATCCCAAAAGACAGGCACAGAACACAGCAGAAGTGTGGAGGACTTGCAGGCAGCTGGAAGAGCTGGGTGACATGGTTGCCTGTGAGAACCAAAACTGTGAAATTCAGTGGTTCCATTTAGGATGTGTGGGACTCAGTGAAGCACCAACCCCACAGCAGCCGTGGTTTTGCGACGTGCACATTAGAGTAGTGCAGTAACACAGTTTTTCATCTTTGAAATAAGGAGCTGCGGTTTGTAAGCCATCGTGTACTTTATTCCAAAAATTGTTACAAAGCAAGCAAGTGTATTTATATAGCACATTTCATACACAAGGGCAGCTGAGTGTGATTTACATATATAAAAATAAAAGGAAAGAAAGCAAAATGCTTGAGCAATAAGAAAAATGGAAGAGGTGCTGCTTTAACTGCTTCAATATTATTGACACAGTTAAAGACATGATGTCAAAATGGCTAAACCACACCAAAAATATGTCAGTGCCTATGTCAGTGCGTCAGTTCCTCTTGGCGCCACACGAGTAGGCTGCCTTTTGCAACAGCGGCTCGATTCCGAGTTTTTTTTCCCTTCCTCTCTTTTTTGACCAGTCTTTTTTTTTTTCACCCCACTTATATCACGGACACACAGATTGTCCCAAATGTCTCCTGAGCCGGTGGACGGAGCCACTGTTTATAGCAGGATACGATACAACAGGGAAGAGCTGCTAGCATTTAACCGCCACCCGGTCCCATTGGAAAAACTCGACATACCGAGAGAATTGAGGCGAAAGCGTCGCAGCTGCCGGGCTGGAGTAAGGCGGAGGACAAAAAATATAAGGTACAGACCCTCCCTTCCATCTGTTGTCAAGGGAAATGTACGGTCGATACTGGGAAAGTTAGATGAGCTAGCGGCTATCTCCCGTTATGATAGCACTTACCGGGAGTGCTCTCTCCTTTTGTTTACTGAGACGTGGCTAACTGAACTAGCAGCAGATGCTAACATTGAGCTGGAGGGTTTTCACATGATACGAACTGACCGAACACCAGACAGTGGCAAAGCTAGGGGCGGTGGAGTGATAATGTATGTTAACAACAACTGGTGCAGACCGGGACATATCACTGTTAAACAACGACACTGCAGCAAAGACTTTGAGTTGCTAGCTGTTAGCATGAGGCCTACATATCTCCCGAGAGAACACTCACACGTGATCTGCATTGTTGTTTATGCAAATCCGACGGCGAACGCTGGGACAGCGCGTGACGTCATCCATTCAGTAACCAGCAGGCTGCAGACAGAACACCCAGATGCTCTTCTCCTCATCTCAGGCGATTTCAACCACGTTTCACTGTCTCCCATTCTACCCACGTTCACCCAGTATGTCACATGCCACACTAGAGACAATAAAACACTGGATTTATTCTACGCAAACACTAAGGAGGCGTACACCTCATCACAACTCCCCCCACTCGGGAGATCGGATCACAACTTGGTTCATCTCCGGCCGGTGTACAAACCCCTAGTGCACAGACAACCTCCGGCCATGCACACTGTGGAGTTATGGTCTGAGGAGACAATGGACACTCTAAAGGACTGTTTTGAAGCCACCGCCTGGAAGCAGCTCTGCGATCCACATGGTGAGGACATCGATGGCCTCATTCACACCTTCACGGGCTACCTCAGCTTCTGTGTGGACAAATCCGTTCCCACCAAGACCATACGGCGTCACTCAAACAACAAACCCTGGATCAACCCTGAGATAAAAACACTTCTGAGAGAGAAGAAGAGGATCTTCAGGTCGGGGAACAGGGAGATGCTGAAGTCCGTACAGAGGGAGCTGAGGAGAAAGATCAGAGAAGGCAAGGACAGCTTCAGGAAGAAGATGGAGGACAAGCTGCAACAGAGCGACATCAGCGGGGTCTGGAGAAACCTCAAAACCATCTCGGGGCTCCAGAATACCTCCCCCCAGGCCACGGGGGGCAGGGAGTGGGCGAACAACCTGAATCTGTTTTTCAATAGATTTGACCAACCGCCCTCCCCCCTGTCTGCACAACAACCACTGCTGCCTCTAAGAAATCAAGTCCTGCTACCCACTCCCCACTCCACCGACACCCCCCCCCCACTCCCAACACACAGCCCCCCATCCTGACCCTGACCAAGACCCAGGTGAGGACGGAGCTGAGGAAGATCAAGGCGAGGAAGGCGTCGGGACCGGACGGCATCAGTGCAAAGCTCCTCAAGTCCTGTGCAGACCAGCTGTGTGGGATTGTGACGTATATCTTCAACATGAGCCTGAAACTGGGGAGGGTACCACAGCTGTGGAAAACATCTTGTGTGGTACCTGTACCAAAAACTTCCCACCCCAAAGACCTGAACAGCTACAGACCGGTGGCCTTGACGTCCCACTTGATGAAGACCCTGGAGAGACTGCTCCTTGCTCATCTCCGCCCCCTGGTGGAACCAGCGATGGATCCACTCCAGTTCGCCTACCAGCATGGCATTGGGGTGGAGGATGCGGTGATCTTCCTCCTTCACCGTTCTCTGTCCCACCTGGAGAAGCCCGGGAATATGGTGAGGATCATGTTCTTTGACTTCTCCAGTGCTTTCAACACCATCCAACCGATGATCCTGAAGGACAAGCTGCTGCGCGCAGGGGTGGACCAGCACCTGTCATCATGGATCCTGGACTACCTCACGAACCGGCCTCAGTTTGTGAGAACCCGGGACTGTGTTTCCGACACGATCATCAGTAGCACGGGGGCCCCCCAGGGAACGGTGCTGGCTCCCTTCCTGTTCACTCTTTATACTGCGGACTTCTCACACAACACGACACACTGCCATCTACAGAAGTTCTCTGATGACTCTGCGATCGTTGGTCTCATCTCCAACAGAGATGAAGCTGAGTACAGAGGGCTTATCCAGGACTTCGTGGACTGGTGCCATCGGAACTGCCTCCAGATCAACGCGAGGAAAACTAAGGAGCTGGTGGTGGACTGCTGCAGGCATGGGCAGCCCCTCACAGCACCAGTAAATATACAGGGAACAGACATCGAGATGGTGACATCCTATAAGTACCTGGGTGTTCATCTGAACAATAAACTAGACTGGTCACACAATACTGACGCACTCTACAAGAAGGGACAGCGCAGGCTGTTCCTGCTGAGGAGACTCAGGTCTTTTGGTGTACAAGGGGCGCTGCTGAAGTCATTCTGTGACACGGTGGTGGCATCAGCCATCACTTTTGGAGTGGTCTGCTGGGGCAGTGGCATATACTGCAGCCGATAGGAAGAGACTGAACAAACTGATTAAGAAAGCTAGCTCTGTCCTGGGGCAGCGCCTTGATCCGATGGAGGAGATAGGAGAGAGAAGGACGGTGGCTAAACTGTCATCTCTGCTGGAGTCCGAGTTCCACCCTATGCAGGACATACTGGATGCACTGAGGAGCTCATTTAGCAGCAGACTACATCATCCCAGGTGCACAACCGAGAGGTTTCGTAGGTCCTTCCTACCAACGGCTGTCAGACTGTACAACCTAAGCAGGGCTGCTCGCAGAGATAGCAAAAAGACGTAACAAACTAATAGTTTTTTGAATGCAAAAGATGCAGTAGACTTACACAATGGTCCTCTCCGGCATACAACTAGGAACATACCGGTCGCTATGGAGGGTGAGAATATGTATGGGCACATAATCATACCATGTAGGATAACTAAGTAGTCGGTTATGCTGTTTCATCCCATCTAGCAACAATGCTCTGCACTGTGTGTGTTTATATATTTACATATTTATTCCATCTAGCTACAATGCTCAGCACTGGGTGTGTTTATATTTATATATCTATATATTTATTCCATCTAGCTACATTGCTCCGCACTGTGTGTGTTTATATACTTGCATATTTATTCCACCTAGCTGCAATGCTCCGTACTGTGGGTGTTTATATATTTACATATTTATTCCATCTAGCTACAATGCTCTGCACTGTGTGTTCATATATTCATATATTTATTCCATCCAGCTACAATGCTCTGCACTGTGTGTCTCTGTGTGTGTGTGTATATATATATATATATCTTATAGTAATATGTACATATATATATTAGCTGCTCTTGCTTGCTTGTTTTTTTTCTTGCCTTCTGATTGTTGTTCTGAGTGTTGCTATCCCTGTGCTGTTGCAATCCTGGAATTTCCCCGTTGTGGGACTAATAAAGGCTTATCTTATCTTATCTTAAAAACTGTGACCTTACTGCCAGACATTTCAACGTACTGATGTGGCATGCTAGCCTGCAAACAATGTCTCTTTGGCCAGGACACCAAAGGGCTGAGGTGTGCATGGAGTACATTTATGGTGTCGCAGAACAGGATGGATGCGGTTTGTCTGCTTATGTCAAAAAGGTGTGCAATATGTTCAAGAGGCAAATTAATCCGCAAATGCGTCATAGTTAAAAAGAGAATTTGAAATTGGGAAATTTTTCTGTCTTTGGTAGGCTGGGAAAAAATTGCATCAGCAGAGCCATTAAACTGAAAGATGGAAGCCCAGTGTAGTATTTCACCTTTGAGTCATTATCTTTGAGGAAATTCTCATCCAGGGTCTTTCTGGAGAGCTCTCCCTTTAACTTTCTGTTCTCCTCTTGCAAGAGTAAAATTTCTTTAAGCCTAAGGTGACACATGCTGCAGTTCTGTAGTTCAATTCAATTCAATTTTATTTATATAGTGCCATTTCACAAAAACAGTCATCTCATAGCACTATCAACTGTAGGGGGAACCTCCACAGTTGCAGAAAGACCCCAGCAATCAGGCGATCCCCTGTGAGCAAGCACTTGGCGACGGTGGAGAGGAAAAACTCCCTTTTAACAGGAAGAAACCTCCAGCAGAACCAGGCTCAGGGAGGGGCAGTCATCTGCTGCGACTGGCTGGGGGGGGTGAGGGGATAGAGAAGATGAAAAGAACAGACATGTAGAGAGCAAACAGCACGATGGGGACTCAATCTATGGGAGAGAACAAACAAATGTTAATGACCAGCAAAAAAAAATATTTCATTGAGAGTGAGGAAAGGAGTGAGGCCCAGTGCATTTCTGGAGGTCCCCGGCTGACTAAACCTATTAGCAGCATAACTAAGGGAGGGTTCAGAAACACATGATCCCTCCCTAATTGTAGGCTATATCAAAAAGGTAGGTTTTAGCCCTATTCTTAAAAACAGAGATCAAGTCTGACTCCCGAATCCAGATTGGCAGCTGGTTCCACAGGAGAGGAGCTTGATAACTGAAGGCTCTGCCTCCCATTGTACTTTTGGAGATTCTAGGTATTACAAGTAATCCTGCATTTTGGGAGCGTAGTGCTTTGTTAGGATAATACGGTAGTATCAGATCTTTTAAATAAAAAGGAGCCTGATTGTGTAGAGTTCTTGCACACTTTCCTCTGGAGCATCATCAGCCTGACAGATCTGTGCTGCTTCATCAGAGGTCGTCTCCTCCATCTCAGCCAGAGGTGTGGTGTCGTCTGCTGCTGATCAGGACAATAGACAACTGTAGTTAATTATTTTGTATTCAAAAGGAATCCCAAGACACATTTTAGAAAGAAAAATATAGGTAAAAAAGACTACCTGAAGGAGCTACATTATTCATCTCAGTCACGAGGCCAGTGATGTTGGGGGTCTGTGTTGGGGGGTCACTTGCATGCCCTGCTGATTCTTTTTATCATAATGTTGTCCGTCTGCATAAGCGGTTAAACCTGTCAGGAGTGGCAGCTGGAAGCTCTGCATGCCCAAGGTTTAGAGAAGGTGCCCAGTCAGGATCACAGTCTAGCATTTCATATTTGCTGTTAAAGCAAAGGAAACGGTAAGAAAATACTTTGGTGTAGAACAAATTAAACCCGCTCACACGTGTGTAAGTAGTAACTTTTTCTAGCTACTCGGATATCAGAGTCTTTCTTTAGCTTAGCTCTGTTTAGCTTAGCACTGCTGACGTAGGGTAAAAGCTATGACCAAGCAAGTCTTAACCACAACACAAGCAAGTTTTAACAACATACACAATAAATCATAACATACCTTTATGAAAATGCTTTGAGCACACCACCATCGATTCAGGTGCGTGTTTGAAAGTTATGTTGGGTCTTCTGACTGCTGCAATCCAGGCCAGGCGTCACCTCTTAGTTACATCCGAAACGTGTGCTGTGCTGTTCTTCTTCCATCATGGAAAACGATAAAAGCCTATTCCGTGGTTTACCTTTTCTCCACGGCGGTTGTGAGAATGACTATTACAGTTTAAAACACAGCTGCTTTGTGACGATGTCTCCTATGTTGACGTGATCTCAGCGAACTAACGGTTCCTACCCTACCCAGAATGCACTTGGTCAATTCTACGGACACTACGTAACACTGGCGGAATCAGTAGCTGATTTTCACAGATAGGCTAACACATATTTTCCAAAACATGAATCTGTTTGTTGACAGACTAAGTATGTGCATATGAATGAATGAATGAATCTTTATTTCGGATAGATTAAAAGTAAAGATTAAAAAGAAACAGAATAATATAACAAAGGGGAAAAAAAAATCCAACAAGGGCAAATTAAACAATAACTCCTCTGATTATACAGTTCAACATAAGTTATCCAAAATGGGTGATGGCTGAAGCTGCAGCTTATATTGCCCACCCATATTCCATCCAAGAATTCAAAAGAAAAACAAAATAAGAGCGATTACAATTCGGAACAAAGCTAAGACAAAATGTGACAAAAAAAAAAAAACTAAGCAACAACACAGACTGGATATGACAATCCTAATGTGATTTTATATGTCATCTTGTATATATGTTTGGAGTATTTCTTCCTTTAGTTTTTGTTTAAATTGTCCAAGCGTTGTACATGATTTTAATTCAAGTCCAAAATCGTTCCATAATCTGACTCCTTGCACTGAAACACAGTGTTGCTTGTTGGTAGTTCTCACTGAAGGTTTTTGAAATATACATGTTTCTCTGAAATGATATTGTTTCTCCCTTATTTGGAACAACTTTTGGATATTTGCGGGCAGTGATAGATTCTTCACTTTAAACATTATTACTGCAGTTTTAAAGTCAACCAGATCTTTCAACTTGAGAGCTTTTAATTTAAGAAAAAGTGGGTTTGTTGGTTCCCTGTAAGCAGCTTTGTTTATTATTCTAATAGCTCTCTTCTGAAGCATAAAGACTGGATATATGTTTGTTTTATATGTATTTCCCCATACTTCAGTACAATATGTCATGTATGGGAGTGTTAATGAATGATACAGAGTATATAATGTGGGTTGATTCAGCAAATATTTCGCTCTGTGTAGTATTGCGATTGATTTAGATATTTTACCTTTAATATAATTAATATGTGACTTCCAACACAGTTTATCAATTATTACTCCAAGAAATTTAGTTTCAGATACCCTTTCAATCTCTACACCATTTACACTGAGTTTAGATACTAAGTTGTTGTGATGGTTGTTAAAAACTATAAATTTTGTCTTACTTAAATTGAGTGTTAATTTGTTTGAATCAAACCACAGTTTAAGCTTTCCTAATTCCTTTCTGAGTGTATCCAAAAGTTGTTCCAAATTGCTTCCACTGCATAATAGATTAGTGTCATCGGCAAACAATATTAAATCCATTTTTTCCGAGACTTTACATATATCATTTATATACATATTGAATAACAATGGCCCCAAAACTGAACCCTGTGGGACTCCACAAGTAACCTTCAGTAACTGTGAGTTTTTGTTATCAACACATACATACTGGTATCTATTCTTTAAGTAACTACTTGACCAGGACAGTGCTACCCCCCTAATACCACAATTTTGTAGTTTCTTTAATAATAAATTATGATCCACTGTATCAAATGCTTTTTTAAGATCCAGGAATACCCCAACTGAATACTCTTTATTTTCAACGGCAGTTGATATTTTTTCTATAAATTCCATTAGAGCAAGTGCAGTTGTCCTCTTGTGTCTGAACCCATATTGCTGCTCACACAATAAATTATTCTTCATAATGAAGTTGTCAGTTCTCTCACAGAATATTTTTTCAAGTATTTTGGAAAATTGTGGCAATAGTGAAATTGGTCTATAGTTTGAAAGTTCCCCTCTGTCACCCATCTTGTATATCGGAATTACTTTAGCGATTTTCATTGCATTGGGAAATATACCTGTTTGGAGAGACAGGTTACAAATATACGTCAGTGGTTTCACTAAGCATTCAATAATAGTTTTGACTAAGAGCATGTCAATACCATCACAGTCCATAGATGTTTTATTTTTAAACAATTTAACAATTTCAATGACTTTTCTCTCGTCTGTGTTCTTTATGAAAATGGAGTCTTTTATAGCAGTGTTTTTGCTTATTGTATCACCTGTAGGCGCCGTAATGGGTATTTCTCGAGCCAAATTAGGACCGATGTTAACAAAAAAGTTATTAAATTCATCTGCAGGTGAAACTGCATTCACACTCTTGAGTCGTTGTATTATTTTTTGAAAAATTGGTTGGGTAGCTTGTATTTCTGTTTTTATTTCCAAGAATATTGTTAAGTATTGTCCATGTATTTTTAATATTGTCTCTGTTTTTCTCCAGTTCTTTAAAGTAATAGTCTCTTTTACTACATCTCATTATATATGTTAACTTATTTTTGTATGTTTTATACCGCTGCTCTGCTTCTTTTGTCCTTTTCTTTAGAAAAGCTTTATATAATAAATTTTTCTTTTTACACGCCTTTTGAGATCCTTTGGTTAACCATGGCTTATCGACAAATTTATGTTTAAGCTTTTTCTTTACTAATGGACAATTTTTTTTCATAAAGAGTGGTTACAATATTCATAAAAGTGTCATAGGCTTCATTTACATCTGATACATAGACTTTTGTCCAGTCCTGCTTCAGCAAGTCTTCTTTAAAAGAACTGATTGCATTTTGTGATTTGTATCTGAATGATTTTAAAACTTTTTCTGTATTGGCCTCCGTGTGGCCATGGATAAGTGCAAAGGTTGGCAAATGGTCACTTATATCATTTATCAATAATCCACTTTCTATTTTCTTATCATTAATATTAACAAACAGGTTGTCAATAAGTGTAGCAGTGTGAACTGTGATTCTACTGGGATGTGTTATTGTGGGATATAGACTCATACTGTACATAGAATTCATGAACTCTGTAATTACATTTTGTTGATATGGATTTAGTAAATCAATATTGAAATCTCCACAAATTACTACCATTTTCTTACTAGTGATATTATTGTACAGCTCGACTAATTTATCTCTGAATGTCTCAATGCAAGTTCCCGGCGTTCTATATATACAACTTCTAATTAGATTTTTTGTTTTATCTTGGTCAATCTCAACAGTAACACATTCTAAAATCCCTGGTAGTGCAAAGGACATTCCATTTACAAGTTTACACCTATACAGGTCATCAGTATACAGTGCAACACCACCACCCTTTTTTTTTTTGAGATCTGTTAATATGAAACATCTGATATCCCTCTATTGCCATCAGGGGAGCCTGCTCTTCATTAAGCCAAGTTTCAGAGACTGCGATGGCTGTAAATTTTCTGTCTAGCTCTTTTAAATAGTCCTGAATCTGTGGAAAGTTTTTGTTAAGACTTCTGCTGTTGAGTGTGATTGATAGTTTACCATCTAGTTGCACTTGACTTTTGAATTGCTTTTCGGTGTAATATTCACAATGATTATGAATATTATTGAAAAAGTGGTTATCAGGATCAATATCATTCTCCATCTCTTGTAGTTTATGTTCAGCGTAATGGCCTGTTTTCAGAGTTTGAATTTCCTCACTCTGTGTCAAATGACTTCCTCCAACTGGGGATAATTGATGTCTACTCAAGTCAGTCATAAGTTTTTTGTTTGTTTGTTTTGTTTTGTTTTTTTTTTTAAAGTACATTGACATGGTATGTCAAAAGAACTATTCTTGCCGTGTGTGTGGATATGGATTATCATAGTCTCTTAATTTTCTTAATCAGTGTTCATCTATATTTATTTAAGTCAGTAATCTCTCTGATTATTATACTCTTTGCTTCCTCAGGTGTTCCATTTAGTTTGATCCAAACTCTACAATTTCTTGTCCATGTTGCCTGTATCTTATTTTGTCTTTTCAGCATCCATGCTTGCCGTGCTATTTCAGCATTAGTTTTTGTTAGATGTTCACTTAGGTAAGCTTCTGTTCCCCGTAGCTTTCTGGCCTGCCTCAGTATGTCATTCTTTACCCTTCCGTTCACAGAACACATCACAATTGATTTCTTTGTTTTATTATTTTTTCTGGGTAAAGCATGACAGGCTGAAATTGCATTTGCTTCAACCTTTATATTTCTACTATCAAGGAACTGAAGCACTTGGTTTTCCAGGGAGACTGATTCACTCAGGGGAGCCTCCTCACCTCTCATTCCTGCTGTAGCATGAGCATATGATTGATATTTAATGTCTAGCCTACTAATTAGATCATCCATACGAGAATATTGTTCAAGATCCTCGACGCGTTGCTCCAAGTCTGCAATTTTGTTGTCTTTTTCCTTAATTGTTAATTTTAATTCTCGGACTTCTTCCATTAGCCCTAATATTTTAGCCTGCTGACTAGCCACTTTGGTCTGTTCTTCTGACAAGAAGTTCAGAGATTTTTTGATCTCTTCCATTTCCTCCTTCTTTCGTGGCATTTTTACCGATCTGTGGATAGTAAAACAATCTCTGCTGGTGTCGCCGGTATCCGATCCGACCGACCTCTATAAATTCACAAAATCTCTTTCTGTGTGTGTGTCTGTTCCATGCATATCTCTCGAACCGTTTGTCAGACTGGCCTCAGATTTTAAACGTGGTTTCCTGAGGTTACGAGGGTGTGCATCCCCGAATATGGAGTCGCTGAGTCAAAATATATAATCTTTTTTCAATAAATGTTGTAGCCACTGCTCTGCAACCGCTCTGTGTCTTCATGTCGTGTGTCTGACACATCACGACCACGCTGATTGGGTAACACACACCATCACAATCTGTCGGTCACCACAGCGCTTCGCAAGCAAAGATTTTATAAGTGCTTTGCTGTTGTGTGCATCCCCGAGTATGGAGTTGCTCTGTCAAAATATATACCATAATGTTGCTGTGATTGATAATTTGGCATGGAGAACACGGGTGGGGGGGGGGGGGTCATTTGGATTTTCATCTGGGGGTCCAGTGGGGATGAAAAAAAGTTGTTTGAAAGCAGAAACCGAGACAAAACCTTCTCCGGGTCAGCTGATCTTGCATTTGTTGGTGGCTGAAAAAAGTCTTTTTAACACGTTGACAGAAATTCTTCTTCTTCATGGTTTACACTCACTGTTGTGGGCCTTCACTTGATCCAAAATGCTGCAGCTAGAGTCTTAACAGGTACTTCAAAGAGAGAGCACATCTCTCCGGTTCTGATCTTCCTTCATTGGCTTCCCATAGAATCTAGAATTACAGACGTGGACAAAATTGTTGGTACCCCTCTGTTAATGAAAGAAAAACCCACAATGGTCACAGAAATAACTTGAATTTGACAAAAGTGGTAATAAATAAAAATTCTATGAAAATTAACCAATGAAAATCAGACAATGCTTTTAAATTGTGGTTCAACAGAATTATTTTAAAAAACAAAGTCATGAAACAGGCCTGGTCAAAAATGATGGTACCCCTAGAAAAGATTGAAAATAATGTGACCATAGGGACATGTTCAACCAAGATGTGTCCTGTAATTAACATCACAGGTGTTTACAAACTTGTAATCAGTCAGACGGCCTATTTAAAGGGTGACAAGTAGTCACTGTGCTGTTGGGTGACATGGTGTGTCCCACACTAAACATGGACCAGAGGAAGCAAAGGAGAGAATTGTCTCGGGAGATTAGAAAGAAAATTATAGACAAGCATGTTAAAGGTAAAGGCTATTAGACCATCTCCAAGCATCTTGATGTTCCTGTGACTGCAGTTGCACATATTATTCAGAAATTTAAGCTCCACAGGACTGTAGCCAACCTCCCTGGACGTGGCCACGGGAGGAGACGGATAATACGAATGGTAACAAAAGAGCCCAGAACAACCTCTAAACACATTCATGGTGAACTCCAAGATCAAGGTACATCAGTGTCAGATCGCACCATCCGTCATTGTTTGAGCCAAAGTGGACTTCATGAGAGACGACCAAGGAGGACACCACTGTTGAAAACAAATCATAAAAAAGCCAGACTGGAATTTGCCAAACTGCATGTTGACAAGCCACAAAGCTTCTGGGAGAATGTCCTATGGACAGACGAGACAAAACTGGAACTTTTTGGCAAGGCACATCAGTGCTATGTTCACAGACACAAAAATGAAGCATACCAAGAAAAGAACACTGTCCCTACTGTGAAACATGGAGGAGGTTCTGTTGTGTTCTGGGGCCGCTTTGCTGCATCTGGCACAGGGTGTCTTGAATCTGTGCAGGGTACAATGAAATCTCAAGACTATCAAGGTATTCTAGAGAGAAATGTGCTGCCCAGTGTCAGACAGCTTGGTCTCAGTCGCAGGTCATGGGTCTTGCAACAGGATAATGACCCAAAACACACAGCTAAACACCCAAGAATGGCTAAGAGTGAAACATTGGACAATTCTAAAGTGGCCTTCTATGAGCCCTGATCTAAATCCTATTGAACATTTGTGGAAGGAGCTGAAACGTGCCGTCTGGAGAAGGCACCCTTCAAACCTGAGACAACTGGAGCAGTTTGCTGATGAGGAGTGGGCCAAAATACCTGCTGAGAGGTGCAGAAGTCTCATTGACAGTTACAGAAATCGTTTGATTGCAGTGAATGCCTCAAAAGGTTGTGCAACAAAATATTAAGTTAAGGGTACCATCATTTTTGTCCAGGCCTGTTTCATGAGCTTGTTTTTTAAAATAATTCTGTTGAACCACAATTCAAAAGCATTGTCTGATTTTCACTAGTTAATTTTCAAAGAATTTTTAATTATTACCACTTTTGTCAGATTCAAGTTATTTCTGTGACCATTGTGGGTTTTTCTTTCATTAACAGAGGGGCACCAACAATTTTGTCCACGTCTGTAAATTTAAAATCCTTCTTCTCACTTACAAAGCTCTAAATAATCAGGCCCCTTGTTATTTAAAAGATCTGATAGTACCTTATCATCCTAACAGAGCACTACGTTCCCAAAATGCAGAATTACTGTAATACATATAATCTCTAAAAGTACAAAGGGAGGCAGAGCCTTCAGTTATCAGGCTCCTCTCCTTTGGAGCCAGCTGCCAATCTGGATTTGGGAGTCAGACTCAATCTCTGTATTTAGGAACTGGGCTAAAACCTTCCTTTTTGACATAGCCTAGGCAGAGCCTTCAGTTATCAGGCTCCTCTCCTTTGGAACCAGCTGCCAATCTGGATTTGGGAGTCAGACTCAATCTCTGTATTTAGGAACTGGGCTAAAACCTTCCTTTTTGACATAGCCTATAGTTAGGATGGGATCAGGTGACCCTGAACCCTCCTTTAGTTATGCTGCTAATAGGATTAGACAGCCGGGGGACCTCCAACAATGCACCAGGCTTCACTTCTTTCTTCACTCTAAATGAAATGTTTTTGCCGGTCATTAACATCCATTTGGTTTCTCCCACAGATGGAGTCCCCGTCGTGCTGTTTGCTCTCTACATGTCTGTTCTTTTCTTCTTCTCTATCCCCTCACCCCCTAGCCAGTCGCAGCAGATGACTGCCCCTCCCTAGCCTGGTTCTGCTGGAGGTTTCTTCCTGCTAAAAGGGAGTTTTTTCTGTCCACTGTCTCAAAGTGCTGCTCACAGGGGATCGCCTGATTTCTGTGGTCTTTCTGCAATTGTGAGGTTTCCCCCTGCAGTTTGAAAGTGCTTTGAGATGACTGCTGTTGTGAAATGGCGCTGTATAAATAAAGTCGAAGTGAAATGAAAATTGCTGTGTACTTCCGCTGCCTACCTGGTTATGCAGAGTTTATATAATTTGATTTAAAAAACCGTTAAAGTACAAAAAATCCATCCATCCATCTTCTACCGCTTTTCCGGAGGTCCGCGTTGCGGAGGCAGCAGTTCAAGCAGAGAAGCCCAGACTTCCCTCTCCCCAGCCACCTGCTCCAGCTCTTTAGAGAGGATACCAAGGTGTTCCCAGACCAGCTGGGAAACATAGTCTCTCCACCAAGTCCTGGGTCTTCCCCGGGGTCTCCTCCCAGTGGGACGTGCCCGAAACACCTCAAGTGGGGAGTGTAGAGGATTCATCCTAATCAGATGCCCATACCACCTCAACTGATTCCTTTCACTGTGGAGGAACAGCGGTTCTACTCTGAGCCTCTCCCAGATGACTGAGCTCCTCACCCTATCTCTGAGGGTTAGTCCAGCAATCCTACGGAGAAAGCTCATTTCAGCCGCTTGCATCCGCGATCTCGTTCTTTCGGTCATTACCCAAAGCTCATGACCATAGGTGAGAGTAGGAACGTAGATTGACTGGTAAATCGACAGCTTTGCCTGAGAACTAAGCTCCCTCTTCACCACAACAGACCGGTACAATGTCCGCATCACTGCAGATGCTGCTCCGATCCGTCTGTCAATCTCTCGCTCCTTTCTCCCCTCACTCGTGAATAAGACCCCAAGATACTTAAAGTCCTCCACTTGGGGCAGGAGCCTCTCCCCAACCCAGAGAGGACAATCCACCTTTTTCCGGCTGAGGACCATGGACTCGGTCTTGGAGGTGCTGATTCTCATCCCTGCCGCTTCACACTCAGCGGCAAACTGTCCCAGCAAGAACTGTAGGTCATTGCTGGATGAAGCCAACAGGACAACATCATCTGCAAACAACAGAGATGTGATCCTGTGGTCACCAAGCATGGCACCCTCCGTTCCCTGGTTGCGCCTAGAAATCCTGTCCATAAAAATTATGAGCAGGATTGGTGACAAAGGGCAGCCCTGGCGGAGTCCAACTCTCACTGGGAATGAGTCCGACCGAGTGTTGGCAATACGAACCAAACTCTCACAACGGTCGTACAAAGACCAAATAGCTCATAACAACAAGCCCGATACCTCATACTCCCGAAGCACCCCCCACAAAAAACAAAGAGGGACGCGGTCAAATGCCTTCTCCAAGTCCACAAAATACATGTAAACTGGTTGGGCAAACTCCCACGAACCCTTGAGAATTCTCGAGAGGGTAAAGAGCTGGTCCGATGTGCCACGGCCAGGACAAAAACCACATTGCTCCTCCTGAATCCGAGGTTCGACCAACGGCCGGACTCTCCTCTCCAGTACCTTGGCATAGACCTTCCCAGGGAGGCTGAGGAGTGTGATCCCTCTAAAGTTGGAGCACACCCTCCGGTCCCCTTTTTTGATGAGAGGAACCACCACCCCCGTTTGCCATGCCAAAGGCACTGCCCCCGACCCCCATGCAATGTTGCAGAGGCGTGTCAACCATGACAGCCCTACAACATCCAGGGCCTTGAGGTACTTCGGGCAAATCGCGTCCACCCCCGGGGCCTGGCCACCATGGAGATTTTTAACCACCTTGGCGACCTCAGCCCCTGTGATAGGCGAGTCATCCCCCTCGTCACCAAGCCCTTCTTCCTCTGTGGAAGGCGTATCAGTGGGGTTGAGGAGATCCTCAAAGTATTCCTTCCACTGCCCGACGATATCCCCAGTCGAAGTCAACAGCGCCCCGTCCGCACCATACACAGTGTGGACAGGGAGCTGCTTTCCCCTCCTGAGCCGCCGGACAGTTTGCCAGAATCTCTTCGAGGCCAACCAAAAGTCTTGTTCCATGGCCTCACCGAACTCCTCCCATGCCCAGGTTTTTGCTTCAGCAACCACCCGAGCTGCACTCCGCTTGGACTGCCAGTACACCTCAGCTGCTTCGGGAGTCCCACAAGCCAACCAAGCCTTATAGGACTCCTTGTTCAGCTTAATGGCCCCCCTCACCACTGGTGTCTACCACTTGGTTTGGGGGTTGCCACTACGAGATGCACTGACCACCTTGCGGCCACAGCTCTGGGCCGCCACTTCAACAATAGAGGTGCAGAACATGGCCCATTCAGACTCCATGTCTCCAGACTCCCTCGGAATCTGGCCAAAGTTCTTCCGGAGGTGGGAGGTGAAGACATCCCGGACAGGGGCCTCAGCCAGGCATTCCCAGCACACCCTCACTATGCGTTTGGGTCTACAAGGTCTGAATGGCATCCTCCCCTGCCATCGGATCCCCTCATGGATCGTCACCTTATCGTGGTGGGGGGTTTGCGTGCCCCAGTGATCCCAGGAGCTATGTTGTCCGGGGCAATTGGCCTCTGATAGGGTCACCCAAGACAAACTGGTCCTGGGTGAAGGGCCAGACTAAGAACGATCCAACAGACTTTCATGATAAATTTTAGATCAAGGAGTCAGTGTACCCCGCCCGGTATGGGGTTACCGGGACCCCACCCTGGAGCCAGGCCTGCGGGAGGGGCTCGATGGCTAGCGTCTGGTGACTGGGTTTCCACCCATGGGACCCGGCCGGGCTCAGCCCGAAGGAGTTACGTGGGTCCGCCCTCCATTGGGCTCACCACCTGCAGGAGGGATCATGGGGTTGCGGTGCTATGTGGATTAGGTGGCGGTCAAAAGCGGAGACCTTGGCGGACTGATCCCAAGCTTTTGGTACAAAAAAATCAAATTAGTTTAAAAAATGTACAGCAAGGCAAAAAAAGCAAAGCCTGTTAAAACCAGAGGCATCAAAAGTAAATATAAAAAATGTTTACAATTTAAAAAAAAAAATCCTAAAATTAATGAGATTTGTAGGTCTAAATCTACAAAAATAGTTTTACAAGAAGAAGCAGAAGCACAGTATTAAAATTGTCATGCAGCATAAAACATAAAAGCACAAATTCATGTTTTACTTCTGAAAAACCAGCTGTTATGAGCTCTTTACTCTGTGTAATCTGATTACATGCTGTGGGCCATCAAACTTGCACTTTGAAGCTCCTCTTCATCCGCCACCCCTCAGCTTAGCCTCTGTCTTCCCCATCAGAGAATCATTGTCTGCTCCCTCCAAAGTAAATAAAAATATAATGCATAAGCATCCCAAAATGATAAAGCAAAATATTGGTAAAACTCAAATTAAACATAAAGCCTCTAAATTGAATGAATTGGCCTCTATTCCTCCTCATAATTTAAAAATTAAATGTGGTTTATTAAATATTAGGTCTCTAACTCCCAAGTCTCTGTTAGTCCATGATCTGTTAATTGATCATCAGATTGATTTAATTTCCCTTACAGAGACTTGGTTAGGGCAAGAGGATTATGTTGGTTTAAATGAATCAACTCCCTCTGGTTATTTAAACTGTCAAAATCCCAGAAGTTCTGGTCGTGGAGGAGGAGTAGCAACAATTTACCATTCCAAATTACTAGTTAATGTAAAGCAAAAAACATGTTATAATTCCTTTGAGGGCCTGGTCCTCAGTATTGGGCACTTTAGCAATTTTAGGTTAAACCCAGTTTTATTTGCCATAGTTTATCGTCCCCCATCAACCTACTCAGAATTTTTATCCGAATTTGCTGATTTCTTAGCTGATTTAGTGCTGAAATCTTTAATATACATGTGGATGTAGATAGTGACTGCCTTAAAGCGTACCTATGGTGGTCGTGAAAAAAAAGGTATTATATTGAGCCCCTTTCTCACGTTCTAGTTCAAGTTTAAGTTGAAATTCACGTTCAAAGCAATTTGATATAAATCCATTGCTTTGCTATGTCAGCAAAACATGGGTACAGCCATACTAGCGGCTACAGGGACTTCCAGGACGCTTCCTGTGACGTAATTTCGTTGACACCGCGATCTGGATCAGTATTGGCTGAGCCTCGAGTACCCGGATGTGGAGCGGCTTCGGGGATATTCAAATTCAAACCTTTATTTCAAACTCAGGATTCATATTAAATGCAGAACTAAAACGAGTAGAAAATAAATAAATAAATGTTTAAATTCAGCGAGCCGTCTTTTCTGATCTGAGCTCGTAAATGCCGATAATTCTAAAACTGCGATCTGAGTACCCGGATGTGCAGCGGCTTCGGGGATATTCAAATTCAAACGTTTATTTCAAACTCAGGATTCATATTAAATGCAGAACTAAAACGAGTAGAAAATAAATAAATAAATGTTTAAATTCAGCGAGCCGCCTTTTCTGATCTGAGCTCGTAAATGCCGATAATTCTAAAACTAACTAACTAACTAACTAACCTGCACTTATATAGCGCTTTTCTAGTCACAAAGACCACTCAAAGCGCTTTCACTAATACTAACCCTCTATTCTAAGGGCCTATAGGAAACAGATATCTAGGGACAATTTAGAACAGCCAATTAACCTAACATGCATGTCTTTGGATTGTGGGAGGAAACCGGAGCCCCCGGAGTAAACCCACACAGCACAGGGAGAACATGCAAACTCCACACAGAAAGGTTCCAACCCCTGCCAACCTGGGGATTCGAACCAGGAACCTTCTAGCTGTAAGGCAACAGTGCTAACCACTGCACCACCGTGCTGCGATCTGAGTACCCGGATGTGGAGCGGCTTCGGGGATATTCAAATTCAAACGTTTATTTCAAACTCAGGATTCATATTAAATGCAGAACTAAAACGAGTAGAAAATAAATAAATAAATGTTTAAATTCAGCGAGCCGTCTTTTCTGATCTGAGCTCGTAAATGCCGATAATTCTAAAACTGCGATCTGAGTACCCGGATGTGCAGCGGCTTCGGGGATATTCAAATTCAAACGTTTATTTCAAACTCAGGATTCCTATTAAATGCAGAACTAAAACGAGTAGAAAATAAATAAATAAATGCTTAAATTCAGCGGCTTGTCTCATCTGATCTCGTAACTGCCACAACATGGAAGATGATTCTAAAACTATATACAGAGCAGCAGACACTCGGTGCTCTTGTAAAAACAAAAACATACAATGTGATATGGATATCGCAACATGGCGGAATGTAAAGCCTTTGGATGTCTGAATAATAAGCGAAAAAAATAAACACTTTTTTTGTGTACCCAAACCCAGCTCACCTTGTCAGAAGATCGGAGCGGAAACAGGGCACAGACGAATAATTTCAGACGAAATTGCATTGTGTGTGAGGACCACTTCGTCACTTTAACCCTCAGAAGATCTTTCTGGCTCAAACATGTAGCCATGTCGCCCGAATTCTTCCGCACAGTCAGAAAATTCGGCCATAATAGAACAAAAACAACGGACAACAGCACTGTAATCGCGGGGAAACGCTTATTATTGTCTTTTCCTATCCACGAAGTGACGTCACATCCGCAAGTGTCATGGCTGCGCCCACAGTTTTCATTGGCTGCCCATGGCCAAGGTCCTATATGAATATATGTCTGGTGGTATATGGCTGGCAAGAATTATTTACCAAAATAAGAAATACTTTTTCATAATGTTTTCAAGTTAAATGCGTCTTCACGACCACCATAGGTACGCTTTAATGTGGCATTTAATTCAATATTAGACTCGATTGGGTTTTCTCAGAAAGTAGGAAATTCTACTCATTACCTCCACCATACATTGGAACTTGTTCTGACATATGGCATAGAAATAGAAAATCTTGTAGTGTCTCCTCATAACCCTGTACTGTCAGACCATTGTCTGTTAACCTTTGATTTTACTATTTCTGACTGTTTGGCTCCTAAAGAAAAATATTATTACAGTAGATGCCTCTCAGATGATGCTGTTACCAAATTTATGCAGATTGTTTCCGCTATGCCATGTGTCAATACAACGGAAATAAGCTATAGACAGCTTGCTCCTTCTGTATTTGATAACATGGTGGATAGTGTTTCAGCTTCTCTGCATCAGACTCTAGACTTGGTGGCCCCCTTAAAAAAGAAAAAGTCTAATCAGAGATTTCTAACTCCTTGGTTCAACACAGAAACTCGTAGCTTAAAACGGAAGACTCGTCAATTAGAAAGAAAATGGCACTCCACTAATTTAGATGAAATCTATTTAGCTTGGAGAAATCATCTTTTAATTTATAAAAAATCTCTTAGAAAAGCTAGAACGAGTTATTACTCTGCATTAATAGAAGAGAATGTAGAAGCATGCTCAAATAACGAGGCTGAGTTTCAGTCATAAAACCAGCTTTATTTGACAGAACGCAGCCTCTAGCATTCTCAAAGCAGGAAAGCGAAAGAATCATACTTCAACACCCTTTTATACATTTCCAGCATCAGAATTCAAGTCACATGGTGTCTTCAGTCAACATACAGTTACAAAGCATCCCCTTGAAGCTTCACCATTGTCTCTCATTTCCAGATGAACCGGAATACCCTCCGGAGCGTCTTCTGTGGGACAAAGAGACAAATCTCACACTTCCTTGTTACCTCCTGTAGATTCGAGTCCTCAGTCCTTGCAGACGTGACACCCCACAATACACATTCAGTCCTGTCTCTGTGGCAGCGTGAGCCCACAATGTGTGTCGGCCACACTACCCCCCCCCAAACGTCTAGTAAGGCAAAATCTAAATGGCATAACAAAAAGAAAAACACAAAGCACTCCATACATCGCTAATCAATCCACCAACTGCCTAGGTTTTAATCTTCTGCCGAATCTGCTGCAACCTGGCTTGGCTGCACCTGCAACATCTCTCTGCACCTGTGGATTAAAGCTGTTAGCACCTCTCTGTGAAGACTTTGGAGAATGTCTCCTCGGCGGCCTGCCCCGGCAGGGGGGCCTCGCGAGCTGCACCTCCTCGTCAGCCAGAACAAAAGCGGGTTTGAGTCTGTTAATGCAAATCAGCTCCCGTCTGCACCCTAAATCTAGCAGAAAATGCTTCTGCCCGGTCTCCAGCGCTCGAAACGGTCCGTCGTAAAACGGCCGCAAACTTGGACGCTGGGCGTCATGTTTAACAAAAACAAACTCTGCATTTTTTAAAGCCTTGGGCACAAAAACGTGTGGGAAACTGTGATGGACTGGGCCAGGAAGCGTGTTTGCTCCTGAGCCGCTCTGCCACGGCTGAGCGGGGGGGCCATTAGGTGCGGGATTATCAGGAAGAAATTCCCCGGGCAAACGAAGCGGTTGAGCGAAAACTAATTCAGCCGGGGAAGCGTGCAAATCTTCCTTAGGTGCAGAACGCAACCCTAATAAAACCCATGGAAGTTTGTCTACCCAATTTGCATCCGTTAGCGACGCTCTGAGGGCTGCTTTCAATGACCTGTGAAAGCGTTCGCATAAACCATTAGCCTGGGGGTTATACGCGGTGGTGCGATGAATCTTCACCCCCAAGCTGCGGGCCGTCGATGACCACAGCTCGGAAATAAATTGGGGACCCCTGTCGGACGTTATGTCCGACAGTACACCAAAACGCGCAACCCATGCTGCTAAAAATGCTCGCGCAACTTCTTCCGCTGTGGTTGATGTCAGAGGAACCGCCTCTGGCCAGCGCGTGGTGCTGTCTACCATCGTCAAAAGATGTGTGTGCCCGTGTGATAACGGAAGCGGGCCGACCAGGTCAATATGCACGTGATCAAAACGCTTAGCGGGGATGTGGAAAGGTTCTAACGGGGCCTTAGTGTGTCTGTGTATTTTAGCTCGCTGACACGCTACGCAGGCTGCTGCCCATTCCTTGACCTGTTTGCGCAACCCGGGCCAAACAAATTTCTCCCCCACCAACTTAATCGATGCGCGCACCCCCGGGTGCGCGAGAGAATGGACCAAGTCAAAAACACGGCGACGCCACGCGGTTGGCACCACAGGGCGGGGCCGTCCCGTGGAGACATCGCAGATTAGCGGGGGCATACCGTTTTGTTGCACCCTGTGCTCCAGCCTTAACCCTGTTGGTCCAGACTGGAGCGCGCGCACGTCCGCGTCGTTAACCTGCTCCACAGCCATGGCTGCATAATCTAACCCAACACAGACCGGGGCTGCGCACGCTCCCGCGTCGCTGCCCGGGCCCGCGGCCATGGCTACAGAGTCTGCCCCTATGGGGCTTGGCGGTGCTACTGCACGTGAGAGGCAGTCTGCTACAACATTGTGTTTACCCGCGACATGCTGAATATCAGTAGTAAACTCCGATATTGCGGCTAGTTGCCTTTGTTGCCGGCCTGACCAGGGTTCTGAAATTTTGGCCATCGCAAACGTTAGCGGTTTATGATCCACAAAAGCGGTGAAACGTTGCCCCTCTAACCAGAACTGAAAATGACGGATGGCCAAGTGTAGGGCCAAAAGCTCTCTGTCAAACGCGCTGTATTTCCGTTCACTGTCGCGCAAGGTCCTGCTGAAAAACGCGAGGGGTTGCCAGGTACCTGCCACAAACTGTTCAACTACCGCCCCCACCGCTACATCGGAAGCGTCAGTGGTGAGTGCCATGCGGGCCGTTGGAACTGGGTGCGCTAACAAAACTGCGTTTGCCAGGGCTGATTTGACCTGGGCAAAAGCGCGCTCCCGCTCCGGAGACCATTCAACTTTATTTGCGGGCTTTTGTTTTTTTAACGCGGTGTACAATGGCTGCATGAGTCGTGCTGCGCTTGGGAGGAAACGGTTGTAAAAATTAACCATCCCTAGAAACTCCTGAAGCGCCTTGACCGTTTGAGGTTGCGGGAAATCCGTTATGGCACGCACTTTATTTGGAAGGGGAACTGCTCCCTCTGCCGAAACGCGATGTCCCAAAAAATCAATCTGCGCCACCCCAAACTGACACTTCGCTGGGTTAACTATTAACCCGTGCTCTGCCAACCTCTGGAAAACTGCTGTGAGGTGTTTTTCATGTTCGCCTTCGGACGCGCTGGCTACCAAAATATCGTCCAAATAAACGAACACGAAAGGCAGGTCGCGTAAAACTGCATCCATCATGCGTTGGAAAGTCTGCGCGGCCCCCTTGAGGCCAAAAGGCATGCGCAAGAACTCAAAAAGGCCGAAAGGCGTTATGACCGCTGTTTTGGGTACATCCTGCGCGCGCACTGGCACCTGGTGATAGCCGCGCACCAAGTCTATTTTAAAAAAATGCGCGCCCCCGCCAAATGAACAGAAAAATCCTGAATGTGCGGAATCGGGTAGCGGTCATGAGCTGAAACGTTGTTCAACCTGCGGAAATCGCCACAAGATCGCCACGAGCCGTCAGCTTTTGGGACCATGTGTAACGGCGAAGCCCAAGAGCTCTTGGAACGTCTAACAATGCCCAGTTTTTCCAGATCAGTGAACTCCTCGCGCGCGATGGCCAGTTTAGCTGGGTCCAAGCGCCGAGCCTTTGCAAAAACGAGAGGGCCTGTGGTTGTTATGAAATGTTCTACCCCATGTTTGGCCACCGTTGCTGAAAACGTGGGGACTGTGAGTGCTGGAAACTGAGCAAGCAGAGTGTGAAACTTACCACCCGCAGCTGAGACGCTGGCATGTGCAGTTGGCGGGGCCACCCGAGCTGTGCAGGGAATAGAATGAAAGGACAGTGCATTAATCAGACGTCTATTAGCAAGGTCAACCAATAAACCATGTGAGCACAAAAAATCAGCCCCTAACATGTTGAAACTGACTGCTGCTACAATAAATGTCCACTCAAATGAACGGCCCTGTAAGGACAGAAGCATGGTCCTCTCACCAAACGTTTTAATCGTGGAGCCGTTCGCTGCTGACGCTGACACCCAGGGGGCTTTAGAAGGCGACAGCCGTTCCGCGTAGGTGGGTGTGACGAAGCTCAGCTGAGAGCCCGTGTCCACGAGGAACTGTTTCCCCGAGCGTGCATCCGTCAGGTAAAGCAGCCTGTTCTCGTTGCCGAGGGTCGCAGCTGCTACCGGCCCTCGGTCTTGGCGTTTCCCTGGCGCTTAAAATTGCACGGTGGGACGCACCTGTGCGCTCTCTCTGCAAAACGGCGGTGGTTTAAGCACGAGCCGTTCTCCGCTCCGCGTCGTCTGGCTCCTGTCGCCGCCGTCGTTGGTGCGTCTGGCGCCACGGCCGCTGGACCCGCACTGTCTCCGGACGCCGTTCCCGGACTGGCCGCCGCGGCCGAGACCACGTTCCGCTTGTGGGCGTCGACCAACCTCTGCGCCTCCTTGCTCAACCCATGGTAGTCTCGCCTGGCCAATCGGGGTGACTCTGCCAGGGCCGCTCTCACTGCTGGTGGTAGGGTTCGAAGGAAAAGGTGGGCGAAAATGAATTCGCCATCCTCAGAGGCTTTGAGCTGCAGCATCTTCACCATCAGGTCCACAGGTCTATTGTTTTCGGCCTCCGTCAGCGCCAGGAGCTCATCTGCTCTTTGTTGGACTGAGGGGGTGAAATGGCTGATCAGCGCGTCCTTCAATGCGCTGTACTTGTCGCTGTCTGGTGGATGATTAACCAGGTCTTCCACTCTCTGGACCGTGTCGCTGTCCAGCTTCGCTACCACGTGGTAGAATCTTGTGTCATCGTTGGAGATTCTCCGGAGGTTGAACTGCGCCTTGATTGCGCTAAACCATGAGCGCGGGCTGTGCTGCCAGAAATCGGGCAGCCGGATCGTGGAGGCGGCCATCAGGCTGGCTTCCACCGAGCCCCGCTCGGGAGAATTCTGTCTGCTCATTTTCTGTCGTAGGTCACCAGTGTAGAAGCATGCTCAAATAACGAGGCTGAGTTTCAGTCATAAAACCAGCTTTATTTGACAGAACGCAGCTTCTAGCATTCTCAAAGCAGGAAAGCGAAAGAATCATACTTCAACACCCTTTTATACATTTCCAGCATCAGAATTCAAGTCACATGGTGTCTTCAGTCAACATACAGTTACAAAGCATCCCCTTGAAGCTTCACCATTGTCTCTCATTTCCAGATGAACCAGAATACCCTCCGGGGCGTCTTCTGTGGGACAAAGAGACAAATCTCACACTTCCTTGTTACCTCCTGTAGATTCGAGTCCTCAGTCCTTGCAGACGTGACACCCCACAATACACATTCAGTCCTGTCTCTGTGGCAGCGTGAGCCCACAATGTGTGTCGGCCACAAGAACAAGAATAATCCCAGGTTTCTTTTCAGTACTGTAGCCAGGTTGACAAAGAGTCAGGACTCTGTCAATCCTAGCATTCCCTTAGAGCTTACTAGTCAGGACTTTATGAACTTTTTCAATAATAAAATTTCATCCATCAGAGATAAAATCAATCAGATTCTTCCCACAGTTAACTTAAATACTGTAACTACTACAACTCCTTCTATTGATGTCTGTCTTGATGAGTTTACTCCAATCGACCTTTGTGAGTTAGACAAAATAGTTTCCTCATCCAAACCTTGAACTTGTCTTTTAGACCCTATTCCTACCAGGTTATTTAAAGAAGTCTTCCCACTTATTGGTAGCCTTATTCTTCATATAATCAATTCTTCATTAACTTTAGGCCATGTACCGCAGGCTTTTAAAACGGCTGTAATTAAACCCTTACTCAAAAAGCCAACGCTAGATCCAGGAGCTTTAGCTAACTATAGACCAATCTCTAATCTCCCTTTCATTTCAAAAATCTTAGAAAGAGTTGTTGCTACGCAATTATTTGACCACCTGCAGGGAAATGGTTTACTTGAAGAGTTTCAGTCTGGGTTTAGAATCCATCATAGTACTGAAACAGCCTTAGCGAAGGTCACTAACGACCTCCTCATTGCATCTGATAATGGACTAGTTTCTGTACTTGTCCTTTTAGACCTTAGTGCAGCTTTTGATACTATCGATCATAATATTCTACTTGATAGATTAGAACACTATGTTGGACTTAATGGAACTTCGTTGCAGTGGTTTAGATCTTATTATCTGATAGGTTCCAGTTTGTTCATGTAAATAATGAGTTTTCTTTCAACTCAAAGCTCAGTCATGGAGTTCCACAGGGATCTGTGCTAGGCCCTACTCTTTTTAGTTTATATATGCTTCCGTTAGGCAACATTATTAGAAAGCACTGTATACATTTTCATTGTTATGCTGATGACACACAATTATACCTGTCAATGAAGCCAGATGATAGTAATCAATTAGCCAAGTTAGAAGCCTGTCTTAAGGAAATCAAAGCTTGGATGACTTGTAATTTCCTGCTATTAAATTCAGATAAGAGTGAAGTCATTCTTGTTGGTCCAAAAAAACCTTAGAAATTCCTTTCCAAATCAAACTTTCAGTTTGGATGCGGTTACTCTTTCTCTTAATAGCTCTGTGAGGAACCTTGGAGTTATTTTTGATCAGGATTTGTCCTTCAATTCACATATTAAATTTGTTTCTAAGACTGCCTTCTATCATTTGCGTAATATTGCCAAGATTAGGACCATCTTGTCTCAGAGTGATGCTGAGAAACTGATCCATGCTTTTGTTAGCTCGAGATTAGATTACTGTAATTCTTTATTATCAGGCTGTCCTAAAACATCTTTAAAAAGTCTTCAGCTGATCCAAAATGCTGCAGCAAGAGTTTTAACAGGTACTAGAAAGAGAGATCATATCTCTCCGGTTCTGGCCTCCCTTCATTGGCTTCCCATAGAGTTTAGAATTAAGTTTAAAATCCTTCTTCTTACTTACAAAGCTCTAAACAATAAGGCTCCTTTTTATTTAAAAGATCTGACACTACCGTATTATCCTAACAGAGCACTACGCTCCCAAAATGCAGGATTACTTGTAATACCTTGAATCTCCAAAAGTACAATGGGAGGCAGAGCCTTCAGTTATCAAGCTCCTCTCCTGTGGAATCAGCTGCCAATCTGGATTCGGGAGTCAGACTCGATCTCTGTTTTTAAGAATAGGGCTAAAACCTACCTTTTTGATATAGCCTACAATTAGGGAGGGATCATGTGTTTCTGAACCCTCCCTTAGTTATGCTGCTAATAGGTTTAGTCAGCCGGGGACCTCCAGTAATGCACTGGGCCTCACTCCTTTTCTCACTCTCAATGAAATATTTTTTTTGCTGGTCATTAACATTTGTTTGTTCTCTCCCATAGATTGAGTCCCCATCGTGCTGTTTGCTCGCTACATGTCTGTCCTTTTCTTCTTCTCTATCCCCTCACCCCCTAGCCAGTCGCAGCAGATGACTGCCCCTCCCTGAGCCTGGTTCTGCTGGAGGTTTCTTCCTGTTAAAAGGGAGTTTTTCCTCTCCACCGTCGCCAAGTGCTTGCTCACAGGGGATCGCCTGATTGCTGGGGTCTTTCTGCAACTGTGGGGGTTCCCCCTACAGTTGATAGTGCTATGAGATGACTGTTTTTGTGAAATGGCGCTATATAAATAAAGTTGAATTGAACTTTCTGATCAGGGATGATGTGCTGATCTCCTGTTCCTGATTCCTCATTTTTTTGTGTGTTTGTCACACTGAAATGGTTCAGATCATCAAACTAATTTAAATATTAGACAACACAAGTAAACACAAAATGCAGTTTTTAAATGAAGGTGTTCATTATTAAGGGTGAAAAAAATCCAAACCTACATGGCCCTGTATGAAAAAGTGATTGCCCCCTAAACCTAATAACTTGTTGGGCCACCCTTAGCAGCAACAACTGCAGTCAAGCATTTGCAGTAACTGGCAATGAGTCTTTTACAGTGCTGTGGAGGAATTTTAGCCCACTCATCTTTGCAGAATTGTTGTAATTCAGCCACATTGGAGGGTTTTGGAGCATGAACCGCCTTTTTAAGGTCATGCCACAGCATCTCAATTGGATTCAGGTCAGGAATTTGACTAGGCCACTCCAAAGTCTTCATTTTGTTTTTCTTAAGCCATTCCGAGGGGGACTTGCTGGTGTATTTTGGATCACGGATTAATTTTGGATTAAGAGTAAAAAAAAAAATCCAAACCTACATGGCCCTGAGTGAAAAAGTGCCCCACCTGTTAAAACATAAATTAAAGCCATTCAGAGGTGGACTTGCTGGTGTGTTTTGGATCACTGTCCTGCTGCAGAACCCAAGTGTGCTACAGCTTGAGGTCACGAACAGATGGCCGGATATTGTCCTTCAGGATTTTTTGGTAGACAGCAGAATTCATGGTTCCATTTCCCACAGCAAGTCTTCCAGGTCCTGAAGCAGCAAAACAGCCCCAGACCATCACACTACCACCACCATATTTTGCTGCTGGTATGATGTTCCTTGTCTGAAATGCTGCTACTTTTATGCCAGATGTAATGGGACACACACCTTCAAAAAAGTTCAACTTTTGTCTCGTCAGTCCACAGAGTATTTTCCCAAAAGTCTTGAGGATCATCAAGATTTTTTCTGGCAAAACTGAGACGAGCCTTTATGTTGTTTTTGCTCAGCAGTGGTTTTTGTCTTGGAACTCTGCCACGCAGGTCATTTTTGCCCAGTCTCTTTCTTATGGTGGAGTCATAACACTGACCTTAACTGAGGCAAGTGAGGCCTGCAGTTGCTTGGATGTTGTTGTGGGGTCATTTGTGACCTCGTGGATGAGTCATCGCTGCACTCTTGGGTAATTTTGCTCTGCTGGCCACTCCTTCACCATTTGTGGATAATGGCTCTCATTGTGGTTAGCTGGAGTCCCAAAACTTTAGAAATGGTGTTATAACCTTTTCTAGACTGATAAATTTCAGTTACTTTGTTTTTCATTTGTTGCTGAATTTCTTTGGATTACAGTATGGTGTCTAGCTTTTGAGGATCTTTTTGTCTCCTTCACTTTGTCAGGCAGGTCCTATTTAAGTGATTTCTTGATTGAGAACAAGCAGGCAGTAATCAGGCCTTGATGTGGCTAGAGAAATTGAACTCAGTTTTCCAAAGATGTGATAAACCACAGTTATTTTTTTTTTTGGGGGGGGGCACTTTTTCCACACAGGACCATGTAAGTTTGGATTTTTTTTTACCCTTAATAATAAACACCTTCATTTAAAAACTGCATTTCGTGTTTACTTGTGTTTTCTTTGTCTAATATTAAAATTTGTTTGATGACAAACAAAGAAATGAGGAAGGGGCAAACACTTTTTCACACCACTGTAAGTGTGCCATGCTTGTGGCATCCATCCATCCATCCATCCATCCATCCATCTTCTACCGCTTTTCCGGAGGTCCGGGTCGTGGAGGCAGCAGTTCAAGCAGAGAAGCCCAGACTTCCCTCTCCCCAGCCACCTGCTCCAGCTCTTCAGAGGGGATACCAAGGCGTTCCCAGACCAGCTGGGAGACATAGTCTCTCCACCGAGTCCTGGGTCTGCCCCGGGGTCTCCTCCCAGTGGGACGTACCTGAAACACCTCAAGTGGGAGGCGTCCAGGAGGCATCCTAATCAGATGCCCATACCACCTCAACTGACTCCTTTCAATGTGGAGGAGCAGCGGTTCTACTCTGAGCCTCTCCCGGATGACTGAGCTCCTCACCCTATCTCTGAGGGTGAGTCCAGCAATCCTACGGAGAAAGCTCATTTCAGCCGCTTGTATCCGCGATCTCGTTCTTTCGGTCATTACCCAAAGCTCGTGACCATAGGTGAGAGTAGGAACGTAGATTGACTGGTAAATCGACAGCTTTGCCTTAGAACTAAGCTCCCTCTTCACCACAACAGACCGGTACAACGTCCGCATCACTGCAGATGCTGCTTCAATCCGTCTGTCGATCTCTTGCTGCATTTTCCCCTCACTCGTGAACAAGACCCCAAGATACTTAAACTCCTCCACTTGGGGCAGGAGCCTGTCCCCAACCCAGAGAGGACAATCCACCTTTTTCCGGCTGAGGACCATGGACTCGGACTTGGAGGTGCTGATTCTCATCCCAGCCGCTTCACACTCAGCGGCAAACCGTCCCAGCAAGAGCTGTAGGTCATTGCTGGATGAAGCCAACAGGACAACATCATCTGCAAACAACAGAGATGAGATCCTGTGGTCACCAAGCATGGCACCCTCCATTCCCTGGCTGCGCCTAGAAATCCTGTCCATGAAAATTATGAACAGGATCGGGGACAAAGGGCAGCCCTGGCGGAGTCCAACTCTCACTGGGAATGACTCCGACCGAGTGTTGGCAATACGAACCAAACTCTCACAACGGTCGTACAGAGACCGAATAGCTCGTAACAACAAGCCCGATACCCCATACTCCCGAAGCACCCCCCACAAAAATCCACGAGGGACGCGGTCAAATGCCTTCTCCAAGTCCACAAAACACATGTAAACTGGTTGGGCAAACTCCCACGAACCCTCAAGAATTCTCGAGAGGGTAAAGAGCTGGTCCGATGTCCCACGGCCAGGACGAAAACCACATTGCTCCTCCTGAATCTGAGGTTCGACCAACGGCCGGACTCTCCTCTCCAGTACCTTGGCATAGACCTTCCCAGGGAGGCTGAGGAGTGTGATCCCTCTAAAGTTGGAGCACACCCTCCGGTCCCCTTTTTTGAAGAGAGGAACCACCACCCCGGTTTGCCATGCCAAAGGCACTGCCCCCGACCTCCACGCAATGTTGCAGAGGCGTGTCAACCATGACAACCCAACAACATCCAGGGCCTTGAGGTACTCAGGGCGACTCTCGTCCACCCCCGAGGCCCGGCCACCAAGGAGATTTTTAACCACCTTGGCGACCTCAGCCCCTGTGATAGGCGAGTCATCCCCCTCGTCCCCAAACCCTGCTTCCTCTGTGGAAGGCGTATCAGTGGGATTGAGGAGATCCTCGAAGTATTCCTTCCACCGCCCGACGATATCCCCAGTTGAAGTCAACAGTGTCCCATCCGCACCATACACAGTGTGGACGGGGAGCTGCTTTCCCCTCCTGAGCCGCCGAACAGTTTGCCAGAATCTCTTTGAAGCCGACCGAAAGTCTTGTTCCATGGCCTCACCGAACTCCTCCCATACCCGCGTTTTTGCTTCAGCAACCACCCAAGCTGCACTCCGCTTGGCCTGCCGGTACACCTCAGCTGCTTCGGGAGTCCCACAAGCCAACCAAGCTTGATAGGACTCCTTCTTCAGCTTAATGGCCCCCCTCACCACTGGTGTCCACCACTTGGTTCAGGGGTTGCTACCACGAGATGCACCGACCACCTTGCGGCCGCAGCTCTGGGCCGCCGCTTCAACAACAGAGGTGGAGAACATGGCCCATTCAGACTCCATGTCTCCAGACACCCTCGGAATGTGGTTGAAGTTCTTCCGGAGGTGGGAGTTGAAGACCTCCTGGACAGGGGCCTCAGCCAGACGCTCCCAGCACACCCTCACTATACGTTTGGGTCTACCAGGTCTGAATGGCTTCCTCCCCTGCCATCGGATCCAGCTCACCACCAGGTGGTGATCAGTTGACAGCTCTGCACCTATCTTTACTCGGGTGTCCAAGACATACGGTCGCAGGTCTGATGATACGATAACAAAATCGATCATTGACCTGCGACCTAGGGTGTCCTGGTGCCAGGTGCATATATGGACACCCTTATGCTTGAACATGGTGTTCGTTATGGACAGACTGTGGTTAGCACAGAAGTCCAATAACTGAACACCACTCGGGTTCAGATCGGGCAGGCCGTTCCTCCCAATCACCCCTCTCCAGGTTTTACTGTCGTTGCTCCAGCCCCTCTCCAGGAGACTGGTTCCGGAACCGGAGCTGTGTGTTGAGGTGAGGCCGACTATATCTAGCCGGTATCGCTCAACCTCGTACACCAGCTCAGGCTCCTTCCCCACCAGAGAGGTGACATTCCACGTACCAAAAGCCAGTTTAGAAAGCTTGGGATCAGTCCGCCAAGGTCTCCGCCTTTGACCGCCACCTAATCCACATAGCACTGGACCCCCATGATCCCTCCTGCAGGTGGTGAACCCACTGGAGGGCGAACCCATGTAACTCCTTCGGGCTGAGCCCGGCCGGGTCCCATGGGTGGAAACCCGGCCACCAGACGCTAGCCTTCGAGCCCCTCCCCCAGGCCTGGCTCCAGGGTGGGGCCCCGGTAACCCCATACCGGGCGGGGTACACTGAATCCTTGATATACAATTTATCATGAGAGTCTTTTGGATCGTTCTTAGTCTGGCCCTTCGCCCAGGACCAGTTTGTCTTGGGAGACCCTATCAGCTTGTGGCATCATTTTCAAAAAGACTTGAGGCTGTAATTGCTGCCAAAGATGCATCAACAAAGTTGTGATCAAAGGTTGTGAATACTTATGTAGATGTGAGTTCTTAGTTTTATATTTTTTTTATAAATTACAAAAATCTCAAACTTTTTTCACATTGTCATTAATGGGGTATTGTGTGTAGAATTTGGAGGGAAAAAATTAATCCCTTTTGGAATAAGGCTGAAACAACAAAATGTGGAAAACGTGTTCATCGCTGTGAAGACTTTCTGGATCCACTGCATTTAATATTGGATCATTTTCCTCAATAAATAAATGAAAAAAATATTTTTCTCATTTAACTGGATTTTCTTTGTCTGCTTTTAGGACTTGTGAAAATGTGATGAGGTTTTAGGTCATATTTATGCAGAAAATTTTAAAGGGTTTACAAACTTTCAAGCATCACTGTATGTATTTAAATAGTAGATTTGGGTCCAAATACTCATCAGTTACTTTGTGAAATCCTGGAAAATAATTGTAAATGCAACTGATTGCTTCTGAAAAGTAATTGTACTTTTCATATAGTTTTGGTATATTTGAACGATGAATATTTCCATCAAACATTTAATGTTTTCAGTGTCTGTCAAGTTGATACACAAGTTGGTATCCACATCAATGAATGTGTGGAATACTTTTTTGAAATACTTTTTCACAGCACTGTATGTTCACAGCCTGTTTTTTTTTCTCCATCCTTGTTGCTACAGGAACATGAAAGGAAAAATAGAGTGAATCCTCAGCACCTTCAGGAAGATGAAGATCCTCCAACTGCAGCAAACGAAGCAAAATCACACAGTGACAAGAGTAGAAAAAGAATACAGAGAAAACGCCACACTAGGCATAAACAATACTTTTGTGAAGAATGTGGGAGAGGTTTCACACTGTTGGGTACCTTAAAAAGCCACAAACTGATCCACACTGGAGTTAAACAGTTTGCGTGTGGTCAGTGTGGAAGGGCCTTTACTCTGATGAGTAACTTAAGAAGACATGAACTCATCCACACTGGAGTTAAGCAGTTTGCATGTGGTCAGTGTGGAAAGGCCTTTACTCTGATGAGTCACTTAAGAAGACATGAACTCATCCACACTGAAGTTAAGCAGTTTGTGTGTGGTCAGTGTGGAAAGGCCTTTACTCTGATGAGTACCTTAAGAAAACATGAACTCATCCACACTGGAGTTAAGCAGTTTGTGTGTGGTCAGTGTGGAAAGGCCTTTACTCTGATGAGTACCTTAAGAAAACATGAACTCATCCACACTGGAGTTAAGCAGTTTGTGTGTGGTCAGTGTGGAAAGGCCTTTACTGAAAGGGGTCAGTTAAGAAGACATGAACTCATCCACACTGGAGTTAAGCAGTTTGTGTGTGGTCAGTGTGGAAAGGCCTTTACTGAAAGGGGTAGCTTAAGGAAGCATGAACTCATCCACACTGGAGTTAAGCAGTTTGTGTGTGGTCAGTGTGGAAAGGCCTTTACTCTGAGGAGTCAGTTAAGAACACATGAACTCATCCACACTGGAGTTAAGCAGTTTGTGTGTGGTCAGTGTGGAAAGGCCTTTTCTCGGATGAGTCTCTTAAGAACACATGAACTGATCCACACTGGAGTTAAGCAGTTTGTGTGTGGTCAGTGTGGAAAGGCCTTTACTGAAAGGGGTAGCTTAAGGAAGCATGAACTCATCCACACTGGAGTTAAGCAGTTTGTGTGTGGTCAGTGTGGAAAGGCCTTTACTGAAAGGAGTAGCTTAAGGAAGCATGAACTCATCCACACTGGAGTGAAGCAGTTTGTGTGTGGACAGTGTGGAAAGGCCTTTACTCTGAGGAGTCAGTTAAGAACACATGAACTCATCCACACTGGAGTTAAGCGGTTTGTGTGTGGTCAGTGTGGAAAGGCCTTTACTCGGATGAGTAACATGAGAACACATGAACTCATCCACACTGGAGTTAAGCAGTTTGTGTGTGGTCAGTGTGGAAGGGCCTTTACTGAAAGGAGTAGCTTAAGGAAGCATGAACTCATCCACACTGGAGTGAAGCAGTTTGTGTGTGGACAGTGTGGAAAGGCCTTTACTCGGATGAGTCACTTAAGAACACATGAACTCATCCACACTGGAGTTAAGCAGTTTGTGTGTGGTCAGTGTGGAAAAGCCTTTACTGAAAGGGGTAGCTTAAGAAGACATGAATTTATCCACACTGGAGTTAAGCAGTTTGTGTGTGGTCAGTGTGGAAAAGCCTTTACTGAAAGGGGTCACTTAAGAACACATGAACTCATCCACACTGGAGTGAAGCAGTTTGTGTGTGGACAGTGTGGAAAGGCCTTTACTGAAAGGAGTAGCTTAAGAAGACATGAATTCATCCACACTGGAGTTAAGCAGTTTGTGTGTGGTCAGTGTGGAAAAACCTTTACTGAAAGGGGTCACTTAAGAACACATGAACTCATCCACACTGGAGTGAATCCACACTGGAGGGGTCTTTGTGTCGACCCCTTAAGCAAAATCTTATCGGACCTTGACATCGGGTATGACCTAAGCAAAGGCAGAACAAAAAAAGGGAGCAAGAGAGTGAATCATCTACTCTACATGGACGACCTCAAGCTCTATGCAGAATCTGAACAGAAACTGAATCAACTTGTCAGTACCGTTCACATGTTTTCAAAAGACATCTGCATGGAATTTGGACTTGACAAGTGTGCAAAATGTACAATAAAAAAAGGAAAGAAAACGGCATCAGAAAATATCCAAATAGAAGACAATAAGCATATCAAAGACCTGGCAGGGGAATCGGCATATAAATATCTGGGCATAGAAGAAAACGCAACTATTGAACACAGAAAAATGAGGGAAATGGTCAAAAAAGAATACCAACATCGCCTAAAGAAAATCTGTAAATCAAATTTAACACCTAAAAATAAGATCACTGCAATAAACCAGTTGGCAGTACCAGTTGCCACATATGGATTTGGGGTGATAGACTGGCCACAAGGGGAACTGGATAAGTTGGATGTTCGGACCAGGAAGACCCTAACCCTTCATAAGGTAACATACAGAAACCAATGCCTAGATAGGATATATATGCCACGTAAAGAGGGAGGGCTGGGCCTAATTGAAATGAACCAGGCCTACAGGGCAACAATAATAAGCATTGGTCAATACCTAAAAAGCGCTAATGATGAGACGATGGAAAAGGTCACCCAACATCATGAAACCCTCAGTATTAACACATCTATAACTAAACAAGCCGAGACCTTTGCAGCAGATTTATTAGATAACATGAAAGCCAGTCAGCAAAACCCAGCAACAAAAATAGCTAGAAAGACGAGAGAAAAATACAGTAAAAGGACACAGGAGGAAAGAAAAGAAAGATGGAAACAACATAAGCGAGCAGGACGTTTCCAGGAGGAACTCAATAGGGATTATATTGATAGGGAAGAGACATTGCGCTGGATCAGGAATGGAGATCTGGGGTACGACGAGGAGAGACTAGTGATTGGAGCACAAGACCAGGGACTTCTAACCAATGGTTTTAAAAAAATGGCAGGATTGTCACAGAGTGACAAATGTCGATTCTGTCATGTAGCGGTGGAGAGTGTAAGCCACCTGCTCTCCGGCTGCCAGGTCCTCATGGCTGATGGACACTACACTGCTCGCCACAATAAGATCTGCCGTTATATACACTGGAAAATATGCAAAGAATTCAAAATAGAAGTAAAAGGACCAGTATGGGAGCACGATCCAGAGCCAGTTAGCTCCAACGGAGATATTACCATCTTTTATGACAAGGAAATCCCAACTGGAAGACACATTGAAGGAGGAGCAATAAAACCGGACATAGTTATCTTGAACAAAAAGGGCAAAACTGCCCAATTAATCGATGTAACTATACCAAACGACTACGGCCTCAACAGAGCAGAAAGAGAAAAAATAACAAAATATCAAGACCTCAAAAACGATCTAAGGAGCACCTGGAATCTGCAGGATGCAGATATTATACCTGTGGTGGTGGGAGCAACTGGGATGGTTAAGAAGAACTTGAAAAAATATCTACAAGCAATACCCGGCTGCCCTAGCATCTGTGAAATACAGATCTCAGCAATCAGAGGAACAGTCTCTATCTTAAAGAGAGCCCTTGGATACAAAGCTTTTTAATTTAAAGTGTAATCATAGACCCCTGGCTGGGGCCCATTGCACTTGTAAGGAAATGAGATGCAAATAAATAAAAGAGTGAAGCAGTTTGTGTGTGGTCAGTGTGGAAAAGCCTTTACAGCAAGGGGTCACTTAAGAACACATGAACCCATCCACACTGGAGTTAAGCAGTTTGTGTGTGGTCAGTGTGGAAAGGCCTTTACTGAAAGGGGTAGCTTAAGAAGACATGAATTCATCCACACTGGAGTTAAGCAGTTTGTGTGTGGTCAGTGTGGAAAGGCCTTTACTCGGATGAGTCACTTAAGAAGACATGAACTCATCCACACTGGAGTGAAGTAGTTTCTGTGTGGTTGTTTCACATAGACTTTGATCTCTTATGAGACAGGAAGCTCCTGTTGTGGTTACAGGTTTATGTTCAGAAACCCTGAGACACAGGTTGCACTAGACTTTATCTGTCATTTTGACAGACATGGTTGTAAAAATTCTGTTATGATCTGTTATCTCATTTTAATTAGATCACCTTCAGTGTATTCTGTCAAATGACAGACAGCTTTCAGAATTTTCTGTCATTGCTGAAAATATCTGTCAATGAAGGACAATTTTCATTTCATGCAACCTCTGCCCTGAGATCAGGCTGTACTGGATTCAGATCCCTTAAATGTCTGAACCAACATTTCATTTAGAAAGCAGAGATGCTCCATGTTTTGATTGTATGTCTGACTTTTCCTTCTCTGTTGTCATTGCTCAATGAACTCAGCTCACTTCATTTATTTTCAAATCAGCTTCATTTGCATAGTACCAGATCACAACCAGGGTTACCTTGGGTGCTGGAAATCCTTCAAAATGCATGAATTTTAATATTGTATTTTAAGGGTTTTAAAAGTGATTAAATTTTACAAAAAGTTCTTTTAAAAAAACTTGAAATTGTAATGATGTTTCTTTTTCAATAAATGTCTGAATAAATAGTTGCCTATAGTTCATTTGTTCTATGGGGAAATAAAATAAATTGGAGAACCTAAAATTCCAGCTGCTCAGCCTGTGCCTCGGTTGGCTTCTGTGTGACTGTGGTCAGTCAGTTTTCAGGTGTGACCTCACCCCCACAAAGACACACAGGTGTAGTCACTGCACCATCATGGCGTGAACAGTGGCATGGCGTGGCTACATTTGTTTGGAACACCAAATAAAACAGAGTTGTGTTGGAGTTTCTGAGGTCAGTATCTGTAAAACTGTTTCATTACGCTGACATTAAAGTGGATAAAATACTGAAAATGACCAAAAACTCAAAATTCCTAAAGCTCAGTACCTGAAGTTACAAGTCAAATCAAATATCAGTGATCTACATGTATTTTCTAATATCATCCAAATGATATAAATAAAATAAAACATTGATAAGTATTTCCTCTGCCAGAATAGAAGAAAATTGACTTTAATTGAGGGCAGCTCAGCCAATCAGGGAGCTTTATATTTTCTCCTCTTTATGATGTTTAATAAGGAAAGCAGCTAATAGCCCACTGTGTGGAAGAGTAACTGCTTCCCGGTAGCATTGTTTTTCAATCTTTCTTAACAAGGAACTGCACACATTCAGGCTTTGGTTGCCCGGGCAACAGTCCATTTTCTTTGTCTGGCTGAGTGGCCCTTCTGAAGGGAAAATTAACAACATTTAAACAAAGAACTGTTGTGCCTTGTAACATTATTAGTGGTGTTGGACGATACACTTTTTTAATCATGATTAATGTTTTGGAATGTTGAGTTAATCATGATGACTAATGCTTTAATCGTGCTTTTTTCCATTCAAATACAGTGTACCTTAAAGTGCTGATGATGCGATTTTGACATTTTTTCACATGTTGTGTAAACCCAAAAGTCATTGTTGATGGTCAATATAATATTTACAACCGTGCCTGCATAAACTAGTTAACAAAAAAACGCAGCCGGTGACTGGACTGTGGTGCCACCCACCGAATGAAGGAGGAGGCTGAAATGACGTCAGCGACAGAACGGATGCTGGTGTTGTTGACTGGAATGCCAGCAGCTTCGTTGCTCAGAGTTTCTCTGGTTTCTTGTTTTAGTTTTACGGCTATGCCTTCGCATTGTGTCGCAGGTTTAGATAAACAGCAAGACCACATCACACGCTTCAGCTCCAACTGTCATAAACCTCCTCGTGCGCTTTTACGCAGGAGGAGCACGTGAGGAGGAGAAGGATGAATGGATTTACGTGCAGGATTCACCACATACACAATATTTGACTGGCAAGAGCCGCCTAAATTCAAACACTGCTGGCGTGACAAATTGGACACACCTGGGTGAGGTGCAGGAAAGATAATTACCGGGCGAAACAGCTGGCTGTCAAAAAGAGAGGGCGCGTGGTCCGACTGGCTAATGTTAGACAGTGCCCACCTGAAAGTGGGTCAAAATGGCTGCCCAACAACCACCTGCCAGAGCGGCGGCTACAGGCATGGAAAAGAAAAGGAACACAGACATGAAAACAACAAGAACTCAAAAGATAATACATGATAAACCCGATGCCTGAGCCACAGAGAACGATCAGAACCGAGCCTACAGGATAACACGGGCTCAGTTCGTGACACCAACTGACTATATTGTATTCATTGCCACTAATTGGGACTTTTTTCTGTTATAATAATTAATTTAATATTTTTGATAGTTATAATACATGTGTGCTATACCAGTTATGAGTATTGTTTGTCTTGTGACCAAACTCTTGAAAAAATGAGGACTATCAGTTGCTTCTGTTTACTTATTATTGTTGAAAATCACCTGCCAGTTGATCCAAGACTAAAGCAGTTAATAAACAATGATAACAAACAAAACTGCATTTTTATGAGACATACTGTGTCTTTGATTAATTGTCTTTGTTTATTGCACTGTCCCTGTCAAATAAACTAAGGGAATACATTATTTTTAGGATATTGCCATCAGTAACACAGAATAATTTTAATTTCTAAAGGGGTTTTACAGATAATTGAACTTTAAAAATGATAGTTTATGGCCACAAGTATGCTGTACTTTACTAAAAAATATTTGGAAAATAAAAAAAAAAAAAAAATTCTCTCTCTTGTTCAGATACCCAGGATTGCATGCAACGTTCAAATGATGACAACCGTTATGAGATTTTCAAGGATCACACTAAAAATATTTAGTAAATTCATTTTGTTGGAATAATTGACAACAGTTGTGGTCAGATAAACATTTATTGATTGAAAAACAATATCCCGAGAACTCAAAGGTAGTTAGTCAGCATAAGTAAAACCAACATATTGTCCGTCTTGTAGTGGAAAGGTCTCTCTGATCTTGTGAACGACACAGGCAGGTATTGGCACTCGGACTTTCTCACCAAGGTAGTGGTAGCACCATCGGATGAACTGTCTGTAAGCTGTATAGCACTTCCAGTTGTTCCCATGATCCACATTCACATAATGTTTATAGGTGAAGGAGGCCACTTCCAACACATCTTCATTCAGACACACCGCGGGGAAGTTGTGATGACCAGTGATCCACTTTATAGCACCGTCTGGAATTTTCTGCTTCACCTTGTCTTTCTGCTGACAGCAAATCCTCTCCTCCTCTGTTGTCATGATCACAGACCACACTGGCTCCTGCAAAAATTAAAAAAAAGTATCTTTTGATTTGTTTACGGGGGGGGAGGGGCTTGAAAGTATCAGATGTTTCAATTTTATTATAAATACACTACTAGGATTTTATTGACAGATCGGGGTTAAATAAATTATGTTTATGAACAAATAATTTGTTGCAATATCTATAACAAAATCATACCACTCGGTGTTCCCCTGCTGTGTGTTTGCCGCTGCTTCTGCAGCGGGCGTGTTTGCCTCTCCACCTCGACTCGCCATTACTCGTTTCAGCCTCGGTTGTGTTTCCTTTGCAGCTGGGTACAGCTGGGGTGGGTGGGATTTTTTTTTAGAGCAAGGCGGCGCCACACTCCCGTGACGTAAAACACGCAACCCAAGCAAAACATAACATGGCGGCTGTACAAGGCGACTCCTCGGTCTGTGGCTTTTTGTCACCTTAAATGCCAAAAAGGACCGCCAGACAAGGGTACAGGCAGTGAGACGAAACACTCTGGAATAGTACTGCAGCTTCTGGGAGAGCCGAAGACGTGAGGATACAAACTCGATCATATATGACGGTAAGCTAATGGTTGCTAATGCTAGTTTGCTATAAGTATGTTGTACTACACTGTAATGTATGCAAGTTATTGCTGTTAAGTACTAAAATATGTATGCTGTGTGTGTGTGTGTTTCAGATGGCTCTGTTGTAGGAAAATTACCGCTTCAAACGGTCAGTCTGGGCGTTCAACACAGCCTGTCACTGATGTCAACACAGCTTCACAAATGATCAGTGGTTATAGAGCTTAAGAATGTCTGTAGAAACGTTTATTTCCTGTGCAACAAATTGTTCTGATCTGCGTGAAAATCAGGGAGAGACTGTTGAGACATCATGGATGTAGCTGCTCCAGCAGCACTGAGTCTGAGGTGGTGTCATGGAAAAAAATGATCAGCTGACACAACTTGATCACCAGGTTAATAACTATATTAGCCACAAAATACTGTATATTCAAAAAGTAAGCAGTACTGAGTTAGGTATAATAAGATATATTTGACAATTATGATGCATTTTAGGCCAAAACAAACTTGATCTAGGATTAAAAGCAATTAAAATAATGCAGTCACAAGGTTACATGGAAAATACTTGCTTTACTAGATACATGTACTGTAGAAATATATACTGTATTCTCTGCATCAACGATGTACTATACGTGCATTCATGTAGTATTGCACTGGGAATTGCACTGACAATAAACCTTTGAAGTTTTTGCAGATGTCTCTTTTTTACATGTGAAGGTTACCACTATGTAGCACAAATTAAATACTAACCGACTGGAAAAGCTGTCCAAGAACAATCCAGCAGTCTGAGAAATCACTTTCAGTTTGGTGTAAGTCTGTCAACAGAATTATGAACCATAAAGCATTTTGTGTTAAAATGTTAAATCCCATTAAACCCTAACCCGGGGGTCTCCAATCATGTGTCATGGGGGGCCAAGACCCTGCAGGTTCTCTCTTCTACCTAGTCTCTTCAGCAGGTGTTCTCACTGATCTGCAGTCAGTGGGAGAAATTCAGTGGAATCTGCTGTTGAAGACACTGGTTGGAGGTAAAGTCTGCAGGGTCTTGGGCCCTCCATGGCACATGATTGGACACCCCTGCCCAAACCCATTATGATGAAGAATAGATGCTAATATGGCCCAGAATTCCTCCATATACTGGTACTGTCACTAAAGTGTGCAGGGTCTTCTGCGGTGGCATATCCAACAATACAGTCTTCAGTTAAAATAATTGTTTTGATTACCTTTTTCTTAAAAATGAGCCATAATTTTCAAAGTCACTGATAAATGGTTCGTTCTGTTGACTCTTTTCCCACCAGTGTCTTAACAGACAAAATAGAAAATCATGATGCAAACACCTAAGTCACTAAATTGTTTATTACAATCAGCAGCAAATTCCAGATAATTCAGAATGTGCAAAATTCAAACTGTAAAAAAAAACTTTGGTTCACACACGCCAGCCACGCTGCCTCACTGAGAAGCAGCTGGGATGTGCCACTCAAGCTGGACTTGGTTCAGCAGATCTTAGGCCTGCATCTCTGTAAATAGTGAGGCAAGGTCCGGTTTGGGTGGAACGTTTCCCGCTTGCCTAGACAAAAGACAGAAATGGGTGGTGTGTAGAGGATGTGTCCAAGAATGAGGCTGAGTTTATTTCTCATAGTCAACTTTATTGAGTGGACACATGCTCTATCAATCTCTATGCAGGAAAAGAGACTGAGCAATCGAATACCACGTTCTTATACTCTGCTGGGGCCACAACCCACAGTCACATGTTACATAAGCAAACATATAATTACATGGCACATAGTCTCAGTCACGATGCACTCTTTCATGTCCCACTATTGTCTCTTGTTCTACGGTGTTCCGGGAATCTTCCGGGGACATCCTCTTGGAGACAAAGGTCAAGACTCACACCTACTCGTCATCTCCTGTAGATCTCTGCAGGTCCAGACCTCTTTTGTCCCACCAGATGTGGAGTCACCAATACACATTCAGTCACATATTTGTGGGGAGATATGAGCGCAATATCTTCGCCACATAACCCCCCCCCCCCCAAACATCTAATCAGGGACAAAATCTAATCAGAGCTGTATGGCAGAAACATCACAACATAACACAAATCAATCCCCCAATTGCTTGGGTTTAAACCTCCTGCCAAATCTGCTGTAAGCCGGCTTTGGTCCTGCTGCAGCGGCTCCCTGCATCTGTGAATCAGACTTGTTAACACAACTCTGTGATGTCAACGAACAATGCCTTTTCGGCGGCCTGCCACGGCGGGGGGCCCTGGCCAACTGCACGTGTTCATCAGCCAGAACAAAAGCGGGTTTGAGTCTGTTAATGCAAATCAACTCTTTTCTGTCTCCCAAATCAAGCAAAAATTGCTTCTCTCTTGTTTCTAACACTCTGAAAGGCCCGTCATAGGGGGGTCGTAAACCTGGTCTTTGAGCATCATGTCTAACAAAAACAAACCCCGCATTCTTTAAAGCTCTGGGCACAAAAACGCGTGGAAAACTGTGATGCACTGGGCCAGGGAGGGTGTCTGCTCCTGTGCTGCTCTGCAACAGCTGAGCGGGGGGGGGGGGCAATTTGGCGCGGGGTTGTCAAGGAGGAAATCCCCCGGCAAACGGAGGGGTTGAGCAAAAACTAATTCAGCCGGGGAGGCTTGCAAATCTTCCTTAGGTGCAGAACGCAACTCCAATAAAACCCATGGAAGTCTATCCACCCAATTTGTATCCGTGAGAGACGCTCTTGAGGGCTGCTTTCAATGACTTATGAAAGCGTTCGCACAAACCATTAGCTTGAGGGTTATACGCGGTGGTGCGGTGGATCTTCACCCCCAGGCTGTGGGCCATGGATGACCAGAGTTCAGAAACGAATTGGGGACCTCTGTCGGACGTTATGTCTGATGGAACTCCAAAACGCGCGACCCAAGCCGTTAAAAACGTGCGTGCAACGTCAGCCGCCGTAGTTAACGCTAGAGGGACCGCTTCCGGCCAACGCGTGGTGCGATCTACCATCGTCAAAAGATGTGTGCACCCCTGCGACAACGGGAGGGGGCCCACCAAGTCGACATGCACATGATCAAAACGTTTAGCCGTGATGTGAAAAGGCTCTAAAGGAGCCCTAGTGTGTTTGTGTATTTTGGCTCGTTGGCACGCTACGCAAGCCGCTGCCCATTCTTTAACCTGCTTACGCAACCCCGGCCAAACAAATTTTTCTCCCACCATTTTAATCGACGCGCACACCCCTGGGTGCGCCAGAGAGTGGATTGAGTCGAAAACGCGGCGGTGCCATGCAGCCGGAACTACGGGACGAGGCCGCCCGGTGGAGACATCGCAGATTAGAGGGGGCATACCTATCTGCAGCACCCTGTGCTCCAGCCTTAACCCTGTTGGTCCAGACTGGAGCGCGCGCACATCCGCGTCGTCAGCCTGCTCCACGGCCATGGCTGTGTGATCTAAACCAACGTGGACCAGGGCTGCGAGTGCTTCTGCGCCACAGACTTGGCCCGCGGCCACGGTTGCCGAGCCTGCCCCCATGGGGCTTGGTGCCGCTACTGCGCGCGAAAGACAGTCTGCCACCACATTATGTTTGCCCGCGACATGCTGAATATCGGTGGTGAACTCTGATATCGCGGCCAGCTGTCTCTGTTGCCGGCCTGACCAAGGCTCTGAAATCTTGGCCATCGCAAAAGTTAATGGCTTATGGTCCACGAACGTGGTAAAACGGCGCCCTTCTAGCCAGAACTGGAAATGGCGGGTTGCCAAATGTAGGGCCAAAAGCTCCCTGTCGAAAGCGCTGTACTTCCGCTCGTTATCGCGCAAGGTTTTACTGAAAAACGCGAGGGGTTGCCAGCTCCCCGCCACGAACTGTTCAACGACCGCCCCCACCGCTAAATCAGAGGCGTCCGTGGTCAGCGCCATACGTGCCGTTGGCACCGGGTGTGCCAACAAAACGGCGTTCGCCAGAGCTGATTTGACCTGGGAGAATGCACGCTCCCGCTCCGGGGACCACTCAATCTTATTCGTGGGTTTTTGCTTTTTAAGCGCTGCGTACAGGGGTTGCATGAGCTGCGCTGCGCCTGGGAGGAAACGGTTGTAAAAATTGACCATTCCCAAAAATTCTTGCAATGCTTTGACCGTTTGAGGTTTGGGAAAATCCGTTATTGCGCGTACTTTATCGGGCAGAGGAACCGCTCCCTCTGGTGAAACGCGATGCCCCAAAAAATCGATCTGCGCGACCCCAAACTGGCACTTCGCTGGGTTAATTATTAACCCGTGCTCTGCCAGCCTCCGAAAAACCGCTGCGAGGTGGCTTTCATGTTCGTCCTCGGACGTGCTGGCTACCAAAATATCATCCAAGTAGACGAACACGAAAGGGAGGTCGCGTAGGACTGCGTCCATCATGCGCTGGAACGTCTACGCAGCCCCTTTGAGCCCAAACGGCATACGCAAAAACTCGAAAAGTCCAAAAGGAGTTATTACCGCTGTTTTGGGTATGTCCTGAGCGCGGACTGGGACTTGGTGGTACCCGCGCACCAAATCTATTTTAGAAAAAATACACGCCCCCGCCAAATGTACCGAAAAATCTTGGATGTGTGGGATCAGGTAGCGGTCGTGAGCTGAAGCGTTATTCAACCTGCGGAAATCACCGCAAGGCCACCACGAGCCATCGGTCTTGGGGACCATATGTAGTGGCGATGCCCAGGGGCTGTTAGAACGTCTAATGATGCCCAGTTTTTCCAGGTTGGCGAATTCCTTGCGCGCTATGGCGAGTTTAGCTGGGTCCAAGCGCCGAGCTTTTGCAAAAACGGGAGGACCGGTAGTAGTTATAAAGCGCTTCACCCCATGTTTGGCCACTGATGCCGAAAACGTCGGGACTGTGAGTGCTGGAAACTGAGTGAGCAATGCTTGAAACTTACCACCCGCAGCTGTGAGGTTGGGCTGTGCAGTGGGCGGGACCACCCGGGCTGTGCAGGAAATGCTGTAAAAAGTGCATTAACCAGACGTCTATTAGCAAGATCAACCAGTAAACCATTCGAGCACAAAAAATCAGCACCTAACATGTTATGATTGACTGCTGCCACGACGAAGGTCCACTCAAAAGACCGGCCGTGGAAAGATAGGGGGAGGGTCTTCTCCCCGTAGGTCTTGATCGTCGAACCGTTCACCGCCAACACCAGGGGTCCGCTGGAAGGCGCCAACCGATCAGCGTGGAGGGGTGTGACGAAACTCAGCTGGGAGCCCGTGTCCACCAGGAACTGCCTCCCTGATTTCCCGTCCGTGAGGTAGAGCAGCTTAGTCTTCGCGCCGAGAGCAGCAGCTGCTACCGACTCTCGGGCTTGGTGTTTCCCGCGCGCTTGAACTGGCAGGGGGGAATGCATCTGCGTGCCCTCTCGGCGAAGCGTCGATGATAAAAGCAGAGAGCGTCGTGCGCCCCGCGTCTCCTGGTCTCTGCCACTGCTGATGTCAGTGCATCTGGTGTCGTAGCCTCTGGCCCCTTGCCGTCTCCGGGTTTTGCGCCCAGCTCTGCTGCCGCCGACGTGGCCGTGTGGCGTCTATGGGCGTCAACGAGTCGCTGTGCCTCCTGGCCCAGCTCGTGGTAATCTCGGTTGGTCAGCAGTTGCGAGCTGGCCAGGGTGACTCTCACCGCTGACGGTAGTGTCCTGAGGAAGAGATGGGCGAAGATAAAACCGTCATCATCCTCGCCTCTCAGGCTCAGCATCCACGCCATCAGGTCAGCGGGGCTGTCTGCTTCGCTTTCGGTCAACATCAGGAGCCTATCTGCCCGCTCTCCCAGCGAGGGGGTGAAGGCACGGATGAGCACGGCTTTCAATGCGCCGTACTTGTCGACCTCTGGTGGGTGGTTATTCAGGCTCTCCACCCGCTGTGCTGTGAGGCTGTCCAGCTTTGCTACCACGTAGAAGAACTTCGTTGCATCTGCTGAAATTCCCCGAAGGTGAAACTGCGCCTCGACCGTGTTGAACCAGGCACGTGGGCTGTACTGCCAGAATTCGGGCAGCTGGACTGCAGTAGCTGCGCTGGCCTGGTTGGCTCCTGATGAGTCTGCTGTATGTAGTTAGTCCATACTTAGTCATAGGGTCACCAGTGTAGAGGATGCGTCCAAGAATGAGGGTGAGTTTATTTCTCAGAGTCATCTTTATTGAGTGGACACATGCTCTATCAATCTCTCTGCAGGAAAAGAGACTGAGCAATCGAATACCACGTTCTTATACTCTGCTGGGGCCACAACCCACAGCCGCATGTTACATAAGCAAACATATAATTACATGGCACATAGTCTCAGTCACGATGCACTCTTTCATGTCCCACTATTGTCTCTTGTTCTACGGTGTTCCGGGAATCTTCCTGGGACATCCTCTTGGAGACAAAGGTCAAGACTCACACCTACTCGTCATCTCCTGTAGATCTCTGCAGGTCCAGACCTCTTTTGTCCCACCAGACGTGGAGTCACCAATACACATTCAATCACATATTTGTGGGGAGATATGAGCTCAATATCTTCGCCACAGGTGGTTAATTAAAGCAAGTTTAAAACATATTTGGGAAATACACTTGTTGCTAAAAGCCAGTGGTGGAATGTGAATGAATGAATGAATCTTTATTTCGGATAGATTAAAAGTAAAGATTAAAAGAAAATAGAATAATTTAACAAAGGGGAAAAAAATCTAACAAGGTCAAATTAAACAGTAACTCCTCTGATTATACAGTTCAACATAGGTTATCCGAAATGGGTGATGGCTGAAGCCGCAGCTTATATTGCCCACCCATATTCCATCCAAGAATTCAAAAGAAAAACAAAACAGGAGGGATTACAATTTGATTGTGACAATAAAGTACTTTGTTGTTGTATTTAACCACAATTTTCATGTAGCTGCGCTTTAGTAAAGTAGATTTTACAAGGGCTGGGTTACATTTAAAATCATCTGTTTTTACTGTGGCCTTAGCAATCAGAATGAAGTAATACATTCACTTGAATGGAATCTAGTACTTTAACTGAAGGTGTGCATCACCAAGTGTGGAGCCGCTCAGCCAAAATATGGAGTTTTTATCAATAAAAGTTTAGCCACCGCTTTGTCACCGCTGTGTCTCTTCTTGCCCTGGCTTCAAGTGTGGGCGGTGTTTTGTACTTTTATTGCTAAAATATAAAAGGAAGCACTACAATGGGTCTTAAATGTTTGTAATGTGTCCTGTTACTGCATTAGTTTATTGATGATAGACTATAAACTACACATATAAACTAAATTATATTGATGACTGAACGACTGCCATTCCCCAAAGTGCAACATACAGTTATGAACATAACTCACAAAGGATCACACAAGTGATCTGACAAAAAAATAAATACATTAACAAGCGGTTTATTTTACAGTTGATGTGCCAGTCATTTTCAATTATTCTGTAATTAATATTCACACAATCAAATAAATCTCAGTTCAGTCCCTTTTATATTAAGTGGAAATTGTGCTACTTTGGTTTTGGCACTTTACCTATAAAAGCAAAGGATTTCAGTACTTTCCACAGTGGCAAGGTCCGTTGTGGAGTGGCTGCTTTTCCTTTCCTCTTGCCTAGACCAAAGACAGAAATGGATGGTGGTTAGTTAAAGCAAGTTCAAAACACATACAGGCACATCTCAAAAATTAGAATATCATGAAAAAGTTCAATATTTTTGTCACTCGTTTCAGAAAGTGAAACCCATATATACAGTAGATTCATTACAGGGACAGTGATATATTGCAAGTGTTTATTTTAATTTTGATGATTATGGCTACAGCCCATATTAACCAACACTTCAGCGGCCAACATTTCTATTTAAAAACTTTTTTTTTAAAATTAATTTTATGTAATATTCTAATTTTTTGCCAAACTGAATTTGGGGTTTTCATGGGCTGTAAGCCATAATCATCCAAATTAAAATAAATAAACGCTTGAAAAGTCAGTGGTGGGATGTGACAAAAATGCTTCGTTTCCCTGACAAGCACCGCAGGATCCAGTCTGTACATGTACAAGTACATTATCAATCCAGGGATTTATGGTGGAACAGCACAACAACACTGTTCCAACACCTTTTATGGAAAATCCACAGAATAGGTGTTTGGGTCTATTCTGACGCTTTAGAAAATTATATGAATCACTTCATAAATCACTGGTTTGAAAATGCACTTGAACATGTTGAGATTTCGGATCCTGGGGTCCTCTTGACCCGGATCCACAATATAAACACTGAGGGAGGCTAACCCCTGGCATGTGGAAACAGATTCTAGGAAGAAATTACACACAACTTAATGCACAGCACCAAAGTGCAACAAGTACACAAACCAGGACTTTAACCAGGATTAGCATATTTCATCGTTTTGCTCTCGCAAGCGAATACTTAGGACAAAACAAGCACGAATCAGCAGTTGGTACTAGCTAGCTACTAGCTAACACTCGTTAGCCAGGACAGGATGGCGCTGTATCGCTCAAAAAAAGTGAGCTTACCACCAACAGGATAAATAAGCGAACAGATGCACAATATTACAAGTCACTCACCAACGATGGTTCTCTCACGTTCATCTTCAGCTTGTCCGTAGTCCGGTTCTATGCTGGGGTGCATCTGTAACGGGGCGGGTCGCTTCTCTCACTGTGGATCTGCCACCAAGCACAGAAAACTCCGCACCTCTTCGTTGGACCACGGTGTAGATTTCCGCAAAACCTACAACGCCATCTGTATTAATATCGTATTTACTCGGTGACCGAGTTAGTCCGTGAAATAGGGCAAATTGCGGCTGTGTAGATTCCACAGAAGACGGACGCTTTCGTGACGTTACGCCCTGACCAGTCAGTGGCTCGCAGTCTGTTGACGTCACATCTCGGCTCGACTCAGCACGGTTGTACCCTGGCCTCAAGTGGATACGAAAATAGGACCTGGTAACCGGTGCTGGGTACAGTGGAAAAGGCTAGAAAGCGAGTCGAATTGAGTCGAGTAAGGCCAAACCGGTACTAGTGGAAAAGGGCCTAAACACTACTGGGAGGAAAGAGCCACCTTCAGTGTGCACAACGGACTCCTCCTGCGAAGCACGAGGTTAGTCATACCTGCGTGCATGAGAAGTGATGGTACTGGAGAAAATTCACGAAGGTCACCAAGGAGTGGTAAAGTGCAGAGAACGAGCTAGCCAGACAGTATGGTGGCCAGGCCTAACCAATCAGATTAATGAACTGGTCCTAAGGTGTAGAGCATGCATAATGGAAAGGGCAAATCCCAAAGAACCTCTGATGCCAACCCAACTTCCAGATAGGCCATGGTAAAAAGTTGGGGTGGACTTATTCATCTTAAAAGACAGAACTTATTTTCTGGTGGTTGACTACTTTTCGTGATTCATAGAGATAGCTCAGCTCAGCCCAACACAGTCTATTGATGTGGTTGTCCATTTAAAATCAATATTTGCATGCCATGGTATCCCTGAGACTTTTATCAGTGACAATGGCCCACAATTCTCTGGGCATGACATGAGAGAGTTTGCAGAGGATTATGGATTTGATCATGTGACCAGCAGCTCTAAGTATCCTCAAAGTAACTGTGAGGCAGAGCGAGCTGTACAAACGATCACAAACCTGCTCAAAAAGGCCAGAGATCCCTACCATGCCCTGCTTGCCTATAGAACCACACCACTGAGCAATGGCTACAGCCCAGCACAACTCCTTATAGGTCGATGCCTTCACACCACATTGCCAGCACTCCCAGACCTACAGCAGCTTCAGCGCACTGAAAGGGAGAAGAAGAGGATGGAGGCACAAAATTTTAATAGGAGACACAGAGCAAGGGACCTGACTAGTTTGTCACCAGGAGATACTGTGTGGATCTCAGACGCAAAAGCATCAGGCACTGTGACAAAAGAACCCAACACAACACATGCGACTGACTGATAGTGTCTTCTGGGTTCCTCCAGCTGCTCCAGCCTTGGTTCTGTCAGCTCTGGTTTAACTTCTTTTGATGGATGGCTTCATTTTCTCCAGGATGACCTCAGCGGGGGGAGCTGGACCCAGGGCGATCTTGGGTGGTGAGCCTGAACCCTCAGAAAAATCTGGCAAGAGTGGACTATCCTTGGTGACCCTGGGAGACGGCTCAGACAAAACAGGTAGAGAGACGGGGTCAGGGTCACCAACAGTGGTGGAGCCCGGCGAGGTGAGCTCAGGTGCCGGTGACGGCTGCTCCTGGCTCTCCTCATCAAGAGCCAGACAAGATATCTCCTAAAATGATACAAGAAAAAGCAAGGAGAACACTTGCCTGGGCTTGAGCTCCACCGCCGTCCAGGACTCCATCAATCCAGGAGACGATATTTCGTTGTGGTCTTTCGGAGGTCCAGCTCCAACTTTGCTGCAGCAGGCATGGTGGTTGGTGCAGTCCTGGTCTCCTTCAGCGAGGTACCCCACGCAGGTGGTTCATCCGGCGTGGATTCTGGAGGTGGTTTTCCTGCTGGCACTGGACCCTGAGTTGCCGAAGCCAGGGGACACTCTTTTGTGGGTGCAGGCTTCAGGCCGGAGGCAGCGCTCTCCCTCTGTCCGTAGCATGGGTGTGGGGCGCGAACAAGGTGCCCTGCTGCCAATCTCCCTTTAATTGATGGAGGCCAGTGCCCCGGGGACATGATGAGCTCCCCCCCAAAAAAGGTGAGTAAAAAGAAAAAACAAAGAATCTGCAAACTCACAGCAGCTGGGTCTCTACTGGCCGCTGTTTTCTGTCATGAATGCTCTTCGGGGCAGAGAGGCGAGACCCACGCACTGGACTGTGAGTTTGTGCAATTTATTGAAATAAACAACAAACGTAAAGTACAACACAGTGTTCTTAACACAAAATCAAAAGAGAGAAAAAACACTTACAGATTTGATGCACCAGAGCAAGCAAGGCAGGGTTCTGGTGGAGACAAGGTGAATATAACTAAAGACAGCGGCAAATAAGAAAAGAAACCGCAGTCCTTAAATAGGGACAGAATGGACAACACGAGTGATGACAGGTGTGGGTTCACATGAGCTGGCAAAAAGGGAACAATGAATGGTGATTGGGATCAGCTGGAGAAGAGGAGGGAGGAGGCTTCACAGCTGACAGGGTGACTCCCACGCAGAGCACAAAACCGGAAATGCTGCCTGACAGCTGTTAACCCAGAGAAAGAACATCACAGAACAAATATAGAGAATAAACATATGAATACGAGAGTGAATAGTTGTCTTGCTCTCTGTTGTCCCTGTGATGGACTGGCGATCTGTCCAGGGTGTACCCTGCCTCTCACCCAAAGATGCTGGGATAGGCTCCAGGCCCCCCACGACCCAAAAAGGATTAAGTGGAAAAAGATGGATGGACTAATAAACAATTATGAAGGAAATTAAACAGAAAAATAGTAAGCAATACAAAAACTCAAAGGGCACAAAATACAACAAATATATATAAATACAACGAAAAAGCCACGACATTGAGTCTGGCAGAACTTCTAGAGCTCAGCTCATGATAGTTGCTGCGCTCTTGAGGTAATTTTGGTCAGCTGGCAACTCCTGGGAAGGTTCACCACTGTTCCATGTTTTGCCATTTGTGGTTAATGGCTGTCACTGTGGTTTGCTGGAGTCCCAAAGCTTTAGAAATGGCTAGAAAATTGAACTCATCTTTCCAAAGATGTGATAAAAGACAGTTAAAAATCACACAAAATATGCCCTGCTATCTGGGGCTGTTTGCTCCTGCTTGTTATTTCTTCTCCTGCTTATCACTGTTCTGTGTTATGTTGCTTACCTGTGCCTATATACAGTATATGTCTTGTAGGAAGTCATGTGCTCTGTCTATGTGCCGTCATATAGACATCATCTGGTGGGTCTTCTTCTTCATTCAGACCACTGAAGGGTCTCCTCCTGTCTCAGACAGCTGTGTTGTTCATAGTCAAGCCTGGTACTGGTGGAACCTGAGGTGTTTCATGTTCACAGCATCCTTTCTGATGTGCAGTATTCAATCTATTGCTCTCCATCTGGTGGGTCTTCTTCTTTGTTCAGACCACTGGTTGAGGGATAGGTGCGTCGTAATTCCAGTTCATGGGCACGATCCTGAAAAAGTGGCTTTTGACCCTGTTCAGGAAGGCCTGTGCATGCCCGTAGAAACCAAGAAACCTGAGCACCCGGAGAAAATGAGTGCTTTGCTTGGCATTTTACACATTTCTAGTGTAGACTGGCATTTGTCAAGGTTACACATTTGCCGTCATGTAGGCATGGCGAGTCGTCCTATGATGCCTGAATTCATAGAACGCGCTATGATGATGAGACAGAGATCATAGTCCGTCCTATGGTGTCCTAGAAATGTGCTTTAAAGTCTGTCGTACCCTATGCTGGTGAAGGGTGTCCTCCTGTCTCAGATGGGTGTAATGAAATGCTGGAACCGCAGGTGTTTCATCTTCATGGCATCTTTTCTGACGTGCAGCAGTTGTCGTCATTCTGTTGCTCTCCATCTGGTGGGTCTTCTTCTTCTTCTTGTTCTTCTTCGCTGAGACCACTGGTTGAGGGATAGGTGAGTCGTAATTCCAGTTCATGGATGGGATCATGGAAATAGATCTGAGAAAAAAGAGGCTCTCCAGCATGGACTCATTGTATATGACATCATAAAGACATGAAGGCAGCCTTGACGTATATGACATCATAAAGACATGTTGCCTGATGTCTGTCACTGTATATGACATCATAAAGACATGAAGCCAGGCTTGATGTATATGACATCATAAAGACACATTTGTCCATGTTCCGTCATATAGGCATTGCGAGTCGTCCTATGATGCCTGAGTTCATGGTCTATATGACATCATAAAGACATATTTTTCTATGTGTCCTGTGATGCCTTAGTTCATAGGCCGTCCTATGATGTCCTATGAAGTGTGACAGACACACAGATTTCTTTCTTTTATAGAGTGAAGTGATGATGAGTGATGTGGTGTTTTCTCTGTCTTCCTTTTCTACTCTTGTCACTGTGTGATTTAGCTTTGTTTGTTGTGGTTGGAGGATCTTCATCTTCCTGAAGCTGCTGAGGTTTCACTCTATTTTTCCTTTCATGTTCCTGTCGCAACAAAGAAAACAGGCTGTGAATATACAGTGCTATGAAAAAACTATTTCAAAAAAGTATTCCACACATTCATTGATGTGGAAACCTACTTGTCTATCAACTTGATAGACAGTGAAAACATTTAACCCCTTGCACTCTGGTCAATTTCCCTAAAAACGCCTAAAAATAACGTATCCAAAGTAAATCAAAAGCTGTTCTTCAACCCTTTGCAGCATCTTCATGGGGTTGGTCTCATTTAAAAGAAAACACTTTGAATTTTTTGGCAAAACAGTCATAATCTCTCTAAGTGCTCCTGCCACTGAGTAACAGTCATCTAAACATACTGAACTTGAAGAAAATAAATTTTGCCTGGGCGTTTTTTTTTTTTTGATACAAATGCTTGCAAATAACACACAGCTGTCAGATCCGGGCTGGAAAATGCAACAGAAATGTAGAACTAAGTGTTATCCAGCTGAGGTCAAAATTTTGTAACAATACCACAAAAATGAATATATTACACAGCTTTTTACTCAGGTTGTTCCCAGGCGTTTTTGAACTGTTGTAGAGGAGTGCCTTTCACAGACGAGACTGAGTTTATTTCTCAGGGTTGGTTTATTGAGAGGTCACATCCTCTAACAAGAACAGAATCTCAGAAAAGAGGGAGAGCAATCATCTAACACAGCTCTTATAGTCTCCCAAGACACAAATCCCCCAACATCAAATCACACACCCCCAACCCACAGTCTTTAGGTAAACATCCAGCACCTGAGGCTCCTTGGCGTCTCCATTGTCTCTTGACCCTCTGGCGTCTGGGGCTCCTGCTGGGGCATTCTCTCCAACTTCACATCTCCTGCAAGGCCAACTTCACACCTCCCGTAGGTCCTCACAGTCAGGTCCTCTTTGTCCCTTAAGACGTGAAGTTTCTAGAATATGCACCGTCATGCCTACTAGGTGAATGCGGGGGATATGAATACAATATATGCGCCCTAAATATGCGCCATATAACCCCCCCCCCCCCAAACGTCTAAATAAGGACAAAGTGCACCCCAATATGCATAGCATCATATCATAATTCACAGAACAGCAAAAAAAAGGCACAACACATCACACTTCCGGCTGCTTGGGTTTCAATCGCCTGCCATATCTGCTGTAAGCCGGTTTCGACCTTCCTGTAGCCGCTTCTTGCCTCTGTGAATTAGAGTCGTTAGCACATCCTTGTGAAAGCTTAGAAGAGTGTCTCCCCGGCGGCCTGCCGTGGCGGGGGGCCCTGGCTACCTGCACTTGTTCATCAGCCAACACAAAAGCGGGTTTGAGTCTGTTAATGCAGACTAATTCCCTCCTGTCTCCCAAATCGAGCAAAAAATATTTTTCCCCGGTTTCTAACACTCTGAACGGTCCATCATAAGGTGGTCTTAAACCTAACCTCTGTGCGTCGTGTCTAACAAAGACGAATTCTGCATTCTTTAAGGCTTTAGGCACGAAAACGCGTGGGAAACTGTGATGAACTGGGCCGGGGAGGGTGTTTGATCCCGCGTCGCTCTGCAGCAGCTGAGCGGGGGGGGGTGATCTGGTGCGGGGTTCTCTGGAAGGAATTCTCCCGGTAACCGGAGAGGTTGGGCGAAGACTAGCTCGGCCGGAGAGGCTTGCAAATCTTCCTTAGGTGCTGAACGCAACCCTAATAAAACCCATGGAAGTTTATCAACCCAATTTGTGTCCGTAAGAGCCGCTCTGAGGGCTGCTTTCAATGACCGGTGAAAGCGTTCGCACAAACCGTTGGCCTGGGGGTTATACGCAGTCGTGCGATGAATTTTCACCCCCAGACTGAGTGCCGTGGATGACCAGAGCTCAGAAACAAATTGGGGTCCTCTGTCAGACATTATGTCCGACGGGACTCCAAAGCGCGCGACCCAAGCCGTTAAAAACGCGCGCGCAACGTCTGCTGCTGTGGTTGACGCCAGGGGGACCGCTTCTGGCCAGCGCGTGGTGCGGTCCACCATAGTTAGAAGGTGTGTGAACCCCTGCGACAGTGGGAGGGGTCCCACCAAGTCGATATGCACGTGGTCGAAGCGTTTGGCCGGGATGTGAAAAGGTTCTAGAGGGGCCCGCGTGTGCTTGTGTACCTTTGCTCTTTGACACAGTGCGCAGGCTGCGGCCCATTCTTTGACCTGTTTACGCAGCCCCGGCCAAACAAATTTCTCTCCCACCATTTTGATCGATGCGCGAACGCCTGGATGTGCCAGCAAATGTATTAAGTCAAAAACGCGGTGACGCCACGCAGCTGGGACCACGGGGCGGGGGCGCCCCTTGGAGATATCGCAGATTAGAGGGGGCATACCTTTTTGATGCACCCTGTGCTCCAGCCTCAGCCCTGTTGGCCCAGACTGGAGCGTGCGCACGTCCGCATCGTTAACCTGCTCGGCGGCCATGGCTGCGTAATCTAACCCAACGCAGACCGGGGCTGCGAGCGCTTCCGCGCCGCAAGCCTGGCCCGTGTCTACAGCCACCGAGTCTGCCCCCTGGGGGCCTGGCATTGCAACTGCGCGCGAGAGACAATCTGCCACTACATTGTGTTTGCCCGCCACGTGTTGAATGTCGGTGGTAAATTCCGAAATCGCGGCCAGCTGTCTCTGTTGTCGGCCCGACCAAGGCTCTGAAATTTTAGCCATTGCAAATGTTAATGGTTTGTGGTCTACAAACGCGGTGAAACGGCGCCCTTCCAGCCAGAACTGGAAGTGGCGGATGGCCAAATGCAGGGCTAAAAGCTCCCTATCGAATGCGCTGAATTTACGCTCGATATCGCGCAATGTTTTGCTGAAAAACACAAGTGGTTGCCAGCTCCCTGCTACCAGTTGCTCGACCACTGCCCCAACTGCTACGTCGGAAGCGTCCGTGGTTAGCGCCATGCGAGCTGCTGGCACCGGGTGTGCCAACAACGCAGCGTTCGCGAGGGCTGACTTGACCTGGGAGAATGCGCGCTCCCGGTCCGGGGACCACTCGACCTTAGTTGCAGGTTTTTGCTTCTTTAGTGCCGCGTACAGTGGGTGCATGAGCTGTGCCGCGTTGGGGAGGAAACGGTTATAAAAATTGACCATCCCCAAAAATTCTTGCAATGCTTTAACTGTCTGCGGTTGGGGGAACTCCGTTATTGCGCGCACTTTATCAGGCAGCGGGACCGCTCCATCTGGAGACACGCGGTGCCCCAAAAAATCAATTTGCGCTACCCCGAATTGGCATTTCGCTGGGTTAATTATCAGCCCGTGCTCTGTCAGCCTCTGAAAAACCGCTGTGAGGTGGCATTCATGTTCGACTTCAGATGCACTGGCTACCAAAATATCATCCAAATAGGCGAACACGAAAGGGAGGCCGCGCAACACCGCATCCATCATGCGTTGGAACGTCTGTGCGGCGCCCTTGAGGCCAAAAGGCATGCGCAAAAACTCGAACAGCCCGAAGGGAGTTATTACTGCCGTTTTGGGTATGTCTTGCGCGCGGACTGGGACTTGGTGATAACCGCGCACCAAATCTATTTTGGAAAAGATGCGCGCCTCCGCCAAATGTGCCGAAAAATCCTGGATGTGCGGAATCGGGTAGCGGTCGTGTGCTGAAGCATTATTTAATCTGCGGAAATCACCGCAAGGGCGCCACGAGCTGTCAGCTTTGGGGACCATATGCAGGGGTGACGACCAAGGGCTGTTAGAGCGTCTAACAATGCCCAGTTTTTCCAAATTGGCGAATTCCTCGCGCGCGATGGCCAGTTTAGCTGGGTCCAAGCGCCGAGCTTTTGCAAAAACAGGGGGGCCAGAGGTAGTTATGAAGTGCTCGACCCCGTGTTTGGCCACTGACGCTGAAAATGTTGGCCCCGTGAGTGCAGGAAACTGAGTAGTGCATGAAACTTACCACCCGCAGCTGTGACATTGGGATGTGCAGAAGGCAGGGCCACCCGAGCTGTACAGGAGATAGAGTGGAAAGACAGTGCATTTACAATACGTCTATTAGTAAGATCAACTAATAAACTGTTTGAGCATAAAAAATCAGCACCTAGCATGTTGTTGCTAACTGCAGCTACAACGAAGGTCCACTCGAAGGTGTGGCCGTGGAGAGATAGGAGGAGCGTCTTCTCCCCATAGGTTTTGATCGTCGAGCCATTTGCCGCTAGCACCAGGGGTCTGCTGGACGGCGCCAGCAGGTCCGCGTAGGAAGGCTTGACAAAACTCAGCTGGGAGCTTGTGTCCACCAGGAATTCCTTCCCTGAATTTGCGTCTGTCACGAAAAGCAGCTTGTTCTTTGCGCCGAGAGCCGCAGCTGCTACCGACTCTCGATCTTGGCGTTTCCCTGGCGCTTGTATCGGCACGGTGGGATGCATCCGCACGCTCTCTCGGCGAAGCGTTGATGGTAGAAACAGAGGATGCTGTCAGCTCCGCTTCTCCTGGCCTCTGCCGCTGCTGACGTCAGTGGGTCTGGTGCTGCAGCCTCTGGTCTCCCCTCGTCTCGCGGGGGTGCGTTCAGCTCCGTTGCCACCATCGTGGTTGCGTGTTGTCTATGAGCGTTGACGAGCCGCTGCGCCTCCTGGCCCAGCCCGTGGTAGTCACGGTCGTTGAGCAGTTGTGAGCTGGCCAGGGTGACTCTCAATGCTGGCGGTAGCGTTCTGAGAAAGAGGTGGGCGAAGATAAAACTGTCGTCATCTTCGCCTCTCAGGCTCATCATCCTCGCCATCAGATCTGCCGGCCTGTCTGCTTCCCCTTCTGTTAGCGCTAGAAGTCTCTCTGCTCGCTCTCCCTGCAAGGGGGTGAAAGCTTGAATGAGGGCGGCTTTCAGTGCGCCATACTTGTTGTCCTGGGGCGGGTGGTTGGTCAGGCTCTCCACCCGCTGCACTGTGAGGCTGTCCAGCTTCGCGACGACATGGTAGAACCTCATTGTGTCCGCTGAGATTCCCCGAAGGTGGAACTGCGCCTCCACAGTGGTAAACCAGGAGCGCGGGTTATGTTGCCAGAAATCGGGCAGCTGTAGTGTGGTAGCTGCGTTAACCCAGTTGGCTCCTGAAGAGTCCGGTGTGGGAAAATCTTCGCCACCAGCCATAGTTTGTCGTAGGTCACCAGTGTAGAGGAGTGCCTTTCACAGACGAGACTGAGTTTATTTCTCAGGGTTGGTTTATTGAGAGGTCACATCCTCTAACAAGAACAGAATCTCAGAAAAGAGGGAGAGCAATCATCTAACACAGCTCTTATAGTCTCCCAAGACACAAATCCCCCAACATCAAATCACACACCCCCAACCCACAGTCTTTAGGTAAACATCCAGCGCCTGAGGCTCCTTGGCGTCTCCATTGTCTCTTGACCCTCTGGCGTCTGGGGCTCCTGCTGGGGCATTCTCTCCAACTTCACATCTCCTGCAAGGCCAACTTCACACCTCCCGTAGCTCCTCACAGGGTCAGGTCCTCTTTGTCCCTTAAGACGTGAAGTTTCTAGAATATGCACCGTCATGCCTACTAGGTGAATGCGGGGGATATGAATACAATATATGCGCCCTAAATATGTGCCATACTGTGCCAAATTGTGCCAAATGGCACAGTTTGGAAAAACGTCTGTAACTTTTGAATTATTCAATATAGAAGCTTCATCTTGGGCTGTAATGAAAGGTGAAGGGCTGTGTGTGTGTGTGGGGGGGGGGGGGTGTTTATTCATTCATGAATGAATGAATGAACAAACAAGCCCCCACACACAAAGAAGCATGCCACGTAAAAAATGTGTGGCCTTTTTTTTTTTTTTTTTTTACAAGAAAAAATAACCTACAGTGCACTAAAAAATTATACTAAAATATCTGTAATGTAGAGGATAACAACCCCCCCCCCCCCGCTACAGAGGATGGACATCGCCCATTGCTACATGACGGACCGCGGGGACGGTGCGCTGTGGTCTGCTACGTACAGTTGTACTAAAATATCTGCAATCCGCTACAGAAGAGTAGCGGGGGGGGGGAGGGGGGGCTTTCACGGTCCGGACGCGGCGCACGGACCGATTCGTCATGTGGCGATGACGCACAGTTGTAATTTACCGATCGGTCAAAAGTCATTTTGATTACAATTTTCAGGGATAAAGAATAATTTAGCTTATAACACTTACCTGTCCACAACAGCAGTGTTGCTGGCGAACTTCTCTTCCTCATTGTCAGATGAACATGATGCTGGTCCGCTTGTTACGGACTCGTGGTTCTGGTCACGCGATCCGGTCAAACTATGATTCCATTATTGCGGTTTTGCGCTTCCATGATTGCAGTTTTGGCGAACGATTTTTCAAAACAAATAAGAACAGTAGTAAGAAAAAAAGACTGGCGAATGCGTGTGTGTCACCCAGCGGCTTACACAAAACAGATTTTACGCATGGGACGTACGCTTTCAATCGTCGAAGTTCTCTGCTTCAATTGGCTCGCTGCATTCGCAGCTGTTGGTAGGCAGGTCCTTCTTGCTAGGTTTTCAGTCATTGGTTCTTCAAGGTTTCAGAAACCCAATTCAAGGCTCTTATTAGTCGAATGAGAGGTCAATCAAATCTAAACCAATCAAGGCACTCCTTTGGCTTTCTGTGTCTGCAGCTTTTTTTTTTTTTTTTCAGTGTGCCCTAGGACGCAGAGACGTGACCGCCCGCGGTATCCCGGAGTGCAAGAGGTTAATGCTTGATGGAAATATTCATCGTTCAAATATACCAAAACTATATGAAAAGTACAATTACTTTTCAGAAGCAATCGATTGCATTTACAATTATTTTCCAAGATTTCACAAAATAACTGATGAGTATTTGGACCCAAATCGGCCATTTACATATATACAGTGGTGTCTGAAAGTTTGTGAACCCTTGAGAATTTTCTGCATAAATATGATCTAAAACAACATCAGATTTTCACACAAGTCCTAAAAGTCGGTAAAGAGAACCTGGTTTCATTTATTTATTGAGGAAAATGATCCAATTGTGGCGATGTTAAAATAAGGCACGGCGACTGGAGTTTTTAAGGAAGTTTATTCATCAAATCATCGCCATCACGGAGCTCACCCCAGCTGCTGTATAAGCATGCTGGGGATCACTCTCAGGCTCTCATGAGCAGTAGTCAGAAGCAGTCAGAAGAAGAACAGAGAGTGAACATATGAATTCAGCCACTTAAATACCCAGCAACAGACAATACATCAAAGGCATTTTATCATCAAAGGAAATGCATTCAGGCATGTGACATCTGTACCACAATGAGAGCAGGAAGCATGAATGTTTGCATTTGAGTCATACATATCCACAGGATACTGGCGCCTGAACTAGACACGGAGAGGCTGCCTATTGATCTCAACACACACATCTCATTGCTCTGCTAATTGCCCTAGCTGAGTGCTCTGTTTGTCCGTGGCTGTTGTGGGGGTTACCCCATACACTCCCCCCCAGAGGGCTTAGCGGGGAGCTGAGGCCTCGATCGTCCAGCTTGGGAGCGAGCAGCTGGGAAGGTCTGTGCCGGGGGAGGGAGGAGGGTGGGGGTAGCAAGTGCCGGGGGATGTCCGTGGCTGTGGGAAGAAAAATTAGTCTCTGATTCCTCTCGCGATTCAGTCCGGCAATGAAGAAAAACAGGAGCTGGAGCTATGTGAGGGACTTGGCGTTTAGGCTTTAGGTGCGTTCGCGGCCCTAAAGCCCTCGGGGACAGCTGACGGCTGGGTTCCTGTCGTGCGCCGTGGCTGAGACCTACACCAAATCCTGTGTGCGGGCTGCGTGTGTGCTTCAGGTGTGTGAGCAGTCCTGAAGAGCCGTGTGCAGCAGCGGGGGATGATGTATAAGTCTGTAGAGCCAGCTCGTCTCTGGTGCGCGGCATGCGCTGCGGCCACGTGCCTTCCAGCTGCGCTGTTCTGATGCGAGGCTTCTGTGCATGGCCGGTCCGCTGTCGCGAGGCGAATCAGGGTCAGGGGGCTTGATGACATCTGCGCAGTCGGCGCCGATGGTCTCCCCTGTTCGGGGCTGTTGGTCGTCGCTCGTGGCCAGGTCATGGTGCGTTGGGGCGTGTGAGAGGGAAATAGCCGATCTTTGTCCCTCGGGCTCGCGGTAGATGCGTAGGAGCGGTGAGAGGAGGAGACGATCTTTGTCCCTCGGCCGGTTCCTGCGTGGATGTGCAGATCTCAGGCGTGGATCGCACAATGACGCTTTCCTGCAGCTTTCCCAGTCGTGATGATCTCCGAGGGAGTTCGCCTGATTTCGGTTCTGCGTCGAGGTCTCTCGTGTGGCAGAAGGGAGGGCAGTGCTCTTGCGTCAGGCTGCTGCGTTCGCTTGTCATGGGAGATCCCATCGGGGCTGCATTCGTTGTCAGCGTGTTCTCTTCAGCGTCGGGTCACCAGTGTGGCGATGTTAAAATAAGGCACGGCGACTGGAGTTTTTAAGGAAGTTTATTCATCAAATCATCGCCATCACGGATCTCACCCCAGCTGCTGTATAAGCATGCTGGGGATCACTCTCAGGCTCTCATGACCAGTAATCAGAAGCAGTCAGAAGAAGAACAGAGAGTGAACATATGAATTCAGCCGCTTAAATACCCAGCAACAGACAATACATCAAAGGCATTTTATCATCAAAGGAAATGCATTCAGGCATGTGACATCTGTACCACAATGAGAGCAGGAAGCATGAATGTTTGCATTTGAGTCATACATATCCACAGGATACTGGCACCTGAACTAGACACGGCGAGGCTGCCTATTGATCTCAACACACACATCTCATTGCTCTGCTAATTGCCCTAGCTGAGTGCTCTGTTTGTCCGTGGCTGTTGTGGGGGTTACCCCATACAATATTAAATATTTGTGAGTGGCAAAAGTTTGATATCAGTATTTATATATACTGATATCTCTGATATCAGTATTTGGTGTGACCCCCCTTTTGCAGCAATAACTGCAACTTAATGTTTCCAGTAACTGTTGATCAGTCCCACACATCGGCTTGGAGGAATTTTAACCCGTTCCTCCATCCAGAACAGCTTCACCTCTGGGATGTTGATGGGTTTCCTCACATAAACTGCTCACTTCAGGTCAGGACTTTGACTTGGCCATTCCAAAACATTAACTGTGTTCTGTAACCATTCTTTGGTAGAACAACTCGTGTGCTTAGGATCATTGTCTTGCTGCATGAGCCAGTTTCTATTTGAGATTCAGTTCATGGACAAACGTCCTGACATTTTCCTTTAGTGTTTGCTGCTATCATGGGTGGTGTCAAGTGTTTTTTTAGGGGTGCTGTAGCACCCTTAAATTTAAACTCAGCACTCCTAAATATTGGAGTGACAAAAGTTGTGATTATAAAATTTTAGTTCGTCTTTGATGAGCTGAAATAACAACAAAAACATATTCAGTAGTTTGTTGTAGGTCCCCCCCTCCCCCGGCAAATGGAATGATCCCTCCTTTCACACACGTTCTCTCCCCTGTACCTACACGTGCTGCCCTGCCTCGCACACACAGAGAGGTCCCTCCTATCCCAACTGCAGGAGGCTGCTGCAGCTTTTCTACAGGTAACAAACTCACAATAATGTATGACGCCAGCCTCAGCTGGAATATTGTGCAATGTTATGAATAGTCTTTGGCTGAAATTTTTTCTTTTATTTTCACAAAGTCACTTCAGCTTCATAGAGTCCTCCATCTTTGGAAAGACTGTTGTAGTCCTGCATTGTACAGCGGGTATGTTTCATGTACCTTTTTGGGTCACCATCTATTCATCTATGATGTATCCAAGTTATTCAGCAGTTTTACTTACCATGGGTAATCCCTTTGTCTATTTGCTGTGTGTATTTCTGTCGTTTGGTCGCCCTAATGTCATGGCTGCTGTTACACTGTAATTTCCCTGTTTGGATCAATAAAGTACATCTATCCATCTGTAGAGGATGCCTTCACATACGAGACTGAGTTTATTTCTCAGGAAAGGTTTATTTTGCAGTCTCATCCTCTAACAGCAAGTATCTCAACAAAAGAGACAGGACAATCTTTCTCACAGCTCTTATACCCCCAGAGACACAAAACCCCCCACATCAAATATCACACCTTCAACCCACAGTCCTTCAGTAAACATATGAACCCACAGTCCTTCAGTAACATATAGCCTCCGAGGCTCGTTGGCGGTCTCTGTTGTCTCCTCCGCCTCAGGGGCTCCTGCTGGGACAATTGTCCTCTGACTTCCCGTCTCTCCAGAAACCACTTCACACCTGCCGAGGTCCTCTGCCGGGTCATGTCTTTTGACGTTTGAAGTCTGTAGAGTATGCACCGTCATGCCTACTAAATACAATGTGGAGAAAATGCGTACCATACAAGCAGGCCATATATGCGCCCTAAATGTGCGCCATATAACCCCCCCCCCAAACGTCTAAATAAGGACAAGTTACACCTCAAATGCATAGAATCATGACATATCACACAGAACGAGAAAAAATTGGCACAACAGATCATACATCCAACTGCCTGGGCTTCAACTCCCTGCCATTATCTGCTGTGAGCAGGTCTGCTCTGCCTGTGGCTGTCTCTTGCATCTGTGGATCAGAGTCATTAGCACATCGTTGTGAAGCTTAGCAGAGTGTTTCCCCCGGCGGCCTGCCGCGGCGGGGGCCCTGGCCAACTGTACCTGTTCATCAGCTAACACAAAAGCAGGTTTGAGTCTGTTAATGCAGACTAATTCCCTCCTGTCTCCCAAATCGAGCAAAAAATGCTTTTCCCCGGTTTCTAACACTCTGAACGGTCCATCGTAAGGTGGTCTTAAACCTAACCTCTGTGCGTCGTGTCTAACAAAGACGAATTCTGCATTCTTTAAGGCTTTAGGCACAAAAACGCGTGGAAAACTGTGATGAACTGGACTGGGGAGGGTGTTTGACCCCGCGTCGCTCTGCAGCAGCTGAGCGGGGGGGCGATCTGGTGCGGGGTTCTCAGGAAGGAATTCTCCTGGTAACCGGAGAGGTTGGGCGAAGACAAGTTCGGCCGGAGAGGCTTGCAAATCTTCTTTAGGTGCTGAATGCAACCCTAATAAAACCCATGGAAGCTTATCAACCCAATTTGTGTCCGTGAGAGCCGCTCTGAGGGCTGCTTTCAATGACCGGTGAAAGCGTTCGCACAAACCGTTGGCCTGGGGGTTATACGCAGTTGTGCGATGAATTTTCACCCCCAGGCTGAGTGCCATGGATGACCAGAGCTCGGAAACAAACTGGGGTCCTCTGTCAGACATTATGTCTGACGGGACTCCAAAGCGCGCGACCCAAGCCGTTAAAAAAGCACGCGCAACGTCTGCTGCTGTGGTTGACGCCAGGGGAATCGCCTCTGGCCAGCGCGTAGTGCGGTCCACCATAGTTAGAAGGTGTGTGAACCCCTGTGACAGTGGGAGGGGTCCCACCAAGTCGATACGCACGTGGTCGAAGCGTTTGGCTGGGATGTGAAAAGGTTCTAGAGGGGCCCGCGTGTGCTTGTGTACCTTTGCTCTTTGACACGCTGCGCAGGCTGCAGCCCATTCTTTGACCTGTTTACGCAGCCCCGGCCAAACAAATTTCTCTCCCACCATTTTGATCGACGCGCGAACGCCCGGGTGTACCAGCGAATGTATTAAGTCAAAAACACGGCGACGCCACGCAGCCGGGACCACGGGGCGCCCCCGCCCCGTGGAGATATCGCAGATTAGGGGGGGCATACCTCTTTGATGCACCCTGTGCTCCAGCCTTAGCCCTGTTGGCCCAGACTGGAGCGCGCGCACGTCCGCATTGTTAACCTGCTCAGTGGCCACGGCTGCATAATCTAACCCAACGCAGACCGGGGCTGTGAGCGCTTCCGCGCCGCAAGCCTGGCCCGAGTCTACAGCCGCCGAGTCTGCCCCCTGGGGGCCTGGCATTGCAACTGCACGTGAGAGACAATCTGCCACTACATTGTGTTTACCCGCCACGTGTTGAATGTCGGTGGTAAACTCCGAAATTGCGGCCAGCTGTCTCTGTTGTCGGCCCAACCAAGGCTGTGAAATTTTAGCCATTGCAAAAGTTAATGGTTTATGGTCTACAAACGCGGTGAAACGGCGCCCTTCCAACCAGAACTGGAAGTGGCGGATGGCCAAATGCAGGGCTAAAAGCTCCCTATCAAACGCGCTGTATTTACGCTCGTTATCGTGCAATGTTTTGCTGAAAAACGCAAGTGGTTGCCAGCTCCCTGCTACCAGTTGCTCGACAACCGCTCCCACTGCCACGTCGGAGGCGTCCGTGGTTAGCGCCATGCGAGCTGCTGGCACCGGGTGTGCCAATAACTCAGCGTTCGCGAGGGCCGATTTGACCTGTGAGAAAGCGCGCTCCCGGTCCGGGGACCACTCGACCTTAGATGCAGGTTTTTGTTTCTTTAATGCCGCGTACAATGGGTGCATGAGCCGTGCCGCGTTGGGGAGGAAACGGTTATAAAAATTGACCATCCCCAAAAATTCTTGCAGTGCCTTAACTGTCTGCGGTTGGGGGAAATCCGTTATCGTGCGCACTTTATCCGGCAGCGGGACCGCACCCTCTGGAGACACGCGGTGTCCCAAAAAATCGATTTGCGCTACCCCGAATTGGCACTTCGCTGGGTTAATGATCAGCCCGTGCTCTGTCAGCCTCTGAAAAACGGCTGTGAGGTGGCATTCGTGCTCAGCTTCGGATGCACTGGCTACCAAAATATCATCCAAATAAGCGAATACGAAAGGGAGGCCACGCAGCACTGCATCCATCATGTGTTGGAACGTCTGCGCGGCGCCTTTGAGGCCGAAAGGCATGCGCAAAAACTCGAAAAGCCCGAAAGGGGTTATAACTGCCGTTTTGGGTATGTCCTGCGCATGGACTGGAACTTGGTGATAACCGCGCACCAAATCTATTTTGGAAAAGATGCGCGCCCCCGCCAAATGTGCCGAAAAATCCTGGATGTGCGGAATCGGGTAGCGGTCGTGTGCTGAAGCATTATTTAATCTGCGGAAATCACCGCAAGGGCGCCACGAGCCGTCAGCCTTGGGCACCATGTGCAGGGGTGATGACCAAGAGCTGTTCGAGCGCCTAACAATGCCCAGTTTTTTCAAGTTGGCGAATTCCTCGCGCGCGATGGCCAGTTTAGCTGGGTCCAAACGCCGAGCTTTTGCAAAAACGGGGGCCAGAGGTAGTTATGAAGTGCTCGACCCCGTGTTTGGCAACTGACGCTGAAAATGTTGGGACCGTGAGTGTTGGGAACTGGTTGAGTAATGCATGAAACTTACCACCCGCAGCTGTGACATTGGGATGTGCAGAAGGCAGGGCCACCCGAGCTGTGCAGGAGATAGAGTAGAAAGACAGTGCATTTACAATACGTCTATTAGCAAGATCAACTAACAAACTGTTTGAGCATAAAAAGTCAGCACCTAGCATGTTGTTGTTAACTGCAGCTACAACGAAGGTCCACTCGAAGGTGCGCCCGTGGAGGGACAGGAGGAGTGTCTTCTCCCCATAGGTTTTGATCGTGGAGCCGTTCGCCGCTAACACCAGGGGTCCGCTGGCAGGCGCCAGCATGTCCGCGTAGGCAGGCTTGACAAAACTTAGCTGGGAGCCTGTGTCCACCAGGAATTCTTTCCCTGAATTCGCGTCTGTCACGAAAAGCAGCTTGTTCTTCGTGCCGAGAGTCGCAGCTGCTACCGGCTCCCGGTCTTGGCGTTTCCCTGGCGCTGGTACCGGCACGGTGGAACGCATCTGCGCGCTTTCTCGGCGAAGCGCCGATGGTAGAAACAGAGGGTGTTGTCAGCCCCGCTTCTCCTGGCCTCTGCCGCTGCTGCCGTCAGTGGATCCGGTGCCGCAGCCTCTGGTCTCCCCTTGTCTCGCGGGGGGGCGTTCAGCTCTGCTGCTGCCGTCGTGGCTGCGTGCCGTCTATGGGCGTCGACGAGCCGCTGCGCCTCCTGGCCCAGCTCGTAGTAGTCACGGTTGTTGAGTGGCTGCGAGCTGGCCAGGGTGACTCTCACTGCTGGCGGGAGCGTTCTGAGGAAGAGGTGGGCGAAGATAAAGCTGTCGTCATCCTCGCCTCTCAGGCTCATCATCTTCGCCATCAGATCTGCCGGCCTGTCTGCTTCCCCTTCTGTCAGCGCCAGGAGCTTCTCTGCTCGCTCTCCCAGCGAGGGAGTGAAGGCTCGAATGAGGGCGGCTTTCAGTGCGCCATACTTGTTGTCTTGGGGCGGGTGGTTGGTCAGGCTCTCCACCCGCTGCACTGTGAGGCTGTCCAGCTTCGCGACGACATGGTAGAACCTCGTTGCGTCCGCTGAGATTCCCCGAAGGTGGAACTGCGCCTCCACAGTGGTAAACCAGGAGCGCGGGTTATGTTGCCAGAAATCGGGCAGCTGTAGTGTGGTAGCTGCGTTAACCCGGTTGGCTCCTGAAGAGTCCGGTGCGGAAAGCTCGCCGTCACCGGCCATGGTTTGTCGTAGGTCACCAGTGTAGAGGATGCCTTCACAAACGAGACTGAGTTTATTTCTCAGGAAAGGTTTATTTTCAGTCTCATCCTCTAACAGCAAGTATCTCAACAAAAGAGACAGGACAATCTTTCCTCACAGCTCTTATACCCCCAGAGACACAAAACCCCCCACATCAAATATCACACCTTCAACCCACAGTCCTTCAGTAAACACATGAACCCACAGTCCTTCAGTAACATATAGCCTCCAAGGCTCGTTGGCGTCTCTGTTGTCTCCTCCGCCTTGGGGGCTCCTGCTGGGACATTGTCTCTGACTTCCCGTCTCTCCAGAAACCACTTCACACCTGCCGAGGTCTCTGCCGGGTCATGTCCTTTTGGACGTTTGAAGTCTGTAGAGTATGCACCATCATGCCTACTAAATACATGTGGGAGAAAATGCGTACCATACAAGCATGCCATATATGCGCCCTAAATGTGCGCCATACATCTATCTTTTTGTACCTGTGCCCAAAATTAGAAACCCAAAATTTCTTAATGACTTTCGGCCTGTAGCCTTAACTTCACTTGTTATGAAGGTCTTTGAAAAAATAGTCAAGAATGAGATTTTGTGTGAAATTGAGAGAAAGTTGGATCCCCTCCAGTTTGCTTCTAGGGCAGGCAGAGGTGTGGAGGATGCTGTAGGCGCCCTCCTCCATCGAGTCCTGGGGCATGTGGATGTTGGGAAATCTTTTGTATGACTTTTCTTCTGCTTTTAATTGTATCCAACCTCATATTTTAGCAGATCAACTCACCTGTTTTTATAACATTAATCCTGGTTAGTTTGTTGGCTCACTGATTTTTTAACCGTTAGGTCCCAGAAGGTGAGAGAGTCAATGGAGTTTTATCCAATGTTCTTTTATCTTCCACTGACTCCCCCAAGAATGTGTTCTTTCACCACTTTTATTTGTTTTATACACAAATGAGTGCCGAAGTCAACATGAGTGCAGAGCCATCATTAAGTTTGCAGATGATTCTGTTATAGTGTCCTTGCTTAATGATGAAGATCTTGTCCCTGGTCCAGTGGTGGATGATTTTACTGAGTGGTGTAAACTTTCCTTTTTGGACTTTAATGTGACCAAAACTAAAGAAATGATTATTGATTTTCAAAGAAACCCTTCCCCTATCCACCCTGTCAGTATCCATGGTCAGACTGTTGACGTGGTTGATCAGTACAAATATCTGGGAACACTAATTGACAACAAACTTTCTTTCTTTTTTTTTTTATTTAAGTTTTTGTAAAGGGTATACAGGTCATTACAGCATTGCATTGTTTACATTTTCATCACACGTTCCCTTATATTTTGCTATTTGACAACATTGGTAGAATAGTTATTACAAAACCCCCTTTTTTTTTAAAGTGAAAGAAAAAGTGAAATTAAAGAGAATTAAATTAAAACAAACAAACAAACAAACCAAAAAAACCGAATAAACAAACAAACAGAACAGCAAAAAACAAACAAACAGAAAATTAAGTAATTAAAAGTAAAAGAGCATCTGAGTAGCATTGGAACAAAGAGTGGGACCATCATTGAAATGGTATTTGTCAAAGATTAGATCTAATGGAAGACACATATGCGATCCAGGGTTGCCAAAAGTTCATGAACCCATCCATGTCCTGTCTCAGTGCGAATGTCAACTTTTCCATCGAGTAAATGTCTTGAATCACGTTAATCCAATCTTCAGGTGTAGGACAGTCCTTCAGCATCCATTTTTTAGTTAGGGCTTTTTTACTTGCCAATATTAAAACACTGAATAAGTATTTATCTCCTCGTCTTTCCAGTGAGTCCGGTAGTAAACCCAAATACAAAGTTATAAAAGAAAAGGGAACTGTTATTTTGAATATTTTCCCCAATATTGTCTGTACATTGGTCCAATATTGGTGGATAACTGGGCATGACCAAAACACATGAAAATGATTTGCAGTCTTTTCACCACACAAGCGCCAACAGTTCAACCCCTTATGGGTAAATTTGTTTTGTGCAGGTGTTCTGAAAAATCTTTACCAAATTTTTTCCATCCAAATTCTCTCCACTGCAGGGATGAGGTACTTTTCCATTGCTGTCTATTTAGCTTTTCCCCATATTTCCAATTGTAAAGTGAAATTCCCCTCTTTTCCCATCTCTCTTTTATATATGATGTGTTGTCTCCTTTTAAGTCTTGAAGACCTTGGTATATTTTAGAAATGTATCTGATCCCTGGGATCCCTTTATATGCCATTAAGAAGACCTTCAGAACACCTGACTGGGCCCTTTCCAAATCCTCCTTTTTAAGTATATTGTTTATGTGGTGTCTAAGCTGAAAGAACCTGTAAAGGTCTTGATTTATTAGACCTTGTTTTTCCAAATCTTCAAAACTTCTTAAAGTTTGCCCCTTAAAGAAATCGTAATATTTTATCAGCCCGTTCTCTTTCCACTCTTTAAATCTAGTGTCTGTTTTATTGGGGGTAAAGTCTTGATCATAGGCAATCCATTGCAGAAGTCGATAGGGCTCTTTAGCTTGATTCTCTCTGACTATCTTAAACCAAATTTTTAGCGGGGTCTCTATCCACGGGTTAGTGTTATTCAAGAGTTTAGGTAAGGCATTGTTCCCTATTATCGCCTGTAGGGGGATGTCACTTGTTATTTGGCATTCCATCTCCTTCCATTGTGCAGTGTAGACTGGGTTACATATCTCTACTAAAGTTTTAATTTGTGCAGCTATAAAATAGTCCCTGATATTTGGCAGCGCGAGCCCACCTTTGTCTTTGTTTAGCTGTAGGGTTCTATATCTGATTCTAGGTCTCTTGCCCTGCCATATGAATCTTGAGATCCTTCTGTCTAGCTCCTGCCATGTTTTTTTGGGGGGTTCTACCGGTATTGTTTGGAAAAGGTATAGAAGACGTGGGAGTATATTCATTTCGACTGCTTCAATTCTTTGTGCAGTACCTAAGAATGGTATCATATTCCATCTTGCTAGGTCAGATTTTATTTTTGTCACCAGTGGATCATAGTTTAGTGTTATAATTTTGTTGAGTTGTTTCGGGATATTGATCCCCAGATATTTCATAGATTCCAACTCCCAGTTAGTTTTGAGTTCACTTAGTGAATAATGATTTGGGTCATAGTTGAATGTTAAAACTTGGGTTTTATGCATGTTTAATTTGTACCCCGATAAATCTCCATAGTCTGAAAAAACTGAGATTAGTTCTGGTAAAGAAGTGTCTGGTTGCCCTAGGTATATTAAAATGTCATCAGCAAAGAGTGTATTTTATGTTCCTTCTGACCAAGTGTAATACCTTGAATTTTTTGATTTTGTCTTGTCCATTGGCTCAGAGGTTCTATGAAGATTGCAAAGAGCAGTGGAGACAGGGGGCAGCCTTGACGACATCCTCTTTCCAGCTCAAAAGATGATGATAAATTACCGTTAATCCTTATTTTAGCTGTTGGTTTTTTATATAATGCCTGTATAGTTCTAATGAAGTTGTTATGAAAATTGAAACTGGATAAGATTCTATATAGGAAAGACCAGTCAACCGAATCAAATGCTTTTTCAGCATCTAATCCCAATATGACTGCATTTAAGTTATATTTTTTTATATGATGAATTATGTGTAAAGTGCGTCGAATGTTGTCTTGTGTCTGTCTTTGTCTTATAAAACCTGTTTGGTCTAAGTGAATTAAGTCTGTCAGTATGTTTTCTAACCTTTTGGCAAGGATAATGGTAAAAAAGCTTATAGTCCTGATTTAATACACTGATTGGTCTGTAGTTGGAGCATTCTAGTTTATCCTTTTCAGGTTTAGGTATAACTGCAATGACCCCTTCTCTCCAGGAGGGGGGGATTTCCCCTGTGTGGAGGACATAGTTAAATGTTTTCAAGAGGAGAGGAGATGGTTGCTGTTTAAAGGTTTTGTACCATTCTGCCGTATAGCCATCTGCTCCTGGGGATTTGTTAGCTTTAAGTTTCATAATTGCTTTTTCCAATTCTTTAGGTTGTATTTCTGACAGTAGTGTTTTATTTTGTGATTCCGTAAGTTGGAGAAGGTGTAATGTGTTTAGGAATGTCTCGGATGCGTTTTTATGTTTTTTGTGGGAGTATAAGTTCTTGTAGTAATTCTCGAAGCTTTTAAGAATATCCTGAATTCTGAATTTTATTTCCTTTGATACTGGGTCTCTGATTTTGTAGATTGCTCTTTCTGATTGTTGTTTCCTCAATTTATAGGCTAGTAATTTTGCCAATTTACTGCCTGCTTCATAGTGTTTTTGTTTCAGAAATGTAAGTTTCTTCTGGATTTCTATTGTGTAGATCTCATTTATTTGATTTTTAATTTCTTTAATCTTGAGCGAGCCATTAGAATGAGTGTTGTCTTTGTGTTCTTTTTCTAGGTTCTTGAGTTCTGACTCTAGTGTGGTTAGTTTTTCTTGTCTCAGTTTCTTTTGGGTTGCCAGTTTTGCAATAATTTTTCCCCTTATTACAGCTTTGCACGCATCCCACAGTATTAAAGGGGATACTTCTCCATTATCGTTTTCTTCCAAATATTTGAAAATATCTGATTCCAATTCATCTTTCAGTGGTCCTTTCAGGACATTTGAATTCAACCTCCAGGAAAATGTATTATTTGTGTATTTTTGGATGTTTAAGTCCATATAGATCGGACTGTGGTCAGAGAGATCCATCAGTCCTATTTTACATGTTTTTACTCTTCCAATGTCTCTATTAAACATAAAAAAGTAATCAATCCTTGAGTAAGATGAATGTGGCGTTGAATAAAAAGTATAATCTTTTACATTGGGGTTGAATTCCCTCCATACGTCACAGATTCCCATTTCTTTTAGTAGCATCCGAGTTTTCCTATTTTGAGTGTTATTTTGATGTGAAGAATTACCTGTTGCATCCCAGTATGGATTCAGTCTTAGATTGAAGTCTCCACCACATATCACTAAACCTTGGGCTTTAGTTATCATTAGGTCGAATACGTTTTTATAAAATTTCCATTTAGCCCCTGGTGGTGCATATACATTCAGCAGGGTGATATCTTCTCCCTCTAGCCGCCCAATTACCAAACTGTACCTCCCTTCTTTATCTTTGTGTTCTGATTTTTTTTCAAATGTAATTTTGGTTGATATCAATGTCGCTACTCCCCTCCTCCTCCCTGATTTATATGAAGATGAAGAGATCATTTTAAACCCTTGTCTATTGAGTTTAGTGTGTTCCACGTCTGTTAGGTGGGTTTCTTGTAAAAATATTATTTCTGCTTTGTCTTTTTTCATTTTGCGTAGAATCTTGGATCTTTTAACTGGATTCAGGATCCCTTTTACATTATATGAGGCTATTTTGGTTACACCCTGTTTCTCCATTGTATTTTCATATTTAGTATAACAGTGTGGTGGCCCTCTTTTTTGCTACTCAGAAACGGAAAGAACATTAAGAACATAAAAAACATTAAGAACATAGTGTACGAGACTTTAAAACAAAAAACTGTCAAAAAAACTTCCTGAGCTGGGGTCTCTTTAAAGACCCTGTAAGAGCCCTGATGGAGTGTAGGCTCTGAGGGAAATTCCTCAAACTCTGTTACGTGTTGAGGGCCCTCTCTTACCCCTGTAAGTTGTCCCATGTTTTTAACGTGAATTTCAGATCCCAATCCGAATTTGTAATGATTTTTTTTTTTTTTTTTTTTTTTTTATGCCTATACCCTATGAGATTGTGTGCACCCTCCCACCCCCATCACAGCAAACATTCACTCTAATACAGTATTTGTTAGTGTGGGGAGAACATGTGGGTCATTGTTACATTTCTATTTTAACAAGATTTTTTTTTTTCTTTAAATTAAGAAGACATTTGTTTCTAATGCTATAACTGCTCCATGAAAGGTTTTACCACATGCTGATTCTGCATCTCCTTTAATGTTTGTTACCTTGTAGGAGGGGGGATGGAAGTGCAGAATGACTGAAAAGAGAAAAAAAACCCCAAAAAGGTCGCTATTCCTTCCTGGAACTGGAAAGCTTATCTTTGTAGCTCTGGGGCTGGGTTTCCCGCTGCTGGCCCGTGGATTTAGAAGGTCTTTGAGTGGACCACGTTTGAGCTCTGATTTTCTCGCTCAGATTCGCTGCGGGTTTAAACACCGTTACCGGGAGCCCTCTTCTTGCTATGTCAATTGTTGCTTCTTCCGCTGAATTGTAGAGACATGACTCTTCAACGTAAAAGACCCTTAACTTCGCCGGAAATGGCGTCTGAAAGCGTAGATTCTTTTCCCGTAGAACCTTTTTGGCGTCGTTATATTCCCGTCGCTTTTTAAGAACCTCAGGGGCGTAATCGTGCTCCATGAAGACTTTTCTTTCTTGATGCATAAATCCTTTTTTCTGCCAAGCCCGTCTTACAACCTCTTGTTTTATTTTGAAATTGGAGAATCTTACCAACACTGAACGCAGGGGCGCCTCTGCCGCTGGCTTTGCGGCTAATGTACGATGGGCCTTTTCTATTTTCAAATCGGTGGTTTGTGGAATATCCAACTTCTCTCTCAATAAGGATTCCACGCATTCCGCCACTGTGTTGAAACTATCTTCAGCTCCTTCTTTCAGACCGTGAATTCTGATGTTATCTCGTCTCTGTCTTCCTTCTTGGTCGGTTAGCTTAGCCTCCAGCCTTGACTGTTTTCTGTGTAAATCCAGCATAGAATCTTCAAGCACTTTTACTCTTTCTTCAGCTTCCAAGATTCGGTTTTCAGCCTGGTCCATTCTGCTGTTCGTCCTTTTTAGTTCCTCTCTGAATTCATGAAATTCGGCCCGAAATCGTCATAATTCATCATATAGCGATTTCAGGCTAACCTTTTTGTCAGCTAGGCCCAGCTCTTCGTCTCCTGAATGGAGGTCCTCGGAATCAGATTCTGCGGCCTCTGCGCGTCCTGACCTGGGGAATGTCAGTTTCTTCTGTTTTTGGTTAGGCATGGTGTTTTTGTCTTTTGATTTTTATTCTTCCAAAAATCCGTTAAGTCTGATTTTGAAGATGTTTTCCTTGGATTGGATCTGGGAGGTTCAGCGTTAAGTTGCTATCACCATGGCGTCCAGACCGGAAGTCAACAAACTTTCTTTTTGATTTGATTTGATTTTGTATACTTTATTGATCCCCAGACCACAATGTCGATGTTATTTGTGCAAAGGCCCACCAGCACATGTACTTTTATCCTAAACTTTTGAGTTTTAAAGTTGACATATTTTTATGAAAATGTTTTATTCTTGTTTTATTGTCTGTTTTAACCCTATGAGTATGTATGTTGCCAAACTGCAACATAACCCCTAGTGGTCAAGAGCAGTAAATATTTTTTGTCAATAAAATAGTTCAGATTTCCAAGGCTATAACCTGATAGTGGTGAGAGATAATGGTTTCCTGTCAATTAGAAAGATGTAAAATATGATCCAAAGTTTCAGATAGGAATAAGTTTACACATCTAATTTGCATAATGTTGCGGCACCTCTTTAAATTCCGTAACTCAGTCAAAACTGGACTTTCAACGTACAGTATTTAAACAAAAATGGCTCAGTCTTTTGACACCGTTTTTTTTGTACAGAGGTACCTCATCATCTTATCTTCAAAGTACATGAACAAGAAATCAGTACATTAAAAAAAAAAAAACAGAAATTTCTCACTTTTGACAAAGTCAGTGAGAAGGCAGGTGCAGTGCCGCGCTCTGCCACTAGGGGCACGCAAATTCTCACACTCAAAGGGTTAACCTTCTCTTTTGTTATGAGGTATACAACTGACGATGTGTCCCAGTGGTGAAGCCTTATAACACCCATCTCCCAAGAACTCCCCACGGACTCAGAAGTGGTGCAAACAGCAGGGATTGTAACAGCTTGTCCTTTCATCGAACATTGATTTCTGGGCTGACCCAGTGATTGCTGTGAAAGGGCAGCTGACAATCAGGGAAAGACCTGATGACAGCCTGGAGAGACTGCTGACAGGAGGGAATAGACCCCAACGGGGCTGGTGTGGGTTTGCGGCTCATACTAGCAGGACCCATCACTGATTAGCATTCTTGGATCCATCCATTATTGCTACAAAGTTCAAGAAGGAAGAAACACCCCCCATATGGTCTGCGAGAGCGGGGACGCAAGATGACCCATCATGGATGGATCTTACAGTAACAGACCGTGGAATGGAACTGACAACAACCAGCACCACAACTGATGAACCGTTCACACTGGCAAGACAAAGCTGCAGAGCTGCGTATGTGGCTGGTCAAAGCTAACAACAGAGAGGGGCCCTAACATCCACCAGGGCAGGAAAATACCACAGCGAGCTCAGCAAGAGGCCTCGCATTGACCAATACTTCTTCGGAAGTAGGCCAAGTCAGTCAAGTGAAGCCCAGAGGCAGGAGAACCCCCACAGTCCTCAGGGTATCAGCACCTCAGATGAGGCTCAGCTTCGCATGGACCCTCCTGCAGTCTCCAGCCTGGAACCCAACCAGTCACAGACCTGGGCTTGATCAACCTGTGGTGGGTCTGCCTCGGAGGGGGTTGTTGCTTCATCAGAACATCAAAGGATTCTGGCATTTGATGGTCTGTCTGTGGCATCATATAGGATGTCAAAGACATATGGGATGTCTATGACATCATATAGTCTTCATAGGACATCATCATTTCCTATGATCTATAGGCTATCAAGAGCTGGTCCAGAGTTGCCATGGTCAAGATGTGTAGAGTGATGATATAGAGTGAAGGGATGATATACAGGTACATCTCAAAAAATTAGAATATCATGAAAAAAAATTCTGCTGCACATTCACCAACCACAATGCTCCGCACTGTCTCTCTCTCTCTCTCTCTCTCTCTCTCTCTCTATATATATATATATATATATATATATATATATATACTATATATACGTATACTGTATATAGTAATATGTACTGTAGATATGTATACTAGCTGTTCTTGTTTTTTTCTTGCCTTCTGATTGTTGCTCTGAGTGTTGCTATCCCTGTGCTGTTGCAATCCTGGAATTTCCCCATTGTGGGACTAATAAAGGCTTATCTTATCTTATCTTAAAAGTTCAATATTTTTTGTCACTCATTTCAGAAAGTGAAACCCATATATTATATAGATTCATTACACAGGCAGTGATATACTGTATTTCAAGTGTTTATTTTAATTTTGATGCAAGCAGAAGAAGATGGATGGATGGATGGATGGATGGATGGATGGATGGATGGATGGATGGATTATGGCTTACAGCCCATGAAAACCCCAAATTCACTTACTCAAAAAATTAGAATATTACATAAAATTAATTTTAAAAAATAGTTTTTAAATAGACATGTTGACTGAATGAAAAGTATGTCCATGGGATTTGAAATTGTCCTCTTCTTTGGTGAGTGATGGTCTTTAGGACATCATGAAGACTTCACGGTCGGCATCAGTGTCCTATGAAGCAGACAGCATAGGACATCATAGGCCTTCCTGTGATTGTGACAGACACACAGAGATTTCTTAAATTTATCCAGTGATGTATGCAATCACGGCAACATTATAATTTTTTAAGCATTACTTCTTCACTATTCTTTCTTGTCAGATTTGTCATTTGGTTTTTTTGAATCCCGGTTTAGTGTGCCCTATAGGCTGTCCTATGATGCAGACTTCATAGGGCGAGCATAGGCGCATCATAGGCTGTCCTATGATGTCCGATGATCGTGACACAGTTTTACTGGGGTTTGCGCTTAAAAAACTCTTCTGCTCCTCCACACTGGCTGTGCCTTTGTTGATGACCCGCTCCCTCGTTATCTGTGCCTGGGCACAATTTTGCGTGTTCTTTGGTGGATGGGAGGTCATTATTGAAATGAAGTGACGGCGTCTGTGATCATAATTTTGCGTGTTGTTAGTAGATCACTGGCAAAAATTGCTCACTCCCTTCGGCGCTCTGTCTAATTTGCGCACTCGCTAATTTGCACTGCCTTAGTAAACCTGCCCCGATGAGTCCCTGGAAACATTAAAATCTGGGTTCAGTCATTTATTAGGCAGCTCCAGCTGGGTTCCACATTTACACAAATGCACATAGATGACCATGTTCTGCTTTATCAAATACTAATTATTTTGGTTTTCTTACAATGGCTAAAATAAGGGGAAAACATCATTTATCTGACAGATTAGGTCTGGAAAATGGAACAGTGGTGATGGCACAAATAAATACGTGTTTCAGAACAGTTCACAGATAATTACACAATTATTTTTAACACTAAGATAACATTTGTTTCAAAAAATATTTTGGCCTAATTGATTTCTATCTTTCTACAGATATAACGACGTGACAGTCCATGTCTCTGGTGGTCAGAGAAAACTGTTGATGACCTCACCATCTCCATAAAGCAGACAGTGGCACCCGAGGATCCTGGACGGAACAGCTGCAATCTGGAGGCTGTGACCAGTGGAGAAACAGTTTACACCATTGACCTAAATGCTCTTCTGCACGCCTGTGGCCAATGCACTGAAGAACTTGATGGAAGAACATTGGACAAAAATCCAATAAAACAATGTTCATCTGTGCTGATTTTAATATCGACTTGATCAATCCAAATCAGCACAAGCTGACAGATGATGTCATCAATACTTTGTTCAGCCTAAGTTTCTGTCCTAAAATCATCAAAGCCAGTCACATGATCTCTGAGTGTGAAACATTAATTCATCAGATATTTACTAACAGTTTAGACAATAATATAGTGAATGGATTATATTGTACTACTGGACTATGATAATCAGTGGGTGTGATGGTAAGTTTTACAGAAAACAATGACATTGATTTTATCGAAAGAAATCTTAGTTCAGGGCGGCGTGGTGGTGGAGTGGTTAGCACTGCGGCAGCACAGCAACTCACCCTTGGCCGGGGGATCCTGGGTTCGATCCCAGCCCCCAACCAGCAGTGATCTGTGAGGAGTTTGCATGTTCTCCCCGTGTCTGCATGGGTTTACTCCGGGATTTCTCCGGTTTCCTCCCACATGCCAAAAACATGCAAGTTAGGTTAATTGGCATCAAAAACTGGGGATTCTAAATTGTTCTTAGGTATGAATGTGAGAGTGAATGGTTGTCTGTCTCTCTGTATTGGCCCTGCGATGGACTGGTGATCTGTCCAGGGTGTACCCTGCCTCTCGCCCAAAGATGCTGGGATAGGCTCCAGCTCCCCCGCGACCCGAAAAGGATTAAGCGGAAGAAGATGAATGAATGAATAAAATCTTAGTTCAGTCTTTATTAAAACAGCTGAAGAACAGTAAAACAGAGATATTGTTAATAAATGTTAAAACAAAACATGAAGTGATTGTGACGACTCAGACATGAAAACCGTGAAATGGGTCATTGAGGGAATTTCCACACCACTAACTCACATCTTCAACTTATCAGTCCAAACGGGACAATTTCCTAATAAAATTAAAACTGCAAAAGTAGGGCTGTAACGGCACTTGTATTCAGATTTTTCAGTACGGTTCAGACGCGTACCGAGGTACGACATGGACTATACTGAGTGACGGACAGAAAGTGTAACTGTCATGTCACGCCTCCTCCTCCTCTTCGTTTCTCTCCGACCGCCTATCAGCGGACTTATGGACCCCTGTTTTTTTTTGTTTTTTTTTTTTGTTTCCCAGAATGGATAGTTTATCTGCCAGGGGGTGGGGGGTGGGGGGGCTAGAATTCAACTATCTATTTCTCGAATTACTGTCGAGAAATAGATAGTTGATCTCCGGGTGGATTTATTGAGGACTTGGGAGCGGGGGTGAGGGGTTGGGGCCGACTAGACCTCACCTTGGGGTTTTGGGTGAAAGGGGGTCATATCGACCCCCTTTGTATTTTTTTTGAGGGGGTCATATCGACCCCCTTTGTATTTTTTTTGAGGGGGTCATATCGACCCCCGGAATATTTTTTGAGGGGGTCATATCGACCCTGCTGTTTGTTTTTTGGGTTTTTTTTCCCCTCCAAGGAATAGATAGCCCCCGACTAGACCCCCACCTCGGGGTTTTGGGTGAGAGGGGGGTCATATCAACCCCCTGGGGTTTTTTGGAGGGGGTTCCCCCAGAATGGATAGTTGATCTCCCGGTGGTATGTCAAGGAAGGAGGGGGGGTTGTGGGGTTGACTAGACCCCCACCTCGGGGTTTTGGTTGAAAGGGGTCATATCGACCCCCTGAGTATTTTCCGAGAGGGTCGTATCAACCCCGCTGTTTTTTTTTTTTGTTTTTTTTTCGAGGAATATATAGATAGTTGATCTCCCCAAACGGTGGTTTGTCGAGGAAGGACGGGGGTCTGGTGTGTGTGTGGGGGGGGAGGGGGTCGACTAGATCGCACCCCGGGGCTTTGGGTGAGAGAGGTTGCCAGGGTTTTTTTTTTTTTTTTGTTTCCCAAGAAATAGATAGTTGATCTCCCCATGATTTGTCGAGGAAGGACAGGGGTGGTGTGTGGAGGGGTGGGGGGTGGGGGTCACATCGACCCCCCTTTGGATTTTTCAAGGGGGTCATATTTGATTTGATTTGATTTTGTGTACTTTATCCCCCTTAGATTTTTCAAGGGGGTCATATCGACCCAGCTGCTTCATTCCCAAGGAATAGATGGCTGATCTCCCCGTGGTTTATCGAGGAAGGAGGGGGGTGGTGTGGGGGTCGACTAGACCCCACCTCAAGGTTTTGGATGAGAGGGGGTCATATCGACCCCCTTTGTATTTTTTTTGAGGGGGTCATATCGACCCCCAGAATATTTTTTGAGGGGGTCATATCGACCCCGCTGTTTTTTTTTCCTCCAAGGAATAGATAGTTGATCTCCGGGTGGTTTGTTGAGGACTTGGGGCGGCGGGGGGGGGGGGGGGTTTACTGTCGAGAAATAGATAGTTGATCTCCGGGTGGTTTTATTGAGGACTTGGGAGCGGGGGTGAGGGGTTGGGGCCGACTAGACCCCACCTTGGGGTTTTGGGTGAAAGGGGGTCATATCGACCCCCTTTGTATTTTTTTTGAGGGGGTCATATCGACCCCCGGAATATTTTTTGAGGGGGTCATATCGACCCTGCTGTTTGTTTTTTGGGTTTTTTTTCCCCTCCAAGGAATAGATAGTTGATCTCCAGGTGGTTTTATTGAGGACTTGGGGGGGGGGAGTTGACAAGACCCCATCTCTGGGTTTTGGGTGAGAGGGGGTCATATCGACTCCCTTTGTATTTTTTTTCCCAAGGAGTAGACAGTCGATCTCCCCACCTGGTGGTTTGTGGATGACTTGCTATTCGACGGAGGAGGCGAGAGGACCGCGACTGGCGGGAGCACAGGCAGGGCAGTACGTGAGCACGCATCTTCCGCACATGTGCGAGCGACACCCGCGGCACACCGTTTTGGTCTTGGTGTCCTTGCTCCTGGGACACACGCGGCACCTCTTCCTCTTTTCTTCCAAAGACCGCGGGGGTCCTCCTTGCGCGGCGGCCTCGGGGTCGCCACCAGGGATCCTCTCCCTCTCCCTCTCCCTCTCCCTCTCTCTCTCTCTCTTCCTCCTCCTGAGCACGAGCGGGGCCACAAGCACCTTGCCCAGCTGCTCCGTGAACAACCTGCGCCTGTTGCGTCTGCCGGTCATCCAAGCGGGATTGAGCTCCCGCCACAGGACGAAGGCGTTGTACGCCGACACGTCCACCATGTTGTGGAGCAGGACCAGGGGCCAGCGGCAGGTTTTCTCCTGCAGCTGTACATGGCCACGACCTTGTCTAGGTTGTCGACACCTCCCTTGGTGCGATTGTAATGGAGCACTGCGAGGGGTTTGCGATCGGCGCAGTCGCTCAGCAGCGGGCCTCGTAGGTACCTGTCAGCGGTGGCGAGGAGCAGCACGGTTTTTTTTTGTTTTTTTTTTGTTACTTATTTGTACCCGTAGGTAGATTTGGTTTGCAGTCTGGTGACAAGCCACCGGCTGCCGGTCGCTGCGTGCGCGAGCGCCCTAAACCTACATGTTTTTTTTGGTATGCGGGAGGAAACCAGAGAAATCCCGGAGTAAACCCGCGCAACACGGGGAGAACATGCAAACTCCACACAGCTCACTGTTGGTCGGGGGCTGGGATCGAACCCACGATCTCATGATCCCCGCGATCCCCCGGCCGAGGGTAAAACTGTGCTGCCACAGTGCTAAACCACTGTGCCACCGTGCAGCCCACACGTTCTTGTTCCTCTTGGCGAGATAGGACACCAGGGCGACGTCAGGAGCCCCAGACAAGGAGAACGCGAAGGACGAGGAGCTGACCGCCCTGCCCCTGATGTCGAGCAGCTCTTGTGGGATCTTGGGCCTGTTGACGCGCAGGGTCCCCGGTACGGTCAGGTCTCGTTCGGCGAGGAGCCTGTGCGCGAGCTCGTGGGACGTGAAGAAGTTGTCGCAGGTGACGTTCCGCCTGGGTCCCAGTCCCTCGGTGAGCTCGAGGACGACTCGGGTGGCCAGGTTCTTTTTGGGGCAACCTCTTTTTTCGGGTTTGCCGGTGTAGACCTGCATCTTCCACACGTAGCTGGACTGGGCGTCGCACGTCACCCACAGCTTGATACCGTACTTGGCCGGCTTGTTGGGCATGTACTGTCTGAAGGGACCGCGACCTGGGGAAGGGGTGGGGGTGGGGGTGGTTGGTGTTGGTTACACAAAGGAAAAGTAAACAAACAGAAAAGGTGGATTATTTTATTTATTTATTTATTTTTTTTGGTTCAGTCAAGAGAGAAACAGAGAGAAAGAAGGAAATGCAATTGGATTTTATATTTTGTTTTTGTTTTTGTTTTTACAACCACCAACACCACCACTACTTACTCCTAAAGGGAACCAGTCATTCGTCCACGGTGACCTCCGGACGGGATTGTACAGGAGCGACAGCCACCTCTGCCACGCGTCCCACATGCGCCTGATGGGCGCCAGCTTGCCTCCTGAGGAGGAAGAAGAAGAGGAAGAGGAGGAATAGCGTCTGGCCTCTCTGGTGTCGTGATCGTCGAAATGCAGGACGCTCGAGTACGAGCGGAAGGTCTTGAGGGACATGGTGGACTGGAAGATGGGGCGTCCACTCTTGGCGTCCCAGAGGCTCTTGCACGCCTCGCCTCACGACCTGTACACGCCCGCGAGGATCAGCAGCCCCACATAGGTGCGCAGGTCAGTCCGATCCATGGGCCTCCACCCGTCGAGCCCTCGCGACGTCCTCCTGGTGCCATCCAGGTTGGTGATGGCTATCACCTCGTCCTCCAGCTCGAGCTGAAAGTAAGTGAGGAACGCCGAGGCCACGTCCGCGATGGCCTCGCTCGCTGTCCTCATGGGGCCCTGATGCTGAAGTCGAGGCCGACGTCGATGCCGACGTCGATGCCGACGCTGCGACTGCGGGCGAGGCCTCAAGTTCCACGTGATGTTCCCTCGTTTCGAGGTCATCAATTCCACGGGAGCGTTGCAATAGTCATAGTGATCCTGTCCTCCTCCTCTTTTGTCTTCTTCTTCTTCTTCTTCATCCTCATCGTCCTCCTCGTCATCCTCCTCTATGTCCGATTCCTCGTCTTCTTCCTCCTCCTCCTCGTCCTCCCCTGTGTCAGATTCCTCTTCTTCGCCTTCTTCTACCTCTTCTTCTTCACCTTCTTCTACCTCTTCTTCTACCTCTTTGTCTTCTTCTTCATCTTCTGCTTCTTCTTCTTCTTCGTGTTGCTGTTGTCCTTCCTCGCCGTCCCCGCAGTCTTTGTCTCGGCGGGCTCTCGAGGATGTTGGGAGTCGCTCATGGTCTGGTATCACCGCGGGGTCCCATGGTGCGGTGCCGCGTTGCATATACCGACTCGTAATCGTCACCCCCGTCATACTGCGGAGCCGGTACGGGACCGAAGAAGACACGACGGGAGAGGGGGATTCTACTTCTACTTCTATTTCTTCTTCTTCTTCTACTACTTCTTCTTCTTCTTCTTTCCTCCCGGTCCATGGACTCGTGCGCAACATGTCGTAGAGATGTGAGCGAGCGAGAGGGAGAGAAAAGAGAGTGAGGTCCTTGGGCTTTTTTTTTTTTTTTTTTTTTGAGGGAATTGGCAGTCACGGACTCAACGCGAGAGACCCTTAGTAACGCGACTTCCTTTCGTCCGTCCTCGGGGAGCGACGGGCAAGTTTGTGACTGGACCTTGGTACAGCAGCCCGGTTTCATGAAGGATGGCCGTGGGTGCGGGGGGGCTCTAAATATTGCATCCGCTTCGCACGACCTAGTCTTTTTTTTTTTTTTGTCCCAGACGTCATCGCTCGTCCGTGTATGGATCCCGAGTATCGCGTCCACTTCGTGTGATCGAGTCATTTTCAAGCAATGGGTCTGTGTGTGTGTACAACCCCCACCACCAAGACATAGGGCTAGGCTTCCGATTACATTTGGAGATCGTAGGGGGGGGGTTGTCACGACACCAGACCCCTAGGTGGATCAGACTGCATTTGGTGGTAGTAGTCATGACCATCGCAGGCCGCTAGGGGGCTAGGGGAGGCTGCCGATATAGTGGGTTGAGTTTCCGCTTTTTTTGTGGCGACGGGGGTCTTCTCGAACACCCACCCACCCCCAAGGCCGCTAGGGGGCGCTATGATATGATGGAGGGGGCTGGGGGTTGGGTTTCCGGTTTTTGGTGGCGACGGGGGTCTTCTCGACCCCCCCACCCCCCAGGCCACTAGGGGGCGCGCTGACAAGATGGAGGGGGCTGGGGGGGAGGCTGCCGATATAGTGGGTTGAGTTTCCGGTCTCCCCACCACCACCACCCCAACACACCCCAGACCGCTAGGGGGCGCTAGGACAAGATGCAAGGAGAGGGGGGTCCGGCTGACCCCCCCGGGGGTCGCACAAGGGTTAAGGACTGCTGTTTTGCCACTCAGTGAGTCAGCATTGTCTATTCTACATGGACTGCATCTTCTGAATGTGTTTGAATATCACCCATTGTCTTCCCCAGCGTTTGCAGTTGGCTCTGCAATGCCATTTGTAAGTTTTTTCCTCATTTGCATTTTTGTATGTCTTGCATAGTTTTTGGACTTTTGTTCTCTTTTGTTAATAAATGTCACTAACAATTCAGCACATGAATCTGTCTCTCTCTGCCCCGAGGGGTGTACATGACAGAATGCTGACTCCATAATCAGATCCAGCTGCTGTTGGTGCACATGTTTGCCTTTTTTCTTTTTCCTCTTTTTCACTCACCTGCCTATGAAGCTGTGAAGCCTCCATCAGGCAGTGCAGACTGGAGGAGGAGGACGTGGAGTGAGGATGAGCTGGAGTATGTTTCCATGATTGAGGACATGGCAATTGGAGCTTGGAACTGCTCATCCAATAGGCACGAGAAGCTGTGCTGGGGTGATGTCGCAAATTTGCTGGAGATTAAGCCCAGCGTGCTCTTCCAGCCCCGAGTAATTTGACTCTCCCTTCCTCCACTTCCACATATGCCATCAGCCTCCTCCTTGCTTTCTCCAACAACTTCATGGCGACAGCGTTGTCCTGCCCTGGACCGCTGGAGAAATAATCTCACATTGTTGACAGCCTCTCCTTGGACACCAAGCCCGACAATCCCCACAGCAGATCCTCATTCTTCTTCTTCTTCCTCGCTGGCTGTCTCATCAGCCCTATCTCCCTCCGTTACTGCTGTGATGTTAGTCCCCTTGAGGTCTCTCCCTGCTGCTAAGAGGTCCTCCATTTTTCCACCGGCTACATCTTCCTTCGTGATTACAGGGGTGGCTCCTCCTCAATCCTCAGGGGGGCCCAGAACCACCATAACCACGGAGAGGGATGACACATTGTCAGCTGCAGCAGGCAACATCGCTCACCAGGAGAACAGGCAAGTTTCACTTCATTCCATTTCAAATTTTGATGATATGCCTTGCCTGATCCCTGGTAGAGAGACTCAGGGAATGCAGTCCCCTGAGCCCTCTCCACCTGCTGCAGCCACCCTTTACACACTAGCCCTCTCCATGTCTCCTCCTTTTCCCTCTGAGTGCCTGTCGGCATCGGGACTGAGCCGCCAGATGCAGGAGGAATCAATCCCTGTACCAGCAGTGAGTCAACCCCCAGCTGCCACGCCGCAGGAGTGCCAGCATGGGTCACGTTGTTGGGGGAAACTAAGACTGCAATCACCATCATGCCTACTGCAGACGCCACCACAGCCAGTCCACGGACTTCGTGGGCTGGTGCCATCGGAACTGCCTCCAGATCAATGCAAGGAAAACTAAGGAGCTGGTGGTGGACTGCCACAGACGAGGACAACCCCCCATAGCACCAGTAAACATCCAGGGAACAGACATTGAGATGGTGACATCCTGCAAGTACCTGGGTGTTCATTTGAACAATAAGCTGGACTGGTCACACGATACCGACACACTCTACAAGAAGAGACAGCACAGGCTGTTTCTACTGAGGAGGCTCAGGTCTTTTGGTGTACAAGGGGTGCTCCTGAAGACCTTCTATGATTCGGTGGTGGCATCAGCCATCACATTTGGAGTGGTCTGCTGGGGCAATGGCATCACGGCAGCCGACAGGACGAGACTGAACAGACTGATTAAGAAGGCTAGCTCTGTGCTGGAGCAGCGCCTCGACCCAGTGGAGGAGACACGACAGAGGAGGATGGTGGTTGTCATCTCTGCTGAAGTCTGAGTCCCACCCCATGCAGGACACACTGAACGCACTGAGGAGCTCATTTAGTGGTAGGCTACCTACAGCTGTCAGACTTTATGACCTAAGCAGGGCTGCTCATAGAGGTTGTAAAAAAAAACAAAAATAAAACTTTATGACCTAATAAGCATTGAATGCAAAAGTTGCAACAAACTTGCACAATAATGGTCCCCTCCATTACACAACTAGGACAATATTAATCGCTACAGAGGGTGACAACTAGGCTGACTCAAATACAAAATATGCTGTATGGGTTACATATTCATACTAGGTGAGGTAACTGAATAGACCATTATGCTGTTTATTCCATCTAGCTACAATGCTCCAGCCTGTGTATATATTTTTATATATTTATGTGTACATATGTATGTTCACTGCTCTTTTTATCTTATCAGCTAAATTATTGCTCTGAGTGTTGCTATCCCTGTGCTGTTACAATCCTGGAATTTCCGAACTGTGGGACTAAAAAAGGCTTATCTTATCCTATCTTATGTTCCAGTCCGGGACCCCTGTGGGTGCAACCTTTTCTCAGACCACCGACGCCGTTGTGGTCCCCCTTCCTTCTCCACCAGCCACCGTCGTGCCCCTCCCCCCCTCGGCCCCGCTTCCCATCATTGGGCCTTGGGGAGACCGCTTCCTGGGTCATCCCTCTGGTCCTGGTGACTGAAGAACTCAGGAGGCTGGCCACCCAAAAGACTGAGCCACTGGGTCGGGTGGTCCATACTCTCCGGCAGGCCACCTGACTCATACCACTTTGCCGCCCGGCTGGCGTGGGACTTTGGCCGGCCACTTGAACAGCTGGGTTCTTTGGCCTATGGGATCCTGGGGGCCCGGTGTAGCGTGGGTGTGGGTCCTGAGCGGGTTTCTAATTTTTTCCCTCCGAGCCTTTTCCCCCACCCCCACCCTGGGGTGTTTTTTTGCTGAACTCCTTCTTTGGGGGGGGGGGGGGGGTTCTTTTTTGGTGTTGCCTTGGGGTGTCTGACATTCACCTCTTGGGGGTGGGGGGGCTCTGTCATGAGTCTGAGGCCTGAGCTCAGACTCCTTATGTATTTTTATTTTTCTGTCTGTCATTATTTTCTTGTCAGTTTGTTATATTGTTTTTGTGACATAAGCCACCTTCCTCCTCTCCCAGACACACCCACCATTTACTCACAGTCTGTTCCAGTTCCCAGCTGTGAATGATTGTCTATTTAGGTCACCCTGCTCGCTCAGCGCCTCACACTTGTGTCCCATTTACTTCTGTGTATTTAAAGACTGCTGTTTTGCCTCTCATTGAGTCAGCATTGTCTATTCTGCATGGACTGCATCTTTTGATGTGTTTGAATATCATCCATTGTTTTCCCCAGTGTTTGCAGAGTGATGTCGGTTCTAGAATGCCATTTATAAGTTTTTCCTCATTTGCATTTTTGTATGTTTTGCACAGTATTTTGGACTTTTGTTCTCTTTCATTAATAAATGTCACTAACAGTTCAGCAAGTGAAACTGTCTCTCTCTGCCCCGAGGGGCATACATGACAATTACAAAAGGAAACTAAAGTGAGGACAAGGGAGGGTCTTACACAAACAGGCAGAAATATAAAAAAATACAGCACCGGATAACCATGAATACACAAACTACAAGAATCACACTGTAAAGACAAAATTAAGAATACAAGACAACTCATAAATAAACAAAGACCAAAAACAACCCAGAGAACAAAATACAGAGATGCATGAAAATACAGAAAATGACTTAAACAAAACTTAAAGGCTGAGCACAGCTCCCCACCTGTGCTCAGTAACATGACAATCATACCGTTCACCATTTATACTTACCTGTCCCTTTGCTCTCTCCTCATAGGGTTACCAGATCCTTGAGAAAATCTTCATTGCACATTGCTTTGCACATTTATTGCAAGGAAGATTATTGTTTCACTTCAGTTATTGTTTCCTCCCATGTCTGCTTTTAGGTCATATGCCACACACCTTAAGAGTGATGGTCGAGTGGCAGCCGCCCTATAGCTGGACGTGTTATGTCTGTAACTGAGGGTGAAAGACGAGACTTAAAGCAGAACTGAACACAACTTTACTGCGGACTCACAAAAGTAATACAGACGCTACTGTCAGGAAGAGAGGTGGTCAAAGAGACTGCCCCTCTTCCCCACAGCCCTCTTATACTCCGGATGGCGTCGGAACCGGAAAGGTGGAGCCACCACCCGTGTCACACAATAATATGTCCTATGAACAACATCACACCCCCCCCAAAAAAGGTCCAAAACCCACACATACAATCAAGACCCTCCTCAATTTAAAACCCGAATCACGCACTAAAAGTAAACAGAAATATATCAGGGCCTACATCATTCACTCAAAACAACTAAGGCGACGGGGGAACAGGTGGACTACCGTTCAACCCCCCACAAGGCTAGACGGATTATTCTACCGTCTGCTAAAACACAGTCCTTTAATTGTCGTGCTCCTAAAATAAATAATCCAAAACAATCCCCTTTACAGAACATAAACAGATTATTTCGTTTCAGCAACAAACCACAATAGCCAATTATCATTCATATAAACACCATGCAATAGACATATCACCCCAAACATCAGTCTGCCCCAGTAGAGGAACCACCCCCCGGAAAACCATCAGACGGTTCCCCTCCAGAGCACCTTCTTTTCTTTACGCCCAGGGATGGCCCATGCCGTCATCCAAACACCACCTTCTCCTGCTTGGCACGCAGCAGCTCATTAGGATGCCACCATGAGCCATCAGACAGCTGGAGGTGGTCATCCACCTGAACCGCTACGCTTACCCAGCACTCCTCTCAACCAGGCCTCCTCCCTGGGTCGAACCACATCAGCGACCTCTAGAGGAGCCTGACTTGGCTTCCAGTGTCCCTGAGGGGCACGTCATTTTACCATGCCAGCTGGTCCTGCCCTGCTCGCTTTCATTTTGGCTGCCAGCGAAGCTGTTGTGGCCCCTTGGTCCTCAGTACCTCCAAGCCTAACTCCAGAAGCACAATGGACCATCCACTCGGCTCCACCCACCGTCAGAGGCGTCCCACCGTGCCGCCAGGTTCCCTCATCTAGGGTTACTTAGGCCCTGGCACCAGAACCCTCCCACGATGGCCCTGGGTGGGGTTAGTTCTGCTCATCTTCCAGAATACTAGGCCAAGGTTCGTCCCATACAGCATCATCCACCACTTGCAGGACCGGCCGGTCCCACAAACCACGGCCCTACCACTCCTCTCCAACACCGCTGGTGATGGTGAATTCCAGTCCATAAAAAAGGTCACAGCCCATAATATTCTCGCCACTGGCGGTCACCACGAACATCAGGTTGGACACCTCCGCCGACTTGTACCGAGCCGTCAGTTCCACCGAACCCACCGTGGTCAACCTCTTTCCACCATACCCGCTCAGTGGCGCTGAATGACCTCTTATTTGGTAGTATGGGAAGAAACTCCTCACGGTCGGCCAATTCAGCTCGGACCTCACCGGGCCTGTGTCAGTCAGCAGCGGCATCTCCACTCCATCCAGTTTCACCATACAGTTTGTACGACCATCGGTGCTCGGGGAGACGGTGTGGATAACCGTGGGAGTTGGAATGGGGGAGTCCACATTGCATCACTGTTCACCCCGCTCAAACCAATTACAGGCCCTGGCAAAATGATGCAGAAGTCCGCACTTGCTCCAGCGTTTCCCTCTTGCCGGACACTCTCTAGTCTTGTAGCAGTGCTTGGTGGACCCACAACCCAAACACCCGAGCGATCCCGGGGTGGACCTCACTTTCACAGGGGTAGCATATTCCTCTTGCTCGCCATCATTGCTGTCCGGGTCCACAGCCTGCGCTGTTGCTTGTAATTCATACTGGTGGAGTGTAGCTCTCTCACCAAGGCCACATGACAATTTGTCCAGTGTTTCACATTGCTGAGCTATTTCAACAGCCATGGCTAGTGTTAATTCATCGGAGTGCATGAGGAGCCTCGACCTTGCCATTGAGCAAAGTGTGTGCTCCGCCAACTGGTCGTGGACCATCTCTTCCTCCAATGTCCCAAACTGGCAGTCCTCAGCCAGCTGACGCAGGTCCACAACATATCGGTGTACTGACTCGCCGGTCCGCTGGCGGCACTGCCGAAGCTGGATCCTCTGGATGATAACATCCTCAGGGGCGCAAAAATGTCATGCCATTAGCTCAACAACATCTTCGAAGCTATCGCTAGCATCCAAGGCATCAGGGATATGCTGTCCTTCCATACCCAAATTATGAACCAGTATTGCCAGAGCCCGTATCTCCTTCAGTTCACCGAGGTTCAGAGCCACTAGGTAATTCTGGAACACAGCGAACCATCTCACCCAAGGGACCGGTGATTCGCCGGGAAGCTCCAGAAATAAGATAAGATAAGATAAGATAAGCCTTTATTAGTCCCACAACGGGGAAATTCCAGGATTGCAACAGCACAGGGATAGCAACACTCAGAGCAACAATCAGAAGGCAAGAAAAAAAAACAAGCAAGCAAGAGCAGCTAATATACATATGTACATATTACTATAAGATATATATATACACACACACACACAGACACACAGTGCAGAGCATTGTAGCTAGATGGAATAAATATGTAAATATATAAACACCCACAGTATGGAGCATTGCAGCTAGGTGGAATAAATATGCAAGTATATAAACACACACAGTGCGGAGCAATGTAGCTAGATGGAATAATATGTAGATATATAAAAACACAGTGCGGAGCATTGTAGCTAGATGGAATAAATATATAGATATATAAATATAAACACACCCAGTGCTGAGCATTGTAGCTAGATGGAATAAATATGTAAATATATAAACACACACAGTGCAGAGCATTGTTGCTAGATGGGATGAAACAGCATAACCGACTACTTAGTTATCCTACATGGTATGATTATGTGCCCATACATATTCTCACCCTCCATAGCGACCGGTATGTTCCTAGTTGTATGCCGGAGAGGACCATTGTGTAAGTCTATTGCATCTTTTGCATTCAAAAAACTATTAGTTTGTTACGTCTTTTTGCTATCTCTGCGAGCAGCCCTGCTTAGGTTGAATGGCTGAATGGTAGCGACTCCCATGTCCATGCTTTTACCCTTGTTTCCAAACGTTATGTTTATAACTGAGGGTGAATGACGAGACTTAAGGTGGAACTGAACACGACTTTATTGCGGACACACACAAGTAATATAGATGCTCCCGTCAGGCAGAGAGGTGGTCAAAGAGACCGCCCCTCTTCCCCACAGCCCTCTTATACCCCAAGCGGCAGCGGAACCGGAAAGATGGAGCCACTACTCGTGTCACACAATAATACGTCCTGTGAACAACATCACAGGGAGGTCATGGGTTCAGACCCCTTTTGGGTCATATCAAAGACCAGATTAAAAACAATGGTACTTTCTTCTAGCTTGGTGCTCAGCATAATAGAATGGGGGGGAAAGAAAATTGTGGTTCCACCTCCAATAGCAGAAACTTAATTTTGTTCTACTGTACATGTCTGGCTGTATGGACTGAATAACAATAAACTTTGACTTGTAAATTTACAAGAAAAAAATGGAGCGATGCTTCCACTTTAGGAGAAACAACTTACAAATTTGCAAGAAAAAATAATTAGAAATGATGCCATCTGAGGTCAAGCTGAGAAGCAAAATGCAGGTTGGAAGTAGAGTCAAACAGCAGGTAGCACATGATGTATAAGAAACATGAAGAGGACAGAGATGACCGAGAAAGTGATAGCAGAGATAATTGTAACAGAAGATAAGATAAGATAAGATAAGCCTTGATTGCAACAGCACAGGGATAGCAACACTCAGAGCAACAATCAGAAGGCAAGAGAAAAAAAAAAAAAAGCAAGCAAGAGCAGCTAATATACATATGTACATATTACTATAAAATATATATATACACACACACACACACACAGACACACAGTGCAGAGCATTGTAGCTGGATGGAATAAATATATGAATATATGAACACACAGTGCAGAGCATTGTAGCTAGATGGAATAAATATGTAAATATATAAACACCCACAGTACGGAGCATTGCAGCTAGGTGGAATAAATATGCAAGTATATAAACACACACAGTGCGGAGCAATGTAGCTAGATGGAATAATATGTAGATATATAAAAACACAGTGCGGAGCATTGTAGCTAGATGGAATAAATATATAGATATATAAATATAAACACACCCAGTGCTGAGCATTGTAGCTAGATGGGATAAATATGTAAATATATAAACACACACAGTGCAGAGCATTGTTGCTAGATGGGATAAATATGTAAATATATAAACACACACAGTGCAGAGCATTGTTGCTAGATGGGATAAATATGTAAATATATAAACACACCCAGTGCTGAGCATTGTAGCTAGATGGGATAAATATGTAAATATATAAACACACACAGTGCAGAGCATTGTTGCTAGGTGGGATGAAACAGCATAACCGTCTATTTAGTTATCCTACATGGTATGATTATGTGCCCATACATATTCTCACCCTCCATAGCGACCGGTATGTTCCTAGTTGTATGCCGGAGAGGACCATTGTGTAAGTCTATTGCATCTTTTGCATTCAAAAAAAAAAAAAAAACTATTAGTTTGTTACGTCTTTTTGCTATCTCTGTGAGCAGCCCTGCTTAGGTTGTACAGTCTGACAGCCGTTGGTAGGAAGGACCTACGAAACCTCTCGGTTGTGCACCTGGGATGATGTAGTCTGCTGCTAAATGAGCTCCTCAGTGCATCCAGTATGTCCTGCATAGGGTGGAACTCGGACTCCAGCAGAGATGACAGTTTAGCCACCGTCCTTCTCTCTCCTATCTCCTCCATCGGATCAAGGCGTTGCCCCAGGACAGAGCTAGCTTTCTTAATCAGTTTGTTCAGTCTCTTCCTATCGGCTGAAGAGGTGAAGATAGGAGCAGAGGAAGAGGAAGGAGAGGAGCAAGATGAATGGGAAGAGGAAGAGGATGTCAACATGACCTCGACCCACTTGGTCATAACCATGGGATTTTGTGGCTCACAGATGCCCAACTGGACCTTAAGTTTCATGCTATTTATCATGGGGTCCACTTGGAGCCCGGTATATAATAAATTGGACAAATATATGCCTTGCCTGTACATCTTTATTATATATATACAGTGGGGCAAAAAAGTATTTAGTCAGCCACCAATTGTGCAAGTTCTCCCACTTAAAAGATGAGAGAGGTCTCCAATTTTCATCATAGATATACTTCAACTATGAGAGACAAAATGAGAAAAAAAAAATTCAGAAAATCACATTGAAGGATTTTTAATGAATTAATTGGTAAATTCCTCAGTAAAATAAGTATTTGGTCAATAACAAAAGTTCATCTCAATACTTTGTTATATACCCTTTGTTGGCAATGACAGAGGTCAAACGTTTTCTGTAAGTCTTCACAAGGTTTTCACACACTGTTGTTGGTATTTTGGCCCATTCCTCCATGCAGATCTCCTCTAGAGCAGTGATGTTTTGGGGCTGTTGCTGGGCAACATGGACTTTCAACTCCCTCCAAAGATTTTCTATGGGGTTGAGATCTGGAGACTGGCTAGGCCACTCCAAGACCTTGAAATGCTTCTTACGAAGCCACTCCTTCATTGCCCGGGCGGTGTGTTTGGGATCATTGTCATGCTGAAAGACCCAGCCACGTTTCATCTTCAATGCCCTTGCTGATGGAAGGAGGTTTTCACTCAAAATCTCACGATACATGGCCCCATTCATTCTTTCCTTTACACGGATCAGTCATCCTGGTCCCTTTGCAGAAAAACAGCCCCAAAGCATGATGTTTCCACCCCCATGCTTCACAGTAGGTATGGTGTTCTTTCTCCTCCAAACACGACAAGTTGAGTTTTTACCAGAAAGTTCTATTTTGGTTTCATCTGACCATATGACATTCTCCCAATCCTCTTCTGGATCATCCAAATGCTCTCTAGCAAACTTCAGATGGGCCTGGATGTGTACTGGCTTAAGCAGGGGGACACGTCTGGCACTGCAGGATTTGAGTCCCTGGCGGCGTAGTGTGTTACTGATGGTAACCTTTGTTACTTTGGTCCCAGCTCTCTGCAGGTCATTCACTAGGTCCCCCCATGTGGTTCTGGGATTTTTGCTCACCGTTCTCGTGATCATTTTGACCCTACAGGGTGAGATCTTGCGTGGAGCCCCAGATGGAGGGAGATTATCAGTGGTCTTGTATGTCTTCCATTTTTTAATAATTGCTCCCACAGTTGATTTCTTCACACCAAGCTGCTTACCTATTGCAGATTCAGTCTTCCCATCCTGGTGCAGGTCTACAATTTTATTTCTGGTGTCCTTTGACAGCTCTTTGGTCTTGGCCATAGTAGAGTTTGGAGTCTGACTGTTTGAGGTTGTGGACAGGTGTCTTTTATACCGATAACGAGTTCAAACAGGTGCCATTAATACAGGTAACGAGTGGAGGACAGAGGAGCCTCTTAAAGAAGAAGTTACATGTCTGTGAGAGCCAGAAATCTTGCTTGTTTGTAGGTGACCAAATACTTATTTTACCGAGGAATTTACCAATTAATTCATTAAAAATCCTTCAATGTGATTTTCTGGATTTTTTTTTTCTCATTTTGTCTCTCATAGTTGAGGTATACCTATGATGAAAATTGGAGACCTCTCTCGTCTTTTAAGTGGGAGAACTTGCACAATTGGTGCCTGACTAAATACTTTTTTGCCCCACTATATATATATATATATATATATATATACATATATACAGTGGGGCAAAAAAGTATTTTGGCGGCATCACAATATATATATATATATATATAGTAATGTGTGTATATATATATATATATATATATATATATATATATATATATATAGTGATGTATATATACATACATATGTGTATATATATATATGTGTGTGTGTGTGTGTGTGTGTGTGTGTGTGTGTGTATATATATATATATATATATATATATATATATATATATATATATATATATATATATATAGTGATGCCGTCACAATAAGAGCCCTGGAAGGCCATAAGGAAAACAACACAGAATAACGGGGAAAATACTGAATGATCCAAGCACGGACAATATCAGCGCTCAGACCATGACAATCTGTCTGTCTGTTACCAGCTTTTCAGCTCACCCTGTCAAAATCAAGTGGAACTAAAGGCTTGTATCATTGTATCGCCATATTTTCTCGACTTAATTTGTCAGAATTTCCAGATGAGGCTCTTTTACAAAATAAACACAAATTTAACTCACCTTTACCAACAATGCAACTGCGAAAAAAGGTATTGTAATAACTATGCCGGGCCAGTAGAGGTGGCAGTGTGACTTTTTTTACAACCCCCGCCCCCATGCTGCCATGCCACAGGCACACATGAGCACCTTGGTATTTTTATGTATTCAGCACCCTTGTATTTACTCAGAGAAGGAACTAATATATGCAGTGGTGTGAAAAAGTGCTTGCCCCCTTCCCGATTTCTCATTTTTTGTATGTTTGTCACCCTTAAATGTTTCAGATCATCAAATAAATTTAAATATTAGACCAAAGATAACACAAGTAAACTCAAAATGCAGTTTTTAAATGAAGGTGTTAATTATTAATTATTAATTCTATTTTTGAGAAGTTTCAATCTGGGTTTAGATCTCGTCACAGCACTGAGTCTTGCCCTGCTTAATGTGCACAATGATATTATGATGTCTGTTGATGCCAAATGCCCTGTGGTCTTAGTGCTGCTAGATCTTACAGCAGCCTTTGACACTGTGGACCACACTATCCTTTTGTCACGCCTGAATCACCATGTTGGCATCCATGGCACTGCACTTAAGTGGTTTGAATCCTACTTATCTAATAGAACTTTTTCTGTAATGATTGGTGACATGACCTTTTCTAGTGCCTCTCTCTCCTGTGGGGTCCCACAGGGCTCTATCCTTGGCCCTATTCTGTTTTCATTATATATGCTGCCACTCGGGTCAATAATAGCCAGGCACAACATGTCTTTCCAGTGTTATGCAGATGATTTGCAGCTTTATTTACCTTTGAATCCAGAACAAACTAAATCACAAAGTGTTCTATTGGACTGCATCATTGACATTAAGTTGTGGTTAAGCCAAAATTTTCTCCACTTGAAGAAAAAACAGAATGTATTGTGTTTGGGGATACCGTAACGGCTGGCTTTGGTACCCTCTCTTTAAGGCTCAGTTCAGCTGTCAGAAATTTGGGGGTGATTTTTGACAGCCATTTAAAATTTGATAAACAGATTGACAATGTAGTCAAGATGAGCTTTTATCAGTTACGTTTGTTATCCAAAGCCAAGCCTTTCCTGAGCTGTCATGATCTTGAGCTAGCCGTCCATGCTTTAATCACGTCTCGACTTGATTACTGCAATGTTGGCATCTCTCAGTCTTCTCTCGGCCGCCTTCAACTTGTGCAAAATGCAGCGGCCCGTCTTTTGACCAACACACCTAGGCGAGAGCACATTACTTCGATCCTTTTTTCACTTCATTGGCTTCCAGTCCATTTTAGAATTAATTTTAAATTTTTGCTTTTTGTTTTTAAAGCTCTTAATGGCCTTGCTCTAGTTTATATGTCTGAGACGTTGACTGTCCGTGACCAAGGCAGGGCTTTGAGGTCATCCAATCAGCTTTTGCTGGATGTGCCTAGGTCAAGGTATAAACATTGGGGTGACCGAGCCTTTTCTGTTGTCGCCCCCGGGCTCTGGAATAATCTCCCCCCTGACCTACGTGCTATCTCTGACCTGGCCCTTGTTAAATTAGAACTTAAGACATATTTGTTTAGGATGGCTTTTAATACCCAGTAGTGGTGATATTTGTCTTGGCGTTTGTTTTAATTTTATTCTCATTTTTAGGTATTTATTCTTATTTATTTGTTTATGTTATTTGTTTTTAATGCTGTGTGTGTTTTTAATGCTGTTTATTTTCTGTAAAGCACTTTGGTCACCTACAGGTTGTTTTAAAGGGCTATATAAATAAAGTACATTACATTACATTAAGGGTAAAAAAAAAAAAAAATCCAAACCTACTGTACATGGCCCTGTGTGAAAAAGTGACCCTGTGGAAGATGTGAAAATGACGAGGCAGGGTTCTTTCTCAGAGTCAGCTTTATTCACATCTCCATCATTCAAAGCAGAAAAAGAGACTGAATCAGTAAACTCTCGTCCTTAAATAACAGGAACTTCACACCTCATAAATCACATGTCACACAGACCACCTTGCATAATAAAGACAGTCACAATGCATTTCCTTCATGATAACACTTCCACTGTCTCCCATGCAACCTTTAATTGACCCCCCACAGTCTCCAGCCTTGCATATCAAGGCTAAGATTCCTTCCTTTGTTCTGACCTAAAATGCGAGTCACAGAACCGGTCCAACAGGTCCCATTAGTGTTCACCACACAAGCCCCCCCAGCATTTTAGAAAAACAGAACAACAAGAAAATAACCACATGCATGCCGTGATAGCATCAATAAACATCAGTCCACATGCTGGATAGGTTTCAGCCTCCTGCCGAATCTGCTGTAGCTGGGGTTCACCCTCTCTGCGGCGTTGTCACGCTGGGGATTTGCCGTCTGGGGGCGGAAACCCTTTGTCAGTCTCTGTGGGTGTTCTGGGGAAACATTACTTGGGGAAAAATTACTGTGTGAAACCCTCCGTGGTGGTCTACCTCGCCACGGGGCCTTCGCCAACAGCACTTCCTCCTCTGCCACCACAGAAGCGGGTTTAAGTCTGTCTATGGAATTTTCTCTTTCCTACCCCCCAAATCTAGCAAAAACTGCTTGTCCCCTGTTTCTAGCACTCTGAATGGTCTGTCATAAGGCGGTCGCAGTGGGGTTCGATGCGCATCGTGTCTAACAAAAACAAACTCTGCGTTCTTCAAAGTTTTAGGCACAAAAACGTGCGGAAAACTGTGGTGCGCGGGGCCGGGCAGCGTGCTTGATTCTATGTTACTCCGCAACAGTTGAGACGGGGGGGCGTTTGGCGCAGGGTTATCTGGGAGAAACTCCCCAGGCAGCCGGAGTGGCTGCGCAAACACGAGCTCCGCTGGTGAGGCTTCTAAATCCTCTTTAGGTGCAGAACGCAACCCCAATAACACCCATGGTAACTTGTCAACCCAATTTGTATCCGTCAGTGACGCTCTGAGAGCCGCTTTCAATGACCTATGAAAACGTTCGCAGAACCTGTTAGCCTGCGGATTGTACGCGGTTGTGCGGTGAATTGTGACACCCAGGCTGCGGGCCATTGTTGACCAAAGCTCGGAAACAAATTGAGGGCCTCTGTTGGACGTAATGTCCGACGGAACGCCGAAGCGCGCTACCCAAGCAGTTAAAAATGCGCGCGCCACTTCCTCGGCCATGGTTGATGCCAGCGGGACCACTTCAGGCCAGCGCGTGGTGCGGTCCACCATTGTCAGGAGATGTGTGCACCCCTGTGACAGCGGGAGGGGTCCAACGAGGTCCACATGAACGTGGTCGAACCTCTTGGCCAGAATGTGAAACGGTTCCAAAGGAGCCCTCGTGTGCCTGTGTACTTTGGCTCGTTGACACGCCGTGCAGGCCGCTGCCCACTCTTTGACCTGTTTGCGGAGGCTCGGCCGCACAAATTTCTCTCCCACCATTTTGACCGACGCGTGCACTCCAGGGTGCGCTAAGGAATGAACAGAGTCAAAAACGCGGCGGTGCCACGCGGCCGGTACTACTGGACGCGGCCGTCCAGTGGAGACATCGCAGATTAGAGGGGGCATACAGTCTTGCAGCACCCTGCTCTCCAGCCTTAACCCTGTTGGTCCAGACTGGAGCGCACGCACGTCCGCGTCATTAACCTGCTCCGCGGCTATGGCTGCATAATCTAACCCTACGCTGACTGGGGCTCCTACAGTGCGCAAGAGGCAATCTGCCACTACATTGAATTTGCCCGCCACATGCTCAATATCAGTGGTGAACTCCGATATCGCGGCCAGCTGTCTCTGCTGCCGGCCTGACCACGGTTCCGAGACCTTGGCCATCACGAATGTTAGCGGTTTGTGATCAACGAACGCGGTGAAAGCACGTCCTTCCAGCCAGAACTGAAAGTGGCGGATGGCCAAATGGAGAGCGAGCAGCTCCCTGTCGAACGCGCTGTATTTACGTTCGCTATCGCACAAGGTCCTGCTGAAAAATGCGAGGGGCTGCCAAACCCTGGCTACATGTTGCTCCACGACCGCCCCTATGGCCACATCTGACACATCCGTGGTGAGCGCGGGCCGTTGGGTCTGGGTGTGCCAACAACGCAGCCTTTGCCAAAGCTGCTTTCACCTCCGAGAACGCTTGGTCCCGCTCCGGGGACCACTCGATCTTATCCGTGAGTTTCTTTTTTTTGAGCGCGGCATACAGCGGCTGCATGAGCTGCGCCGCGCAGGGGAGAAAACGGTTATAAAAATTCACCATTCCCAAAAACTCCTGCAACGCCCTGACTGTCTGCGGCCGGGGAAAATCTGCCACAGCGTGCACTTTGTCAGGCAGCGGAACTGCTCCTTCAGGGGAGACGCGGTGTCCTAAAATATCGATCTGTGCCACCCCGAACTGACACTTCGCTGGGTTGATTATTAACCCGTGATCTCCCAACCTTCGAAAAACTGTGGCCAGGTGTTTTTCGTGTTCGTCTTCGGACGCGCTGGCTACTAAAATATCGTCCAGGTAGACGAACACGAAAGGGAGATCGCGAAGCACTGTGTCCATCATGCGTTGGAACGTCTGAGCAGCCCCTTTAAGTCCGAACGGCATGCGTAAAAACTCGAATAAACCAAATGGAGTTATTACCGCTGTTTTGGGTATGTCCTCAGCGCGCACTGGGACTTGGTGGTAACCGCGGACCAAGTCTATTTTAGAAAAAATGCGCGCCCCTGCCAAATGAACCGAAAAATCTTGGATATGTGGGATTGGGTAGCGGTCGTGCGCTGTAGCGTTGTTTAACCTGCGAAAATCCCCGCAAGGGCGCCATGATCCGTCAGCTTTCGGGACCATGTGAAGGGGGGAAGCCCACGGACTGTTTGAACGTCGGATAATGCCCAACCTCTCCAGGTTGGCAAACTCCTCGCGTGCTATGGCTAGTTTAACTCCGTCCAAGCGCCGAGCTTTTGCAAAAACGGGCGGTCCGGTAGTGGTAATAAAATGCTCCACCCCGTACTTAGCGACTGTTGCCGAGAATGTGGGGACCGTGAGTGCTGGGAACTGAATGAGCAGTGTGTGGAACTTACCGTCTGCTGTTGTGACGTTGGTTTGTGCTGTAGGCGGGGCCACTCGCGCTGTACAGGGGATAGAATCAAAAGAAAGTGCATTAACCAGGCGCCTGTTAGCGAGATCAACCAACAACCCATGTGAGCACAAAAAATCAGCCCCCAGCATATTGAAATTTACTGTTGCTACAACAAAAGTCCACTCATATGCACGGCCGTGTAGAGACAGAAGCAGAGTCTTCTCACCAAAGGTCTTAATCTCCGAGCCGTTCGCTGCTGTCACCCGGGGGCCTCCAGAACCAGCCAGTGTGTCCGCGTAGGAAGGAGTGATGAAACTCAACTGGGAGCCTGTGTCGACGAGGAACTGCCTCCCGGAGCGTGCGTCCGACAAGTAGAGCAGCTTGTTCTCTTCCCCGAGGGCCGCGGCTGCTACCGACCCCCGGTCTTGGCGTTTCCCGAACGCCCAAACTGGCACCGCGGTACACACTTGCGTGCCCTCTCTGCGAAGCGGCGATGGTAGAAACAAAGGATGTCCGGTCCACGTTCCTTGGCCCTTGCCGCCGCCATCGTCAGTGAGTCTGGCACCGCTGCCTCTGGCCTCCTGTCGTCTCCAGTCGTCGCGCCGAGTTCCGCTGCAGCGGCTGTGGCTGCGCGCCGCTTGATGGCGTTGACAATCCGCTGTGCCTCTCGGCCCAGCGCGCGGTAGTCCCATAGGGCCAACAGTGGCGAACTGGCCAGAGCCGCTCTCGCTGCTGACGGTAGAGTCCTGAGGAAGAGGTGGGTGAAAATGAAGTGATCATCGTCAGAGTCTTTCAACCTCAATAACTTCTCCATCAGGCTCGTGGGCATGTCGTTTTCCCCCTCCGTCAGCGCCAGGAGCCTCTCTGCTCGCTCCTCCTCCGAGGGGGTGAATTGCTGGATGAGTGCAGCCTTCAACGCGCCCTATTTGTCGCTCTCCGGCGGCTGGTCGATCAGGCTCTCCACATGCTGGGCCGTGTTGTTGTCCAGCTTTGCGACTACGTGGTAGAATTTCGTGGCATCTACCGATATCCCCCGGAGGTTGAACTGCGCCTCAACCGCGCTGAACCAGGAGCGTGGATTGCTCTGCCAGAAGTCCGGTAGCTGGACTGTAGCGGCGTTCGCTTGGCTGGGGGCTCCTGACGAGTCTGGCCCGGGGGAATTTCCTTCTTCCATGATACGTCTTAGGGTCACCAGTGTGGAAGATGTGAAAATGACGAGGCAGGGTTCTTTCTCAGAGTCAGCTTTATTCACATCTCCATCATTCAAAGCAGAAAAAGAGACTGAATCAGTAAACTCTCGTCCTTAAATAACAGGGACTTCACACCTCATAAATCATGTGTCACACAGACCACCTTGCATAATAAAGACAGTCACAATGCATTTCACCACCTTGCATAACAAAGACATTCACAATGCATTTCCTTCATGATAACACGTCCACTGTCTCCCATGCAACCTTTAATCGACCCCCCACAGTCTCCAGCCTTGCATATGAAGGCTAAGATTCCTTCCTTTGTTCTGACCTAAAATGCGAGTCACAGAACCGGTCCAACAGGTCCCATTAGTGTTCACCACAACCCCACTGTTAAAACATAAATTAACTGTGGTTTATCACATCTTTGGAAATCTGAGTTCAATTTCTCAAGCCACACCCAGGCCTGATTACTGCCACACCTGTTATCAATCAAGACATCACTTAAATAGGACCTGCCTGACAAAGTGAAGTCCACCAAAAGATCCTCAAAAGCTAGACATCATGCTGCGATCCAAAGAAATTTGGGAACAAATGAGAAACAAAGAAATTGAGATCTATCAGTCTGGGAAAAGTTATAAAGCCATTTCTAAAGTTTTGGGACTCCAGCAAACCACAGTGAGAGCCATTATCCACAAATGGCGAAAATATGGAACAGTGATGAACCTTCTCAGGAGCAGACGGCCAACCAAAATTACCCCAAGTGCACAGTGATGACTCATCCAAGAGGTCACAAAAGACCCCACAACAATATCCAAAGAACTGCAGGCCTCACTTGCCTCAGTTAAGCTCAGTGTTCATGACTCCATCATAAGAAAGAGACTGGGCAAAAATGTCCTGCATGGCAGAGTTCCAAGACGAAAACCACTGCTGAGCAAAAAGAACACAAAGGCTCATCTCAGTTTTGCCAGAAAACATCTTGATTATCCCCAAGACTTTTGGGAAAATACTCTGTGGACTGACGAGACAAAAGTTGAACTTTTTGGAAAGTGTGTGTCCCATTACATCCGGTATAAAAGTAACAGCATTTCAGAAAAGGAACATCATACCAACAGTAAAATATGGTGGTGGTAGTATGATGGTCTGGGGCTGTTTTGCTGCTTCAGGATCTGTAAGACTTGCTATGGTAAATGGAACCATGAATTCTGCTGTCTACCAAGAAATCCTGAAGGAGAATGTCCAGTCATCTCTTCGTGACCTCAAGCTGAAGCACACTTGGGTTCTGCAGCAGGACAATGATCCAAAACACACCAGCAAGTCCACCTCCGAATTTTTTTTTTTTTTTTGTTACTTATTTGTACCCGTAAGTAGATTTGTTTTGCAGTCTGGTGACAAGCCACCAGCTGCCGGTTGCTGCGTGCGCAAGCGCCCTGTATCCCTAACCTTTGTGTTTTTGGCATGTGGGAGGAAACCGGAGAAATCCCGGAGAAAACCCACGCAACACGGGGAGAACATGCAAACTCCACACAGATCACTGTTGGTCGGGGGCTGGGATCGAACCCACGATCTCACGATCCCCGCACTCCCCCGGCCGAGGGTAAACTGTGCTGCCACAGTGCTAACCACTGCGCCACCGTGCAGCCCTATGAAGAAGAAAACAAAATGAAGAGTCTTTGGAGTGGCCTAATCAAAGTCCTGACCTGAATCTATTCAATTCAATTCAACTTTATTTATATAGCGCCATTTCACAACAACAGTCATCTCATAGCACTATCAACTGTAGGGGGGACCCCCACAGTTGCAGAAAGACCCCAGCAATCAGGCGATCCCCTGTGAGCAAGCACTTGGTGACGGTGGAGAGGAAAAACTCCCTTTTAACAGGAAGAAACCTCCAGCAGAACCAGGCTCAGGGAGGGGCAGTCATCTGCTGCGACTGGCTGGGGGGTGAGGGGATAGAGAAGAAGAAAAGAACAGATATGTAGAGAGCAAACAGCACGATGGGGACTCAATCTATGGGAGAGAACAAACAAATGTTAATGACCAGCAAAAAAAAAATATTTCATAGAGAGTGAGGAAAGGAGTGAGGCCCAGTGCATTACTGGAGGTCCCCCGGCTGACTAAACCTATTAGCAGCATAACTAAGGGAGGGTTCAGAAACACATGATCCCTCCCTAATTGTAGGCTATATCAAAAAGGTAGGTTTTAGCCCTATTCTTAAAAACAGAGATCGAGTCTGACTCCCGAATCCAGATTGGCAGCTGATTCCACAGGAGAGGAGCTTGATAACTGAAGGCTCTGCCTCCCATTGTACTTTTGGAGATTCTAGGTATTACAAGTAATCCTGCATTTTGGGAGCGTAGTGCTCTGTTGGGATAATACGGTAGTATCAGATCTTTTAAATAAAAAGCAGCCTGATTGTTTAGAGCTTTGTAAGTAAGAAGAAGGATTTTAAATTTAATTCTAAACTCTATGGGAAGCCAATGAAGGGAGGCCAGAACCGGAGAGATATGATCTCTCTTTCTAGTACCTGTTAAAACTCTTGCTGCAGCATTTTGGATCAGCTGAAGACTTTTTAAAGATGTTTTAGGACAGCCTGATAATAAAGAATTACAATAATCTAATCTCGAGCTAACAAAAGCGTGGATCAGCTTCTCAGCATCACTCTGAGACAAGATGCTCCTAATCTTGGCAATATTACGCAAATGATAGAAGGCAGTCTTAGAAACAAATTTAATATGTGAATTGAAGGACAAATCCTGATCAAAAATAACTCCAAGGTTCCTCACAGAGCTATTAAGAGAAAGAGTAACTGCATCCAAACTGAAAGTTTGATTTGGAAAGGAATTTCTAAGGTTTTTTGGACCAACAAGAATGACTTCAGTCTTATCTGAATTTAATAGCAGGAAATTACAAGTCATCCAAGCTTTGATTTCCTTAAGACAGGCTTCTAACTTGGCTAATTGATTAGTATCATGTGGCTTCATTGACAGGTATAATTGTGTGTCATCTGCATAACAATGAAAATGTATACAGTGCTTTCTAATAATGTTGCCTAACGGAAGCATATATAAACTAAAAAGAGTAGGGCCTAGCACAGATCCCTGTGGAACTCCATGACTAAGCTTTGAGCTGAAAGAAAACTCCTCATTTACATGAACAAACTGGAACCTATCAGATAAATAAGATCTAAACCACTGCAACGAAGTTCCATTAAGTCCAACATAGTGTTCTAATCTATCAAGTAGAATATTATGATCAATAGTATCAAAAGCTGCACTAAGATCTAAAAGGACAAGTACAGAAACTAGTCCATTATCAGATGCAATGAGGAGGTCGTTAGTGACCTTCGCTAAGGCTGTTTCAGTACTATGATGGATTCTAAACCCAGATTGAAACTCTTCAAGTAAACCATTTCCCTGCAGGTGGTCAAATAATTGCGTAGCAACAACTCTTTCTAAGATTTTTGAAATGAAAGGGAGATTAGAGATTGGTCTATAGTTACCTAAAGCTCCTGGATCTAGCGTTGGCTTTTTGAGTAAGGGTTTAATTACAGCCGTTTTAAAAGCCTGCGGTACATGGCCTAAAGTTAATGAAGAATTGATTATATGAAGAATAAAGCTACCAATAAGTGGGAAGACTTCTTTAAATAACCTGGTAGGAATAGGGTCTAAAAGACAAGTTGAAGGTTTGGATGAGGAAACTATTTTGTCTAACTCACAAAGGTCGATTGGAGTAAACTCATCAAGACAGACATCAATAGAAGGAGTTGTAGTAGTTACAGTATTTAAGTTAACTGTGGGAAGAATCTGATTGATTTTATCTCTGATGGATGAAATTTTATTATTGAAAAAGTTCATAAAGTCCTGACTAGTAAGCTCTAAGGGGATGCTAGGATTGACAGAGTCCTGACTCTTTGTCAACCTGGCTACAGTACTGAAAAGAAACCTGGGATTATTCTTTTTCTCTTCTATTAATGCAGAGTAATAACTCGTTCTAGCTTTTCTAAGAGATTTTTTATAAATTAAAAGATGATTTCTCCAAGCTAAATAGATTTCATCTAAATTAGTAGAGCGCCATTTTCTTTCTAATTGACGAGTCTTCTGTTTTAAGCTACGAGTTTCTGTGTTGAACCAAGGAGTTAAAAATCTCTGATTAGTCTTTTTCTTTTTTAAGGGGGCCACCAAGTCTAGAGCCTGATGCAGAGAAGCTGAAACACTATCCACCATGTTATCAATTACAGAAGGAGCAAGCTGTCTATAGCTCATTTCCGTTGTGTTGACACATGGCATAGAGGAAACAATCTGCATAAATTTGGAAACAGCATCATCTGAGAGGCATCTACTGTGATAATATTTTTCTTTAGGAGCCAAATAGTCAGAAATAGTAAAATCAAAGGTTAACAGACAATGGTCTGACAGTACAGGGTTATGAGGAGACACTACAAGATTTTCTATTTCTATGCCATATGTCAGAACAAGGTCCAATGTATGGTGGAGGTAATGAGTAGAATTTCCTACTTTCTGAGAAAACCCAATCGAGTCTAATATTGAATTAAAAGCCACATTAAGGCAGTCACTATCTACATCCACATGTATATTAAAGTCCCCTACTATAATTATTCTATCAGATTTGATAGAATCTTAATCAGCATCTGATTAAGATGCTGTGGCATGACCTTAAAAAGGTGGTTCATGCTCGAAAACTCTCCAATGTGGCTGAATTACAACAATTCTGCAAAGATGAGATAAGATAAGATAAGATAAGAAAAGCCTTTATTAGTCCCACAACAGGGAAATTCCAGGATTGCAACAGCACAGGGATAGCAACACTCAGAGCAACAATCAGAAGGCAAGAAAAAAAAACAAGCAAGCAAGAGCAGCTAATATACATATGTACATATTACTATAAAATATATACAGTATATACACACACACACACAGACACACAGTGCAGAGCATTGTAGCTGGATGGAATAAATATATGAATATATGAACACACAGTGCAGAGCATTGTAGCTAGATGGAATAAATATGTAAATATATAAACACCCACAGTACGGAGCATTGCAGCTAGGTGGAATAAATATGCAAGTATATAAACATACACAGTGCAGAGCAATGTAGCTAGATGGAATAATATGTAGATATATAAAAACACAGTGCAGAGCATTGTAGCTAGATGGAATAAATATGTAAATATATAAACACACACAGTGCAGAGCATTGTTGCTCGGTGGGATGAAACAGCATAACCGTCTACTTAGTTATCCTACATGGTATGATTATGTGCCCATACATATTCTCACCCTCCATAGCGACCGGTATGTTCCTAGTTGTATGCCGGAGGGGACCATTGTGTAAGTCTATTGCATCTTTTGCATTCAAAAAAAACTATTAGTTTGTTACGTCTTTTTGCTATCTCTGCGAGCAGCCCTGCTTAGGTTGTACAGTCTGACAGCCGTTGGTAGGAAGGACCTACGAAACCTCTCGGTTGTGCACCTGGGATGATGTAGTCTGCTGCTAAATGAGCTCCTCAGTGCATCCAGTATGTCCTGCATAGGGTGGAACTCGGACTCCAGCAGAGATGACAGTTTAGCCACCGTCCTTCTCTCTCCTATCTCCTCCACCGGATCAAGGCGCTGCCCCAGGACAGAGCTAGCTTTCTTAATCAGTTTGTTCAGTCTCTTCCTATCGGCTGCAGTAATGCCACTGCCCCAGCAGACCACTCCAAAAGTGATGGCTGATGCCACCACCGTGTCATAGAATGACTTCAGCAGCGCCCCTTGTACACCAAAAGACCTGAGTCTCCTCAGCAGGAACAGCCTGCGCTGTCCCTTCTTGTAGAGTGCGTCAGTATTGTGTGACCAGTCTAGTTTATTGTTCAGATGAATACCCAGGTACTTATAGGATGTCACCATCTCGATGTCTGTTCCCTGTATATTTACTGGTGCTGTGAGGGGCTGCCCATGCCTGCGGCAGTCCACCACCAGCTCCTTAGTTTTCCTCGCGTTGATCTGGAGGCAGTTCCGATGGCACCAGTCCACAAAGTCCTGGATAAGCCCTCTGTACTCAGCTTCATCTCCGTTGGAGATGAGACCAACGATCGCAGAGTCATCAGAGAACTTCTGTAGATGGCAATGTGTTGTGTTGTGTGAGAAGTCCGCAGTATAAAGAGTGAACAGGAAGGGAGCCAGCACCGTTCCCTGGGGGGCCCCCGTGCTACTGATGATCGTGTCGGAAACACAGTCCCGGGTTCTCACAAACTGAGGCCGGTTCGTGAGGTAGTCCAGGATCCATGATGACAGGTGCTGGTCCACCCCTGCGCGCAGCAGCTTGTCCTTCAGGATCATCGGTTGGATGGTGTTGAAAGCACTGGAGAAGTCAAAGAACATGATCCTCACCATATTCCCGGGCTTCTCCAGGTGGGACAGAGAACGGTGAAGTGAATGGGAGGGAAGTGAAGTGAAGTGAGTGGGCCAAAATTCCTCCACAGCGCTGTAAAAGACTTGTTGCGTTATCGTAAACACTTGATTGCAGTTGTTGCTGCTAAGGATGGCCCAACCAGTTATTAGGTTTAGGGGGCAATCACTTTTTCACACAGGGTCATGTAGGTTTGGATTTTTTTCCCCTTAATAATTAACACCTTCATTTAAAAACTGCATTTTGTGTTTACATGTGTTATCTTTGTATAATATTTAAATTTGTTTGATGATCTGAAACATTTAAGTGTGACAAACACACCAAAAAATGAGAAATCAGGAAGGGGCAAACACTTTCTCACACCACTTTACATAGATATGATATGTTTGGTCTTGGTCTCGCTCTGCTCAGTCTTGACTACAGCAGATCAGGCACATTTCTGGAGTGAACACCTTTACATTGCATTGTTATTAAAAACTTTTCTTATATTTATGAGGAGAAATTTTGTAAAAGAAAACAACTTCATTATTACGACAAATACATCTCCTTATTGGGAGAAATTACTATTTTTTCCTACTGTGACAGTTCTATGCTTCCATAGAAAATACTAATTGTGGAAGAAAACAGTTGCAAATATATGAGGGGAAAAATACTAATTTAGTCAGACATAACTGTTATGTCAGAATAACACGAAACCGGAGCTGTATTCAACTGAGCACTGAACTCACTTTATTATAGGAAACAGCTCAATATATTCCCTAGTTGTAGCCCGCCTGACGTCATCACCCTCAACCCCTCTGTCAGGCTGCGGCAAGCCCCAAATGTCAAATCCATCCTATCCATCCATCTTCTTCCACTTACTGTAATCCTTTTCGGGTGGCAGGGGGGCTGGAGCCTATCCCAGCATCTTTGGCAAGAGGTAGGGCACACCCTGCAGATGGCCACTCCATCGCAGGGCCACCACAGAGAGACAGACAACCATTCACTCTCACAGTCATACCTAAGGACAATTTAGAATCCCCAACTTGCATGTTTTTGGCTTGTGGGAGGAAACCGGAGAAATCCCGACGAATACCCACGCAGACACGGGGAGAACATGCAAATTCCACACAGATCACTGTTGGTCGGGGGCTGGGATCGAACCCAGGATCCCCCGGCCAAGGGTGAGTTGCTGTGGTGCTGCAGTGCTAACCACTCCGCCACTGCACTGTCCCACACAACAACTGTCCCTCCTACCTTCATTTCAGGCTCTGACAGTCGATTTGTGGCTTTTTTGCTCTTTTAAAAGCAGAGGTTGTCACCTGTTCTGGTGTCATAGCCCTTTGAGTTTCTGTTTGGATTTTTTTCAGGGTAAGATTTAGTCGTACAACAATGCAGTAGTCCCCACTGATGGACGTTTTTTGTCACAGTTTTTACAGTAATCCGTGCCTGCTCTGTCAGACCATCTGTGCCAAAATTTCCAGCATCAAAGCACAGACTTTAGTTTTGTTTAATAGCCGACTCCTGACATTTCCCAGACAGCAGCTGGGAGAGATCCTGAGGAGGATTTCACACAACCATCCGCCGGTTCATCCTCCTCTAATCCCACCCCTTCTCCGCCCACGTCATCATCGCAAACGCGGTCCCCTCACACTCGGATCCGCCACTTGCGCTCGGAGTTGCGGGCTGAGCGCACCGTGTGCAATATGAGGCGCAGCGCAGAGACGCGCACGCAACCGGACTGCTTCTGACCACTGTGGAAGACTGAGTTTGATCCTTTTTAAATGTGTTCTTCTGCGTTTAATTTTGCTTTGGCTTACGTGTTTCTTACGCAGATTAATGTGGACAGTTTTGTACTTTCCAGGTAAACCGCCGGTCCTCGATTTGACTCAAACCAAGGTAAGTTAACCTAATAACACTCCAGACAGCTCAGATATGTGCAGACAGTCAGTAGCTTAATAGTCATTTAACACAAAACTAATTCTGGGTAACTTCCATGTGTTTTGACGGAGCTCCACCGATGCCGTCGCTGAACCGTGAAGTGAGTCCGTGCGCACTCAGCCAGCTCGGTCCGTTCCCTCGGCTTTGACCCACACACGTCTGCCAGGTCACGGAAACCTTTTTGTCCAGAAGTCGGTCGTGCGTGTTTTTTTTTTTGTTTTTTTTTAGTACAATGTGCCCCACAAATCGAGATATAATCGCGTCATTTTGATGCGTAAAGTTCCCAGCAGGGGCGGAATAAAAAGCTGCATGCCACTGCAACTTTTAATTCGCACGGACAGCTTTGTGCGTAAAATGCTTCAACAATCTATACGCGGGTTTTTTTTCTCTCTCTCTCGCTGGTGATTTAAATGAACTGAGATGGATGGATGGATGGATGAACAACAGTTTGTCTGTGCCATCATTAGTGCTGCCACGGGGGGAAATTAGGGTCATGCAGCCCCGCGCACTGGACTGGAGCTTGCTGAGCGTTACTGGAGAGGCGTCTTCTGGTGTCTTTCACACTAATTAATATCTCTGTACCTGTCCATGCGTGTTTTTTTGTAATTTTAAAAGTGTTTTCAATTATGCATAAAGAATTAAGTGAATGAAATGAAGAAACACAATTTATTTAGTCTTCAAACTGCATCTGCTTTGACTGTGAACATGCAAGTTCAGTATTTTTTATATAGCTGAGGGTTCACATTATAATGTATAAAAGAAGGCGTCCTGCGTCTTTGGTTGTTCGGATGCTGACCCTCATCTTATGAAAATATTATTCCTGGCATATTTGGGACATGTGCGCAGGGCGGGTCTCAGGTCCTGGTTTGGCTGTTGTTTATCCAGCTAATAGTGATGAGACTGAATGAGTATGATAACACGCCAGACAGGATCAGGGGGAGATAAAGAGAAGCAGGCTGGTGTCAGAAGTGCTGCTCATTATTTAGTCATAGGAAAGGTTCTGCCCAGTACAATTGTGAATTAATGAGCTGCAAAATGTGGCCGATTAGTGAGAATAAAATGCGACAAATATTTGGATCATGAGGTCGAGAAAGATAAATCCTGCTCAAATTGACTTACTTTAATAGAGTACAAACGCAGCAACAAAACCCAACACAATGAGCAGAATACTGCAGTTTCTTTGCACTAGATGACATATGACAGAGCTTTAACTCAAACTCAGCCAGAATATTTAAAGCTAATCCTAATCCAAATCTGGATCAGTGAAATTCTTACTAAGTACATTTTCTTCATGGATAACGATGCCAGCTTGCATTTCTTTCTTGCATTCAGCACCTCTTGAAAAGAATAATTGTTATGCCTTGGTGAAACTGAGGCATGCAGTTATCAGTTAGTGTGTCAGTTTGTGGCTGTGTGTATCGGGCCGTGTGTCTGTTTCAGCTCGCCCAGTCAAAATTAAGTGGAACTAAAGGCTTACGTTATTGTATCACCATATTTTCTTGACTTTTAATTTGCCAGAATTTCAAAATAACATTGTTTTTGAAATAAACACAAATTTAACTCACCATTTCTTACAATGCCACAGCGAAAAAAAAAAAAAGGTATTGTAATAACTATCCCTGGCCAGTAGAGGTCGGAGTGCCACTTTTTTACAGCTGCCCATGCTACCATGCCACAGGCACCAAGGCACAGCACCTTGGCACTTTCATTTTTACATAACTTCTGTTCAAAAGCCACAAAGCTTTCAGTGTGAGTTTGTTAGTTTTTTTTCTCCTGAAAGCCACATTTAGACTTTTAGTGGATGATAAAAATTTCTGGAAAATGGACAGTATTTTTAAAAATGCCAAAAAAAAAAAAAAATACATTCCATGTCGTGAAAAGTCTCAAACATCTTTAAAACATTTCTAACCTGTGAGTACCTCTGGTTATATATGCGTATGACTGTGGAGGTAATTCACTGAAACATAAATAAGAGTTTATATGGTTTTAGAAGGTGTGGCAACAGTGTTTGGTGTCAGGACTGGCTCTAGCCATTTTGACACCCTAGGTGAGATTGCAGCCCACCTCCCAAACACACACACACACAATCCCAAAAATTAATGGACAGCAGCCATCTTGATAGGCCAAGCTTCAGTACAAGAGCTGCCTGTTCAGGGGGCTGCGTGAGGTGCGTGCAGTACAGACGAGCTAGGTGCACCTTAGGAAGCAACAATCGTAACATGTAGCATATACCAAAATGATGGGGAGGAACTCAGCTAAAAGCCTCTACCAAGCGTTGCCACGCAAATGAAACACAATTCAAACCCCAAGCAATTATATGGGCTTGTAACGAAAACAGCACATGTCCAGTTTAGTGCTTCTGGTAATTTCGCCACTTCAAGCAAAACATACAAATATGTGTCATGTGCAGATGACAAAGATGTCTGTCTCATCACTGTGAGATAAAAACTCGGTGAGCTAGTAACCAAAGGAAAAAAAAAACTTCACAAAGTCATAACAGTCACATGAGGACCAGCAGAGGCAGGGCACACTCAGCTGCTCTCAGCTAAAGTAACTGCTGTATTATTTGCACTCCTTACCACTCTCTTGCTTTCTTTGCTGCTCTTCCTGTTTTTTCTGCTTTCTTTTGTCACTGCCAGATGAATAACTTCCCTTCATTTTGATATAGCCGCTCTCACTTGTTTGTTTACATAAGATGTGCACTTTACTTGCAAGAGTGAGAGGTGGGGGTGGGGCCCCTTTAGGGAGTTTTGCGCCAGCCAACCTCTGTCATTGCAAACTGTCCACATTGCCACTGCTGTAGTTATTCAAAGTTGGCCAGGCCTTCGGGGCCTCCTTCTGGCCTGGGACCCCAAGCATTTGTTTGCCTTGCCTGCTTGTACACAGTTCCTCTGAACCATACAAGCGACCACCTGTATGGCCTATGCCAAGAGCTGGCCCTGTTTGGTGTTAAGTTCTATCAGTCAGGTACGTCTGAGCATGCATGTAGATAAATAGTTCAAGTGCAGGAAAAAAATGTAGCTTTTTCTTAGCTTTCAAAGTGTATTCTGTATTCTGTACACCTGAAGTTACTGTTCTTCCACGCTATATAAAACGTTTCTCACTAACTGCCCACAAACAGTGAGACTTGGCTCCCACCACTCCTCCACACTGTCACTCAGCACTGGCTCCCCCCAGGACTGCATGGTAAGCCCTCTACTGTACGTATGCCCTATGCACCTTTGACTGTATTCCAACCCACCCTACCACCATCACTGTGAAATACACGGACGATACCACCTTGATTGGGCTCATCACCGACAATAATGAGAAGGCATACAGGGTGGAGGTGGAGAATCTGCTACTGTGGTGCCAAGCGAACAACCTGAAACTGAATGTCCAGAAAACCAAAGAAGTCATTTTGGACTTCAGGAAGAACAGACAGGAGCCCCCCACACACACACCCACACACAAATGGAGACTGCGTGGAAACCGTGCCCACCTTCAGGTTCCTGGGCATCCACATCTCCTCTGACCTCTCCTGTACTGTCATCACCAAGGTCCTGGTGAAGGAAAGCAAAGCAGCGGCTGCACTTCCTCCAGGTCCTGAGAAAGAACAACCTGGACCAGAAGCTGCTGCTTTCCTTCTCCCGCTGCTCAGTGGAGAGCGTGCTCGCCTACTGTCTGAGTGTGTGGTACGCTGGCTCCAGAGAACAGGAAGGCTGTGCAGAGGGTCAGCCAAAATACTGGCCAAAAAAAATCATTGGTGGCCCTCTGCCATCCCTGGAAGACATCTCCAGGTCCTCCTGTCTCATATACCTCAAATACCAAGGCCATCACCAGAGACCCCTCACATCCCACCCACCACCTGTTTGACCTGCTCCCCTCTGGACGATGGTTCAGATCGATCAGGTTCCACACCTCCAGACTGACAAACAGTTTCCCCTGGGCCATCCGAACTTCAAACAGTCAGAAGTCCATCCCCCTCCCCCCACAATGCTGACATGCACAGAACTGAGGACCCTTTAATTATCATAACAAAATTAATAAACTCTCACCTGTTTTTGCACTCTGCACTTTTCAGTACATCGATCCATCTGCAAAGTCACTACCAATGTGTGTATTTTTATACTTTTTATCATTCTACAGTACTTAACATATGTTATTCTATTCAAATGTGTGTTTTGTAACTCTGTGTGTGTGTGTGTGTGTATACACACACACATATATACAGTATATATATATATATATACAGTATATACACACATATGCATATATGTATGCATATGTGTGTATGTATATATATATATATATATATATATATATATATATATATATACTACCGTTCAAAAGTTTGGGGTCACCCAGACAATTATTTTGTGTTTTCCATGAAAAGTCACACTTATTTACCACCATGAGTTGTAAAATGAATAGAAAATATAGTCAAGACATTGACAAGGTTAAAAATAATGATTTGTATTTGAAATAATAATTTTTTCCTTCAAACTTTGCTTTTGTCAAAGAATCCTCCATTTGCAGCAATTACAGCACTGCAGACCTAACATGATTGCACAAGGGTTTTCTAATCATCCATTAGCCTTCTGACGCAATGAGCAAACACATTGTACCATTAGAACACTGGAGTGATAGTTGCTGGAAATGGGCCTCTATACACCTATGTAGATATTGCACCAAAAAACCAGACATTTGCAGCTAGAATAGTCATTTACCACATTAGCAATGTAGAGAGTGTATTTCTGATTAGTTTAAAGTTATCTTCATTGAAAAAAAGTGCTTTTCTTTCAAAAATAAGGAAATTTCTAAGTGACCCCAAACTTTTGAACGGTTGTGTGTGTATATATACTGTATATATATATATATATATATATATATATACACACACACAGTATATATAAGCCTCCTCATGCGTTTTTACACAGTGCACGGAGGAGGGGAAGGAAGAATGGATTTAAACGTCGGTTACACCACAGACACATTTATTAACACAAAAGACAGCAGTTCCAAAACTAGAAAAGCACTCGGAGAGCACAGACCTCCGCCAAGCGCCACAGTTCCCCCCCATACAGTGTTTGTGTGTACGTTTTCAGATTCCTTGACCATGAAAACATATGACTAGCAATTGGATTGACAATGATAGGATTAGTGGTTCAGTAGTTATTCACGAAAATCGCATTTTCCGTAATGGCAGTTTTCTTCTGGACAGTGATCTGGATCACCACCAAAATCTAATCATCTGTAGGATACCCCATTTCTGACAATATGTGAAAATTTCATGAAAATCCGTCCATAACTTTTTGAGTTATGTTGCTAACAAACAAACAAACAAACAGATAGACAGACAGACAGACAAACCAACGCCGATGAAAACATAACCTCCTTGGCGGAGGTAATTACAACATACAAAAAGGTAACAGGGTGCGCTAAAGGGCAACACATGGTGACGTGCAGCAGGCAGACCACAGCACACAGTGGCCACGAAACGAACAATACAAATAACATTATAGCTCGAGTGAACGTAGAGTCCTCTAGGAGGCTCGACTGGCTGGGAGAATGAAACGGGGCTACAAAGCCAAAGCGTAGCAGCCACGCTGCATGGGGAAATGCTGACAGTTTTTACTCACAAAACAGGAGCCGTCCGAATAGTCCAAATCCCCAGCGAGCACATACAACCGGTAACTACCCTGAGGGGAATAGCAACAGAGTAGTCCCAGTTTCCTTGTTAGACAGTACATACATATGATGACTAATGTCCATATGAATCTGCACAACGGTCCAGCAGTGTTTGACTGGCAAGAGCCGCCTAAGTACAAACACTGCTGGCGTGACAAATTGGACACACCTGGGCAAGGCGTGGGAAAGATAATTATCGGGGCGAAAACAGCTGACTGTCAAAGAGGGAGGAGGCGTGGTTGGACTGGCGAATGTTACACAGCGCCCACTAGAAGTGGGTCGAAATGGCTGCCCAACAACCGCTGACCTGAGTGGCGGCTACAGGCATGGAAAAGATAAATAACACAAACATAAAAACCACAAGAACTCAAAAGACAACAATACATAACAAACCCGATGCCTGAGCCACAGAGAATGGTCAGAACCGAGCCTACAGGGTAACACGGGCTTGGTTCGTGACATATGTACATATATATATATATATATATATATACTGCTCAAAAAAATAAAGGGAACACTTTGAAAACACATCAGATTTTAATGGGAAAAAATAAGCTGGATATCGAAATTGTGGCAGGCTAGTCCAGTTTACTCAGATTAAAAAGTGTTCCTTTAATCTGAGTAAGCTGGACTAGCCTGCCACAATTTTGATATCCATCTTATTTTTTTCCCATTAAAATCTGATGCGTTTTCAAACTGTTCCCTTTATTTTTTTGAGCAGTGTATATATTCATACTTTCCCTTACTGTGCAGTAACCTGGTGGAACACCCACAATTTTGTTGTTCTTTAAAGGCCAAATGTTACCTAATTTTTTTTGCCAAATGCCAACGAATTATGATAAAATACACATAGCTTAAACCAAATATTCATACCGGAGACCATATCACCCACCCGTATTTACATAATTGTACAAAATACACCAGGCGAAGGCCCCGCCTTGCTCGCTGGCTTGTGACAGCCAATCCAGACCGCGGCCATGTTGTTGACGTCACAAATTTCACCCTGGCTGCCCTGCCTATCCACATTCACACTTATCAACATTGGACAATCATGACGGAAAGTGACAGCGATTGTGAACAAATTAGTTTAGTTTTGTCCTCTGGTGAATCGGACTTGGAATTCAGGGAAGACGACACCCCAGATACTGATGACAGTGGTTCAGACAGTGACAGAGGCATAGAACCTTACAGGTTCGAGCCGTCCGAGACGGAATCAGATGCTTTGTCTGATGACAACAGTTCCGACGATGACCAGAGAGCAGAACCAGTGGAAAATGTCATTGAATTGGACATTAATCGCCTCCAGAATGTTGAATGGTAAGCCAAAAGAAATCTGTGATGTTTAATAAATTAACTATAACCACCGGCAAAATTGGGAAGCCGAAGGGGGGTCTGTCGAGGGCGCCCCATAAATATCGATTTTTCGGAAGCCATTATTATGACGATACAGTGGGGCGCTAGCTTACAGTAGAACCCTTTCTTTCCTCATTCAGTTGTAGCAACAAAATCAAGGATGAAATGGAAGTAATTGTGGAAAATGACTTGTATTAAAATCCCCAGGATTGTGTGTATAGGGTCATAACCCTGGGTAATAAGGGACACTTTTCTGCGTCCTGCTCAAAATAAAAAAAGCAGAATTACACTTAAAACACATACCTGTCAAGGCATACCTCATGCCTCCCTTATTGGGGGGCTTTCACACCTGTACTGAGTACTTAAAAACTGTATTTATCGGCAGATGAAAGAAAACTGCCCCCCCCCCCCACAAAAAAACCCCAAAAACTGCAACATGACCTATTTCAAACATATTTATTCAAATGTACACTTTTATGGACACAATCTTGAGCCACAACTTTTTGGTAATGTGAAAATAATAAGCCAAGTAGCACAAAAAAAATAAATAAAATTAAAAAAAAATACAAAAATATTTTTCAAATTTACATTAGCACAAGGTAGATTGCTTAATTTGAAAGCACACAGTAAGAATTATTCTGAATATAGTTCTTAATTGTCAGCTAGATACTGTATATACACTTGGAATTAAAGAGTTTTTAATTGTCAGCTTTGTTCCACTAATGCACTTGGATGAACTTGAAACAAGAAAATGTTCACTGATGCTGCTTGTTATAGTTCCAAGTAGCAGCCTTTACTGACTCTAGCACAGGGGTCTCCAATCATGTGCCATGGAGGGCCAAGACCCTGCAGGTTTTCTCTTCTACCCAGTCTCTTCAGCAGGTGTTTTCATTTATCAGCAATCAGTGGGAAGAAGTTCAGTGAAATCTGCAGTTGAAGACACTGGCTGGAGGGAAAACCTGCAGGGTCTTGGCCCTCCATGGCACATGATTGGAGACCCCTGCTCTAGCATTTCTGATGTGGCAGATCAGATCAGGCCACCAATGGGGGTAGATTGTGCCCTGCCACAAAAAAAAATGACAAACCATCACTTCTGCTAGTGATCATTGGATTTGGAAGGCGATTCCTCTCTGTTCCGGAGCCCCAAGACAGTAGAAAGTGTGAGGCCATCAGCCTAATGACTTCTCACTGTAGTGATAATAGCTCACTATCGTGATAATAGCTCAATATCGATAAGAGCGATAAGGGTAAGGACCTGCATTTATGTAGTGCTTTTTCTAATCTCAAAGATCATTCCAAGTGCAAAGCTCAGTGTACACATATCTGTCAAACCCATTTTGACCAGCTGTTTTACCAGTCAGATATGGTTTATATGACCTTTGAAATTTTCACTTTTAAAATTAGATTACAGACAAGAGAGAAAACATTGATTTGCTGCAGTTAATCATTAGTCCCCTGGGCATTCATTTGTAATAGTTATTCAACTACGTTAGAATATTCATGTAACACAGATCAGATGTGTGGTCAGGCAACCACACAATGCACAAGATGTACAACTTCCGTTTGAAATAATACAATTTTTTAAATATTTGCAATATAATTTTTTGTAAATTGCATTCCAGTTTCATGGGTTGCATGGCCAGTATTACACATGGTGTGAACTCTTATCTTTACCAGTAACCACCGCTCCATACCATCAGCACGATGGAAGAGTTATAGAAGGCATCAATACTACACAAAAAAACACCCATTACATTAGTCTCTCCCCACGATACCACGATAGTTGCTTTGTGCCACGCACACCATCCCAAGCAGAAGCACCAATATTTACAAAATAAAATGACACAAACATAAAACTAGAAAAGCACTCGGAGAGCGCAGACCTCCACCAAGCGCCACAGTTCCCCCGGTGATCCAGATCACCACCAAAATCTAATCATCTGTAGGATACCCCATTTCTGACAATCTCTGAAAATTTCATGAAAATCCGTCCATAACTTTTTGAGTTATCTTGCTAAAAAACAAACAAACAGACAAACCAACGCTGATGAAAACATAACCTCCTTGGCGGAGGTAAAAATGTGAATAAAATCTATTTAACTCACCGAGTACTGGTGTAGGCTGCACTGTTTGCATTTGTCCACCATGACAGTGACCGGGGTGAATTTCACCTCTTCTTTTTGAGTTAATGGTGGTTGGCATCCAGCTTATGGTGGATTACCACCACCTTCTGCTCTGGAGTGTGAATTGAAGTGTGCAGTACCTCTGAATAAAAAAACAAACACCTAACTCCTATGCAGCTAAGTTCTCCTTAAACCCCAATTTCCCTGAAACACTTTGACGCAGCCTTCACCTGTGCCAATTTCCTCCTGCTTTAAAGCCTACTTAGCATAAAATCATGCTTTCCCTCTTTCCTCCAAGACTCTCTCAGCACCTCCCTCTGTGCCTCATAAGCCCTCCAACTGAACACCACATGCTCCACTGTTTCATCCTCCTGACGGCTATCACACAGACCTGATTCATATTTGTCTATTATGTTGAGTCTTATTCAGTGAGCAATGTCCCATTCTCAGTCTAGTGAGAACTATTTCCTCTTTCCTGTTTCCACTTCTCAACCGATTCACTTTTCTACTCTTCTGAATTGCATGATAATGTCTACCCTTTTCCTCTACATCCAAACTTACTTACAAACTTACTCTGATGTACTTTTCCCCAAATTATGTGTCTCGTTTTTACCATTACCAGTCTGTTTGGCTATGGTTTTCTTATTTAGTCTGTTCCTTGCCAACTCATCAGGCTTTTCATTTCCTTTTATAACAACATGTGCTGGAACGCATGCAAATTTCACCTGCACTCCATTATCTGACTCCCCTGATTGACTGTAAAACTTAATATAAAATATCTTGGCGACTCTTTGACTGAAAAGATTTTAGACTTGATAGCACTGCTAATGAATCTGAACAAATCATTACCCTAGTTGGATGAACTTTTTAAACCCATAATAGAGCTTCCCACAGAGCCGTCATCTCCACCGTATACAGCCCCAGTATATTAAATGTTTTTTACTGAATTTCACTTTTTATTATCCCTGAGCCTTTAAAAAGGCTGATGGGCAGCGGTGGTGTCAACACCTACCTTGTAAATGTGGTAAATACAGAAATAAATGACGTAGGCTTTTCAAATCAACACCATTTGACATGGACTTTGTGTTTGGGCTAAAAAGGTCAAAGGTCAAGGATAACATTCCCTTTACACTATTATGATGGAACAAGGAAAGCTAGGTTCACTCTGAACTCTGTTTTAGGATTACAGTACATCAAATGCCAAGGACAAAATGCCATATAAACTATACAAATTCCAACTGAAACCAATCATTGGGAGATAGAACTGATGTCATATAGATACACACATATACTGTATACATACAGTATATACAGTGGGGAAAATAAGTATTGAACACGTCAACATTTGTCTCATTAAACATACTTCTGATGGAGCCACTGACCTGAGATTTTCACCAGATATCAGTAACAACCCAAGTAATCCATACATATAAAGAAATCAAGGCAACTGTGTTCACAAAACAAGTTATATTTAATAAAGTGGAATTAGCACAGTGGCAGCACAGCAAGAAGGTCATGGGATTGATTCCACCCATGACCATCGTGTGTTCGATCCCACCCCCAGACCATCGGTGACCCTTCTGTGTGGAGTTTGCATGTTCTCCCCGTGTCTGCGTGGGTTTACCTCACATTCCGGTTACTCCAGTTTCCTCCCACATGCCAAAGACATGCAGGTTAGGTTAATTGGCATCAACTGGGGATTCTAAATTGTCCTTGGGTGTGGATGTGAGAGTGAATGGTTGTCTGTCTCTCTGTGTTGGCCCTGCGATGGACTGGCGATCCGTCCAGGGTGTACCCTGCCGCTCGCCCAAAGATGCTGGGATAGGGTCCAGCCCCCCCGCGACTCGAAAGGATTAAGCGGTAGAAGATGGATGGATGGATGGAATTACACAGGGAATAAGTATTGACCACATGAAGAAAAAGAGGTGCAAAAAGGCATAGAAAGCAAGAAACCAGCTGAACTCCATCAGAATTTAGGAAGCCATCCCATCCCCCATCAGTGCAAATTAATTTCAGCTGGTTAAGTCCTGACTGATAGCCTTTACAAAGGTCCGTGATTATCAGATTGTCACACCACAAAGAACTCATGATGGGTAGAAGCAAAGAGCTCTCTTTAGACCTTCACAACTTTATTGTTGCAAAACATAATGATGGCATTGGTCACAGCCACATTTCTAAGCTGCTGAATGTTCCAGTGAGCACTGTTGGAGCCATCATTGGAAAAAAGAAGGAGTGGAAAGAACATCATTTTACCATAAACTGGCCACAACCTGGAACTCCTCACAAGGTTTCTGATAGAGGAGTCAAAAGAATTATCAGAAGAGTTATCCAAGAGCCAAAGACCAGTTGTGGGGAGCTCCAGAAAGACCTGGAGGTAGCATGTACTGCTGTTTCAAAGAAAATAATAAGCAATGCCCTCAACCGACAAGGGCTCTATGCCCGCTCACCTTGCAAGACTCCATTGCTGAACAAAAGCATGTTGAAACTCGTTTAAAGTTTGCTACAACAATTGGGCAAGCCAGTAAAATACTGGGAGAATATAGTCTGGTCAGATGAGACCAAAATTGAACTTTTTGGATGCCACAACACACAGCATGTTTGGAGGAGAATGGAACTGTACATCAGCCCCAAAACACCATACCAACAGTGAAGTTTGGAGATGGGAGCATCATGGTGTAGGGGTGTTTTTCAGCACATGGTATAGGCAGAGTTTATATAATTAGAGGAAGATGAATGGACAAATGTACAGAGACATCCTTGATAAGAACCTGTTGCCATCTGCCAAGATGCTGAAGATGAAACGAGGGCGGACATTTCAGCAAGACAATGATCCCAAACACACAGCCAAGGAAACTCTCAAGTGGCTCCAGAGAAGGAAAATAAAGCTGCTAGAATGGCCCAGTCGGTCACCTGACCTGAATCCAATTGAAAATTTATGGAACGAACTGAAGCTCAGAGTTCATAGAGGACGCCCACGGAACCTTCAAGATTTGAAGACAGTTTCAAGATTCAAGATTCAAAGATTTTATTTATCAATGCTACTATATGCACAGGACATACAGGAGAATTGAAATGGCATTTATGTCTCTCTTCAGAGGTGTGCGCAGTATTACAAAAAGAAAAAGGAATGAGGCTGGAAAACAACAGCAGTCTATGTACAGTAATGCTACCCGCAGTGCAAATGGCGACAAAAGATAGAACTATAACTAAAATACAACTTGTTTTGTGAACGCAGTTGCCTTGATTTCTTTGTACATTATGTGTGGATTACTTGGGTTGTTACTGACATCTGGTGAAAATGAAGAAGAAGTGAAGTGGTCTCTGTTGTCATTCAGTCCAAACAGCCAATCATGTACAGTAGAACAAAATTACGTTTCTCCTGTCTACAATGTTAATCACATGTAGAATCAGAGGGGTCGCTGTCATGCAAGGTGCCGCCACAAACAGCAACACAAACAACAAATCTCAGGTCAATGGCTCCATCAGAAATATGTTTAATAAGAAAAATGTTGACATGTTCAGTACTTATTTTCCTCGCAGTGTATACATAATGAAAATACTGTGTACAGGTGTATGTTTGCGCCCATGATTTTAAAGCATATGTTGTTACGACCCGAGCGCTGGGTTCTGATAGCGCTCGGGCCATGTCCAACTCGCTGCCGGCCTTGACAGCTGCGGGCTGTATTCTGGCCTCACCGGGCTCTTATTGTGAAGGTGCTCGGTGGGGCTTCCGCCTGTCAAAGCTGGCCAGCTGTATGTCATTGCCGTTCGTTAGTGCTTTGCCTTTATAAACTCAGCACTAGCGACGGTATGACGCAGGAGTATCGTCTAATCTTCCTTGGCAGGATTAGCGTCTAATCTTCCTTGCCAGACGTTGTCAACGCTTTGTCAAACCTTCATGTCAGGTTTGTGATCTTTGTTCATGTCACAGTTTAGCTCGTAGTGGCTGGGGTAGCCCTACGAGCCCAAGTCTCGTGTAATGTGTGTTTTTGCCCTGAGGGGTTCATAGTCTTGTCTTGTCACGTGTGAGAATAAATTAACATCATTGCCAAACTCACTGGTGGACTCTTTGGCGTCTCTTGGTGATCCACGAGGATCACCACATGACAGTATACTCCTGCCAGGTCGTCTAAACGGAGGCGCCACACCGAGATGCCGTTTCACCGTGAGTTTGTGCCTAAACTTGACTGTCGTTCTTCCCTGTCTGGGTGCCTGTTGCTGGGAAAATGCCGTCATCCAGGGGCTGCGGTCGGCGCCTGGGCTGAAAGTTAGCGGAGGCGCTGGAGTACGCCGACGGGGCGCCCCTCGCCGCTACTTTCAACATCACCTCCAGCTACATGCGCTGGCACTTGGACTGTGCTGAGGATTTTCTGGACAATCTTCCCCCCGATTGTGACGATCACCCGGAGGTGATAATGCGGTGGGAAGAACTCGCCACGCAGCGCGAGAGACTTCGTGGGCTGGAGGAGAAAGAGAGCAGGAAGCAGAGGAGGAGGCATCCTCGCTCCCCGCATTGGAGTTCCGTCCCCGTCCCGGAGTTGGTCCAGGAGTGTGCACCGTCTGGGGGCCGACGACGACGTCGGCGCAACGGCGCGGGCAATTCGCAGCAGAATCCCCGGCTGGACTCGCTGCCGGCAGAGCCCGTCAGCGAACCTCCGAGAGCGGCCCCACCTCGTCTTCCCAGGGGGCCCTCTGTCGCCATCCAGCGTGGAGAAGGAGGAACGACGTCCCCCACAGCAGGAACCATCTCAACCCCGGGAGGAAGGCAAGTGCACGATAATTTGTTACACCTTGATTTTGTTCTGCCTTGTCTGACTCCTGGGGGTGGAGTTCAGGGTTCGCAGCCCCCCGAGCTCCCTCCACCTGCTGTGGATGAAATTACTAAACCTGCTGCCTCTGTGTTCTCCCCCGCCGAGCGGTCCGCGACGCCAGGCCAGCGTCGTCGGATGAAGAGGGCCCCCGCAGTGCTAGAAAGCCTGGATCCGGCCCTGCAGCCACGCCGTGGACGGAGGAGAGGAGCGGACTGCGGCCCGGAGCCTGAGCCGACGGAGAAACGTCCCCGGGTCTCCTCACCAGAGCGGTCCGAGCCAGTGGGTCGAGGGTCCCCTGCCCCACCCCATACGGGTCATCAGCGTGGACAGCAGCGTGGGAGGAACCTCGGGCTACAGATGAGATCTTCCCAGCTGTGGAGCCCGACGCAGCTGAGTGTGAGTCTGCTGATGAGAGTCGCCCTGAACCTGGATCGTCGGAGTCCTTTGTGGCAACAGAACCCGAGTGCAGGCAAGTGCTCCCTCTTGTGTCTCTGTCCCCTGTTTTGGAGCATTTTTGCCTGCCTCTCGGGGAGGCAAGTGAGGAGCAGCCGCCTGCTGCGCCCGAGCTCGTCTCGCTGGGTTCCGCTGCTACCGGTGATTCTGATCCCGGTTTTCCTGTCTCTGAGCTTTATTGCAGTGTCACCGGCGGGGAACGGGTCAGAGTCACCGAGTTGGAGGTCCCAGGTTCGGTGGTGGAGATCGTCAGCGGAGCTGCACCGGAGGCCCAATCGGGGTCCACCGCGGGTGCGGTTCTGGCCCAATCGGGGTCCACCGTGGGTGCACCGGAGGCCCAATCGGGCTCCACCGCGGGTGCGGTTCTGGCCCAATCGGGGTCCGGCGTGGGTGTGTCAGAGGCCCAATCGGGGTCCACCGCGGGTGCGGTTTCGGCCCAATCGGGGTCCAATGTGGGTGCACCAGAGGCCCAATCGGGGTCCACCGCCGGTGCGGTTCCGGCCCAATCCGGGTCCAACGGCGGTGCAGCGCCAGCTTGGTCCACGGACGGGGGAGGAGCTGCAGAACTTTCTCTGTCGAGCGGATTACGGGCTCGCCCTGCTCATGATCTGTTCTGTTCTGTGATCTGTTCCTGATTCTGCTCCTGATCTGTTCCTTTTGGGTCACCGCCCCTGTGCATCATTGCCGGGGGCTGTGGGGGCTTCTGTTCGCTCGCCCCGGCTCTCCCAAGCTTTGTCCTCGTTAGGGAGGCCGCCGCGGGTTGTTGTTGTTGCCCTGGACTGGTGGCTGAGGGACACGGGTCGGCCGCCGGAGGGACTGTTTCGCCGGTTCGGCGCCTCAGTTCGGCCACCCGACCTACTGTGCGTGTCGTCGAGCGACCTGGTTCGACCACCGGAGGTGCGGACGTGCCGGGCATGGGATTCTGGTGAGCCGCCTGGTCATGTTCCGCCTCATGTGACCACTCGCCGGCTGTTGGACGCGGGGAGACCGCCTGAACTGTTTCTGTGGCACTTGGTCTCCGCCGGTCGGCGTGAACTGTCGGGGGGGTAGTGGTCGTGTTTCTGGGTTGTTCTGGCTGTGATTGTTCTGGTTTTTTGTTGTTTTTTTTTTCCCCTCCTTGCTGTCCGGTGTATTTTGTGTTTTATGTCTTGCAGTAGCCTTTTTTTGTTGTGTATACTCAGATATGTGCCAATAAGTGTTCTGCTTCTGTATTTGGGTTTCTGAAAACTCATGTGAATTCACTTGGGGGGGAGTCATTTTCTTGTGTATCATGTGGGCCATTATTTATTTTTTCTCGTGCTGCCTTGTGTTTCCTGTAGTTTAGTTGGGGATTTTTGGCAATTGGGTTATGTTCTGCTGTTGCCTTATTTTCCTCTGTGATTTATCTGATTTGTTTATTTGGTATTTTGTCTTAGGCCTTGTATCTAGTCTTTCTGACCCAGTAGTTCTGTTTTTTGGGTTTTGCCATGTGCTTTCTCTTGGGTTTTTCTGAGTGGTTAGTCTTGTCTTTGTCCTGGATGTAGTTGTTCTTGTCACTTCTTGTTTCTGGTTTTGGGTTTTCTCCCTCCGCACCTACCCCCAGCCTCCCACCCTGGGGGGTGGGGGTGGGGGGCAGGGTGGTCCCTTGGGGCGTTCGGAGTCCGCCCATGGAGGGAGGGTACTGTTACGACCCGAGCGCTGGGTTCTGATAGTGCTCGGGCCATGTCCAACTCGCTGCCGGCCTTGACAGCTGCGGGCTGTATTCTGGCCTCACCAGGATCTTATTGTGAAGGTGCTCGGTGGGGCTTCCGCCTGTCAAAGCTGGCCAGTTGTATGTCATTGCCGTTCGTTAGTGCTTCGCCTTTATAAACTCAGCACTAGCGACGGTATGACGCAGGAGTATCGTCTAATCTTCCTTGGCAGGATTAGCGTCTAATCTTCCTTGCCAGACATTGTCAACGCTTCGTCAAACCTTCATGTCAGGTTTGTGATCTTTGTTCATGTCACAGTTTAGCTCGTAGTGGCTGGGGTAGCCCTACGAGGCCAAGTCTCGTGTAATGTGTGTTTTTGCCCTGAGGGGTTCATAGTCTTGTCTTGTCACGTGTGAGAATAAATTAACATCATTGCCAAACTCACTGGTGGACTCTTTGGTGTCTCTTGGTGATCCGCGAGGATCACCACTTGACATAAGTTGCATCACGAATTGTTTTATAATCACATCACCGCCCTCAGAATAGTAATTGAATCAAATTGTGAAGTGGCTACATATTCCCACCTGTAGGAGCCAAAATGTGTTTTTGTTTTGAATTCTCATCACATAACTGTTTGCTATTTCTGGTTGGTGGCATGGGGAAGGGTGTGGTTTTGCTTCTCTCACCTGTGCACCTGCATGATTTAATGGCTGATGGAGGGTGAAGCGGGCTCAGATATTTTCTGTTGACCATTTGTATACCCCTTTATTTTTTTAGTTTTATTGCACTCTTATTGGTTCAACATTTTTTGATTATGTTCTATTAGTCCCGTTTGTCAGTGTTATGTTTTAATAAATTGCAGAAACAAACTATTTGGACTTGTCAAGGAGACAAAACCAATTCAGCCTCCAAGCAGCTTTTGGTGGACTGAAGTCGCTACTATCTAGTCAACAGAAACTAGGCACATCTAAGACGCAATGACAATGGACTCTTGGATGTCTGAGTATTTTTGAATGAATATATATTGTTAGATTTGGCACTGCACTCCCACCTTGATTCCTTGGAGATCAGCTGACTGCATCTGCGGAGAACACCAGTTTGATACCCACACATCACAGCCGACAGAAGTGATAGACCTGCTTGTGTTTTATCATTCTGTGTTTGTTATGAGATGGAACACAGATTGTTTGTTTGTTGAAGCTGGGTTCACACTATAGCGTTTGGACCGACTGTCATGTTCGCCCCTTTGGGGCAGAAGGACAAAGCCCACATGCTGGATGGTGCTGTGCATTTTAATCAACAAAAGAGTAAACACTGGGTGCTCCAAAAAACAAACTGGTGAGCCCAGAAAAATAAAGAATTTGAACAAAGCCCTCCAACAAATTTACTGGCGAGCGCTAGAGAATTACTTAGTTTGATTCACCAGAGCCGACGGCGCTCAGGTGGAGATGAAAGTTGACAATCAATGTAACGGGGAGGAACCAGTGAACAGACAGAGCTTAAGTAGAGAGTGGGGTAACATAAATGATAACTGGTGTGGGATCACCTAAGCAGGAGAAGGGAATGACAATCAATGATTGGAATCTACTTAGATGTAATGAGAGGGCGGAGTGACTGACAGCTGACAGTCAGCACACACAACCCCGGAAATGCACCTGACCGCTGACAGTCACAATATAAATATAAACAAAACCAAATGCAGACTGGAGAATAACTACAAATAACACAAGAGGTAATCAAACAACCAAAAACATTAACAGACAAAATAAAAGGCACGGACAACTCAAAAAGGGCATCAAAAAATAGAACAGATAAATAAAAATACAGAGAAAAGCCATGAAGCTGAGTTTAGGAGAAAATCCAAACTCAGTTCATGACACCGACTTTTATAGATGTTTTGAAAAATCAGTAGTCCAAACATTGGTGAAATTACATTCGTGAGCAGGTTTTTTTAATCCAGCGCACACCAACTTTTATGAACTTTTATGAACTTATGCTAGCATTTGCCATCGTTGCCAACTTAGGTTAACTTAAAAGAATACTCAGCGCATGTCAGCTGACATCAGCATCAGGCAATGCTCATGTAAAGATCAGCATTTGTGGAGGCTTCCTGACATTCTGGACCTGCTTTTTTGAGTGGATTCACACTACAACGTTTTTCAACATGATAACGACCCCAAACACACATCCAAGAAGACCACTGCCTTGCTAAAGAAACTGAGGGTAAAGGTGATGGACTGGCCAAGCATGTCTCCAGACCTAAACCCTATTGAGCATCTGTGGGGCGTCCTCAAATGGAAGGTGGAGGAGCACAAGCTCTCTAACATCCACCAGCTCCATGATGTCGTCATGGAGGAGTGGAAGAGGATTCCAGTGGCAACCTGTGAAGCTCTAGTGAAACAAAGTGGTCATATAGAACATCTGATGTTCTGCACAAAGAGTATATAGCATTAAGCTAGTTTGCAACTTCTGTCCCCGGTTGGACTTTTCAAGAAGAGATACAAGTAAAAAGAAAAAATACTAGTAAAAAGCAACAACAAATAAAGACGGTATAAACAAGCAGCATAAGAACCTAATGCACATCCACCCAACACAACACAAACAAACATTGAATAACACATTGAGGGGCAGATTTACGGCAGATTTTTTTTTTTTTTTTTTTTCTCTCTCTGTGACATTCTGTCTTAGATTTGTCTTGAATAGTAACCGCTTAACTTAGCTTAGCTTAGTTTTCTTTTTTTTTTTTTTCTCTCAGTCACACTTTGTCTTAGCTTTGTTCTAAATTGCAATCAGTCTTGTCTTGTTTACTCTTTTTTCTTTGAATTCTTGGATGGAATATGGGTGGGCAATATAAGCTGCGGCTTCAGCCATCACCCATTTCGGATAACTCACGTGGAATTGTTTAGTAGAAGGAGTCTTTGTCTAATTTGACCTTGTTGTTATATTATACAGTTTCTTTTAACCTGTACTGTATTATCCGAAATAAATTCATTCATTCATTCATTCATTTACTAACGTGCTGCACCACTGCAAAACCTCTTCTCTCTATTTCTGTCTCCCGGTTCAGGATACACAATATAGGTGGAAAATTTGTAATTTCTGTAAAATCTGTAATTTCCAAGTTTTGGCTCAATAAAGTACATCTATCTAAAACAACAATGAGATTATTAACAAAAAGAGCGCACAGATCCATAGAAACATCCCCAAAAAATTGCAACACCGTAACTCAATGGCATTTATAAAAAGTTGTGAACTGGGAGACCTGTAGATTTTGTTAAAACAAAGTTATTCATATAATAAAACCCCAGAGTCTCCATCAGACCGTCTTGATGGTTCTAGTGTTAATAAAATAAACACACTGGTTATAATCAATTTATTCATGAGTAGTCCTTTATTAAATTCAATACAAATGTTTCATTTATACATTCATTCATTCATTCATTCATCTTCTTCCGCTTAATCCTTTTCGGGTCGCGGGGGGGCTGGAGCCTATCCCAGCATCTTTGGGCGAGAGGCAGGGTACACCCTGGACACATCGCCAGTTCATCGCAGGGCCAACACAGAGAGACAGACAACCATTCACTCTCACAGTCATACCTAAGGACAGTTTAGGATCCCCAGTTTTGATGCCAGTTAACCTAACTTGCATGTTTTTGGCATGTGGGAGGAAACCAGAGAAATCCCGGAGTAAACCCACGCAGACACGGGAAGAACATGTAAACTCCACACAGATGACTGTTGGTCGGGGGCTGGGATCAAACCCAGGATCCCCCGGCCAAGGATGAGTTACTGTGCTGCCGCAGTGCTAACCACTCCGCCACCTAAACAAAAAAGTCTGCCATGTTAAATGAAAATCTAAATTTTGAAATATAATAAACAAAAATAAACTATTTTAGTGGGGTTTGTGCTTAAACAAAAACTTTGTATATGCTCCTCCAAACTGGCTGTGCCTGTGTTGATGACCTGCTTCCTCAGGTGCGCCTGTGTGCAATTTTGCGGTGCTCTTGGCGGATGGGTGGTCATTATTGAAATGATGTGACTGTGTCTGTGTTCATAATTTTGCATGTTGTCAGTAGATCACTGGCAAAAATTGGCCACTCCCTTAGGCGCTCTAATTTGCGCACTTGCTAATTTGCACTGCCTTAGTAAATCTGCCCCTAAAAGTCTGACCTTGCGAGCATCACAAGTCCTAGGTGTGGGTACATTCTTGTTTTGCCTTCAGTCAGTTTTTAACCTTTACTGTGAATGTTTGGAAATTTGTCATTAGTTTAATTTCATTTGGACTTGTGTTCCAGATATGAGTACCCTTTATACAGAAAGCTGTATGTCCAAATGTGGTTCTGTAGTGGGATATTTTACAGTTATTGCTCATAGAACTCCTGGTGACTCTGCTGCCGTCTTGTCTTTGGATGAAACCACAGAGTGGCTCTGGTGCTGATTTATTCATACATTTGAAGATTAATTTCAGAAAGTAGAGATTGGTGAAGCTTTCAAAACTCAATAAATTATATTTTTTAGTATATAACAATGATGCCAGCGAACTGGCTTTTTATTCATGATTTTCAAGGCTTGATTATATAATGAACCTATGTGTTTTTTTGTGCAGGCACCTGCCTGAGCCCAAACTGTCAGACAGTATGAAATATGGGAGAAGATCATTGCATTCATGTACAATAGGGCTGCCTCTTTTGGTATGTAATTTCTGATTAATTTAAAACAGTTCAGACTTTTTTTTGATTGGTTTTGAATTTTATTTATGTGGTGATTGAAACTGAGTTGAGGGTCCAGTACAACTCCAAGGTATTGAATTCTGTCACTGAAGTGATTTCTTGATTATGTACGTTAATTTTAAAACATTGCTGGTTAGATTTCCTAATTGAGAAACGCATAGACACTGTTTTTTAAGGTTCAACAGTAAATAATTTTGAAAGAACCATTCTTGGACATCAACCATACACTTAGATAGGACGTCAGCAGCCTGTGTCAGTGTCTTGGCAGCCGTACAGTATATATCATTGCATCATCTGCATAAATTTGGCATGTTGCCGGTGAGCAGTTTAATGGTAGGTATTACTGTATTTTTTTTTAGAGGAATGAATGAATGAATGAATGAACAAGGGAAAAGGGTATGCAGAAGTAACTACATAAGAATATAAAATGAAAATAAATACTGAAATGTATGCCCAGGGCAGATGTGTTCACTCCAAAAGCAGGTCCAGAATCGCAGGAAGCTTCCACAAACGCTGATCTTTATATGAGCGTCGCCTGATGCTGATGTCAGCTGACCTGCACTAAGTATTTGTTTAAGTTAACAACTAAGTTGACAATAGCTACACATACTCGGGCCTAAGTTGGCAAAAGTTTGCCAACGCTAAATGCAACACTGGCAAATGCTAGCAAAAGTTGGTAAAAGTTGGTGTGCGTTGAATTAAAAAACCTGCTCACGAATGTAATTTCACCAACTTTTGGAATCATTTCTTGGATTTTTCAAAACATCTGTAAAAGTTGGTCCAAATGCTACAGTGTGAACCCAGCTTTAACTTAGGCCAACTTAGGTAAACGCTGGTAGAACTGTAAATCAATATACACAACTTACCACAGCCCCCACAATATTTCAGAACATCATTAGTGGTCAAACTCAAGTGACATACCTTGGTGCACCTCCTGTTTCACACAACAATAGCAATGGTGAGCAGAGCAATTTATTTTCCATAATGGAAAAGCAAAATGAAATCACTGTTTTATTAATTCAGCAACAGTGTGTCTCTTCTGTGCCCAAGAAAGAGAATCCAGCTTTTGATGGTGATCCATTGCAATATCATATGTTTGTGAAGGCTTTTGACAGTGTCATTGAAACTAAAAATGCAAATCCTGCAGACTGTCATTATTATGTTGAACAGTACACAAGAGGTCAACCAAGAGAACTTGTGAGAAGTTGCCTGCATATGACCTTGGATAGAGGATTCCATAAGGTTTACCCTTTGAGTGTGAGAATTTGTGTGCCCTAGTGGCAGAGCGCGGCACTGTGCCTGCCTTCTCACTCTGACTTTGTCAAAAGTAAGTGAGAAATTTCTGTATTTTTTTTTAAATGTACTGTTGTTCATATACTTTGAAGATAAGATGATGAGGTACCTTTGTACAAAAAACGGTGTCAAAAGACTGAGCCATTTTTTGTGTAAATATGTCCAAAATCCAGTTTTGACTGAGTTATGGAATTTAAAGAGGTGCCGTGGCATTATGCAAATTAGATGTGTAAATTTATTCCTCTCTGAAACTTTGGATCATATTTTACATCTTTCTAATTGACAGTAAGCCATTATCTCTTACCACTTTCAAGTTATAGCCTTGGAAATCTGAACTATTTTATTGACAAAAAATATTTACCACTCTTGACCACTAGGGGTATATCGCAGTTTGGCAACATACACACTCAGAAGGTTAAATCATAATTGGAAGAGCATTTTGGGAATGAGCATAAACTTGCTGCAACTTATATGGAGAAAGCGCTTTCATGGTCATCAATAAAACCTGATGACACAAAGGTTTTTCAGACATACACTCTTTTTCAAAGAGGGTGCTGTAACACTATGGAAGACATCAACTACATGAATGAGCCTGACATGCCTGCTAACATGCTGTTGATTATTAAAAAAACTACCCGACAGGCTGAAGGATAGATGGAGAACAATGGTCTGTGATTTTTAAGAGAAAGACAAAAGAGCTACATTTAAAGACATGGTAAATTTTCTTGAAAAACAGGTGAGGATTGCAACTGATCTGATATTTGGAGATATCCGGGACACTCCTGCTGTGAACAAAGGAGTGGTGGCTCAGTTGGTAGAGTATCCGCCCCACACCCGGGAGGCAGGGGTTCAAATCCTGGCTGGGTCATGCCGAAGACCATATAAAAGTGGAACTTCCTGCCATCCAGCTTGGTGCTCAGCAATAATGGAATGGAGGAGGGAAATCTGTGGCGGCGCCTTGCATGGCAGCGGCCCTCTGATTCTGCACTGGGGTGTGTGTGTGATTGACACTGTAGATAGGTAAAGCACAATCTCGTTCTACTGTACATGATTGGTTGTACGGTTGAATGACAATAAGGGTGAAAAAAAAAAGACTTAAAAAGACTTAAATCACAACCAAACCAAAGGATAAGAAGAAGCATGTTTGCCTCCATTGCTGAAGGTGCAGAAAGGAAAATGAAACAGGAATGCATTAAAATGAGACTTTGGTTAATGCTGTTAAGAAATGTTTGTTCTGTGGAGGTGGACATCATTTGGATGTGTGTTCACAACTGGAAATGAGGACACATAATGAGAAGATCACTTTTCTGAAAGAAAATGGAGTATGCTTTGGTTGTATGTGTAAAGGGCACATCAGCAAAAACTGGAGAAAGTGACTTACCTGCACCATATGCAGCTTGAAGCATTCAAAAATGCTACATATCCACCAAAAGAAAAGGGAAGTGAAAAAGGAACAAGCAAACAAAATAACAGCAAGTGACTCACCGGGGCAACTCACCGGGGCCGGTGAAGAAAATTGTAAACTCTCAATAGTTCCTGTTCAAGTAAAGGCCAAGAATGGAGATTTGATTTTAAATGCATATATAAGATGGTGGCGGTGCGTTCATGCACTGTGGCTAGACGCTCCGGACTACTGCACTCATTTTGGTGTTGTTTCTGCCTTTTTCTGTGCTCCTTCTGTCACGGACTAATCACCTACAGTCGCCAGGATCTTCGAGGCATTGTTCACCAACTTACCTCTGACATCTCCAGCACTTACTCCAGTAATCACCACCACATCGCTGAGGAGACCGCCAGACCTCCAGGTGCTCCATGGTTTGTTATTGGGCCCCACAAATGGCGTAGATGACGAGAGCGAAAGCAGAAACGAGGCTGCAGGGCTGGCCTCCATGTCCAGCTGCACAAATTATGCACCAAACCACCATTACCTTCAATTTTTCTGATCAACACCAGATCTCTCACCAATAAAATAGACGCGCTGCAATTAAAGATTGCCGGCAATCGCTACTTCCAGGACTGTTGTATTCTGATTGTGACTGAGTCATGGATAAATCCATGCATTCCTGACTGCTGTGGAATTACCTGGTCGAACTACACTCCGTTTTGACCACGACACTGATTCTGGTAAGGGAAGGGGTGGAGGGCTCTGTGTTTATGTGCTTCAGACTTGGTGTAATAACAGCAGAATAATTCAGAGCCACTGCTCACCGGACTTAGAGGCCATGTCCTTCCCGTGCAGGCCTTTTTATCTACAAGCGAGCTTACAGCAGTAATTGTAACAGCTCTTTACATTCCTCCAGACGCTAACATTAGCATAGCACTCAACCACCTCCAGCACATTGTCAGCAGGCAGCAAAGAGATCACCCTGATGCAGTCCACATTACTGCAGGGGATTTTAATTAACAAACCATGCTTTAAAGACTGTACTCCCCAAATTCCACCAACATGTTAAGTGTTCCACAAGAGGGGAAAGAACACTGGATCATGTTTACAGCAACATTAAGCATACCTACAAAGCCATCCCCTTCCCCACCTTGGACAATCAGACCATCTCTCCCTGGTTCTAATACCTGCCTACACTCCCCTCAGGAAGAGTTCCCACACAACCAAACAAACAATTAAAACCTGGCCTGAGAATTCTCTCATCCATCTACAAGACTGCTTTGCCTGCACTGATTGGAGCATCTTTGAACAGCAGAACCTGGACTCCTACACCGAATCTGTCCTTTTCTACATCAAATGTTGTGTAGAAAATGTGACAGTCACTAAACACATCCGGGTTTTTCCAAACCGCAAACCCTGGATGACCAATGAAGTCCAGGCTCTGATCAAAGCCCACAACTCAGGCTTCAGACAGAGGGACAGCTCTCTGTACAGCTCTGCCAGAGCCAACCTGAAGAGAGGAATAAAACTCACTAAAAACACCTATAGTAGGGAAGTGGAGGGCTTCTCACAGACAACAACCTCCGACAGATGTGGAGAGGCATCCAGGCCTTACCAACTACAGGGACCAGGGCCCCCCACATCAGGCAGCGGCCTCACTCTGACAGAGGAGTTTAACAGCTTCTTTACCCGATTGGAGCACACCTTCCCCCCAAACTCGTCCTCCCTCCCCCTCCCCTCCTTCCCCTTTCTTCCCCTTCCTCCCCTCATTCTCTACGGGTGCACGAGGTGAGGAGGCAACCGAGAGCAGTGAACCCCCATGGAGCTGCTGGTCCAGTCAGCATCCCAGAAACGGTGGTCAAAGCATGTGCAGTCCAGCCAACAGGGATCCTCACCAAGCTGTTCAACCTTTCCCTGACACACACCTCCGTCCCCTCCTGCCTCAAGACCTCCACCGTCATCCCCATCCCCAAAAAGTCCGCAATTGACAGCCTGAATGACTACAGACCCACAGCACTCACGTCTGTAGTCATGAAGTTTTTTGAGTGACTGGTGTCCCAGCACATCAGGGACTGTCTTCCCCCCTCCTTTGACCCCCACCAGTTCACCTACAGGGAGAACCGGTCTACAGAAGATACCATCGCCACCACTCTCCACAGAGCACTAAGCCACCTGGAGAACCCAAGGAGCTATGTGAGGATGTTCTTTGTGGACTACAGCTCAGCTTTCAACACCATCATCCTGGACTTGCTGATCAACAAACTGCACCTCCTCCAGATCCCTTCCCCCCCACCTGCTCCTGGATAAAAAACTTTCTCACCAGCCACCCACAAACAGCCAGACTTGGCCCTCACCACTCCTCCACACTTTTCTTTTAGCACTGGTTCCCCCAGGGCTGCATGCTAAGCCCTCTACTGTACTCCCTGTACATGTTTGACTGTATTCCCACCCAACCATCATTATTGTGAAGTACGCGGACGACACCACCTTGGCTGGGCTGTTCATCAATGACGATGAGAAGGCATACAGAGCGGAGGTAGAGAACCGGCTGCTGTGGTGCCAAGCAAACAACCTGAAACTGAACATCCAAAAAACCCAAAGAATTCATACTGGACTTCAGGAAGAACAGACAGGACCACTTTCCCCCTCCTCATAAATGGCAACCGCGTGGATAACGTCCCCGCCTTCAGGTTCCTGGGCACCCGCATCTCCTCTGACCTCTCCTGGACTGTCAACACCAAGGCCCTGGTGAAGAAAGCTCAGCAGTAGCTGCACTTCCTCAATGAGGAAGAACAACCTGGACCAGAAGCTGCTGCTGGCCTTTGATCACTGCTCAGTGGAGAGCATACTCACCTACTGTCTGGGTGTGTGGTACGCCGGCTCCATGGCCGAGAACAGGAAGGCTGTGCATAGGGTCCTCAACACCACCCAAAAAATTATTGGCTTCCCTCTGCTCTCCCTGGAAGGCATTTCCAGGTCCTCCTGTGACTATTTCTTGAATAGAGCTGACTGCAGCTGTGATGGCCAGTAGAAAAGACACAATGTTGAGAAAGGAGTTGCACATGGAACTTCTGGATTCTGGGTTTTGGACTGATTGCGCTTCAGTTCTTAAATACATCAACAATAGCGCAACCTGTTTCAGAACTTTTTTTGCCAACAGAGTTTGTGAAATCACCAACATATCTCAATGGAGATATGTTGACACAAATAACAATAAATAGATAGATAGACAGATGGATACAGTGGTGTGAAAAAGTGTTTGCCCCCTTCTTGATTTCTCATTTTTTTGTATGTTTGTCACACTTAAATGTTTCAGATCATCAAACAAATTTAAATATCACACAAAGATAATACAAGTAAACATAAAATGCAGTTTTTAAATGAAGGTGTTTATTATTAAGGGTAAAAAAAAACCCTCAAACCTACATGGCCCTGTGTGAAAAAGTGATTGCCCCTCCTGTCAAAACATAAATTAACTGTGGATTATCACATCTTTGGAAAGCTGAGTTCAATTTCTCTAGCCACACCCAGGCCTGATTACTGCCACACCTGTTCTCAATCAAGAAATCACTTAAATGGGACCTGCCTGACAAAGTGAAGTAGAGGAAAAGCTCCTCAAACATTAGACATAATGCTGCGATGCAAAGGAACTCAAGAACAAATGAGAAACAAAGTAATTGAGATCTGTCAGTCTGGAAAAGGTTATAAGGCCATTTCTAAAGCTTTGGGACTCCAGCAAACCACAGTGAGAGCCATGATCCACAAATGGTGAAAACATGGAACAGTAGGGAGCCTTCCCAGGAGTGGTCAGCCGACCAAAATTACCCCAAGAGCGCAGCGACGACTCATCCAAGAGGTCACAAAAGACCCCACAGCAACATCCAAAGAACTGCAGGCCTCAATTAAGGTCAGTGTTCATGACTCCACCATAAGAAAGAGACTGGGCAAAAATGGCCTGCATGGCAGAGTTTCAAGAAGAAAACCACTGCTGAGCAAAAAGAACATAAAGGCTCATCTTGGTTTTGCCAGAAAACATCTTGATGATCCCCGAGACTTTTGGGAAAATACTCTGTGGACTGACAAGACAAAAGTTGAACTTTTTGGAAGGTGTGTGTCCCATTACATCCGGCATAAAAGTAACACTGGATCGTTAGATTTGTCACTGCTAACAAAAGGGGGAGATGCCGCACCAGGAAGCCGACCTAAGTGCTCGGTGATGGTGGCCAATTGCTGGGTAACGGTTTCAAATTGCTCACAAAGGAACATGTCCCGGCCTTACGTGGCCTCCAAGTGTCAGAGTGCCGACTGTTTGCCTGGCTGAGCGCTCTTTGAGCCTTGATCTTTCCTGGATTGTTCTGTCATGATTCAGAGCAAATGAGGCTCAAACGCAGAGCTGCCAGAAGGAACACTCAGACACAGATATAAAAGTTCACTAGTTTATTGTAAAAAAAAAACCCAAAAACCTTTAACTGTCCCATTCTCTGTATGGCAACATAACCCCTAGTCATCAAGAGTGGTAATGATTTTTTGTCAAGAAAATAGTTCAGATTTCCAAGGCTATAACTTGAAAGTTGCAAGAGATAATGGCTTACTGTCAATTAGAAAGATGTAGAATATAATCCAAAGTTTCACATAGGAGTAAATTTATGCATCTAATTTGCATAATGTAACAGCAGCTATATAAATTACATTACTCAGTCAAACGTGAACTTTGGACATATTTAGACAAAGAATGGTTCGTTTTTGTTTGGGTTTTTTTTACACCGTTTTGTCTACAGGGGTATGTTTTTATCTTATCTTCAAAGTATATGAACCAGATAATCTGTACAATGTAAAAAAACAAATAAATTTGTCACTTACCAGTGGCGGGGGGGAGGGGGGGCTTGCTCGCGTGGTCAGTCCGCTTTCGCCAATTGTGGTCATTATTTTGCGTTTTGTCGGTCATTTACGCTCTCTACTACATCTACAAACCCTTATGATTATCCCATGTGAATTTCGTTTGTATTACGCGGCTATTTTTCTTGTATGATGCAGTTTTCTGTGACAATTCATGACGATCATGGCGGGCATTTTGGTCTTGTGAGCTCAAAGCAGATAAAGGAAGGAGAATAATGAGGATTTCTTCTTCTTTGCTGTATTCCGTGTCAGCCATGATTCCTCCAACATGTGCCTGCCACCTTCTGAACTGTCAGATCAGTACAGATCAGTACAAATCCTCAGTATAGCTGGGGACGTCAGAGTGAGTTGACAGGTGCAGTTGCTGCGCTGTGCCATCTGGGGGTGTGCGACCTGTCCATGAAATGTGGACAGTTAAAAGGTTAAACCTAGCACTTAAACCTTAATAAAAGTGCATGAATAAAGAAAAGTGCAAAACAAAAACCCACAATTAAATTTAATACAAAAAACAGTGACGCTGGAGCACACGCAGCCTACGGGAAAAGAGCAGAAAGATGTTGATTAGAGACAGATTCGCCACAAGAGGAGAATGTGTCCTGTATATATAGAATATGTCCCGTAAGATGTCATTAATTAACCGCTGGAAGATGACAGGGGCATTGGTCAGCCTGAATGGCATGACCAAATATTCAGAATGGCCCAGAGGTGTTTTAAATGCCGTCTTCCACTCGTCTCCCTCACGAATATGGACCAAGTGGTATGCATTACGGAGGTCGAGCTTGATGAAAAAACGCACCCATTGGAGTAGCTCAAACACTGAGTTCAGAAGGGGCAGCGGATATTTATCCTTATGGGTAATCGTGTTAAGCTCACGGTAATCAATGCACGGCCGGAGGGGAGGAGATCGTTAGAGAGGGCGAGCATGCAGCCGATTGGAGACACGATGACAGACAAAAGGGCTCCAAGATGAAATGGAGCCCTGACTCTAGTTTATAATTGGGTTGTGAACGCTTAGCCACGGATACCCCAGAATCATGGCGGTGGTGGATTGAGGCAGAACATAAAACTGAAGTCTCGTGATTACCTGACAAAATGAACGAAACGGGCTCAGTTTGTTTGGTAACCGCCGCGATGCTGTTGCCTTAAACCGCCGAGACACTTAACTCTTTGAGTGTGTTTGTCACCGAATTGCGACATAGCCCCTAGTGGTCAAGAGTGGTAAATATCTTTTGTCAGTAAAATAGTTCAGATTTCCAAGGCTCTAACTTGAATGTGGTAAGAGATAATGGCTAACTGTCGATTAGAAAGATGCAAAATATGATCCAAAGTTTCAGATAGGAATAAATTTAATCATCTAATTTGCATAATGTCACGGCACCTCTTTAAATTCTGTAACTCAGTCAAAACTGGATTTTGGACATATTTACACAAAGAATGGTTCAGTCTTTTAACACCGTTTTTTGTACAGCGGTACCTCATCATCTTATCTTCAAAGCATATGAACAAGAAATCAGTACAATATTAAAAAAAAAACACAAAAAAACTGAAAATTCTCACTTATTTTTGATAAAGGGGGGCTGGCTGGCGGGCTGGCTGGCGTGGTCGCTGCGTTTTCACCCATCATGGTTGTTATTTTGCGTTCTGTCGGACATTTAAAGTCTCTATCACATCTACAAAGTCTTATGATTATCCCACATAAATTTCGCTTGTATCCCGTGGCTATTTTCCGCATTCAAAGCCAATAAAAGTGATGGTGACCGACTGCGGACATACTAGCTTTCTGGGCTAAAATGCTAAAAACAGGAAAAGGAAATGAGGAGTTCTTCTTCTTTGGTGTATTACGTGTCATCCACTGAGTCCTCCAACGAATGTCTGCCACCTTTTGAAATTGGCAAATCAGTACAAATCCCCAATGCAGGTGATCATGTGAGAGTGAGACGACAGGCGCAGTGCTGCGCTCTGCCACTAGGGGTACGCAAATTCACATTCACACACTCAAAGGATTAAGGGTGTCGGGACATTCGTGGTGGGTATCTGAAATTTTCTGACTATGGCCTGTTGAATGAAATTCTGCTCCGCTTCTGAATCAATCAGAGTGGAGGTTTTGAACTCAGCCCCCAGTAACTGAATGAGGGCCAGAAATTCAAAACAGTTGGGGGAATTTTGCGAAGACCCTCCCGCCAGACCCCACCATGACAACTGGTGGGCCAGGCCTTTCAGGCTGAATTGGACATTTTGATATTGCGTGGCCAGGAACCCCGCAATATATGCACTCTCCCACCCTCTTGCGACCCCGGCATTCCCTCGGAGTCAGCCGGACCTTACCGAGGTCCATCGACTCTGGTAACGGCGCCGGCAGAACAGCATCGGAGGCCGGGGGGCCGGCCCTGGAGTGAACGGGGAAGCTGCAGCCTTCTGCTCCCTCGCACGCTCCCTAAACCGGTTATCCAGGGCCACCGCCTGCGCAATCATCTCATCCAGAGAGGAAGGGGACGCACGAATAGCCAGCTCGTCGCGGAGGTGCATCTCCAGGCCCCAGAGGAAGGCGCTGTGTATGGCAGCATCGTTCCATCCGGAGTTGGCCGCAGCGACCCGGAACTCAACGGAGAAATTGGCTACAGACCGGTCTCCCTGTTGAAGTCCCATCAGCTGACTAACTATGTTCCCCTCACTGTCCGTATGGTCCAATGCCTCGGAGAATTCCCACACAAACCGTTCGTATGTGAATAGGGGACCGTCCAGGCTGCTCAAGACGGACTGTGCTCACTTAAGTGCCCAGTCTCACAGCAACAACGTCATGAAATGGACCTTAGTCGAATCATCCCTGTACTCCCCTTCCACCTGCTGAAAATAATGCCGGCAGTGGAGCAGGAACCCTCTGCATCCCCCTACCTCTTCTCCAGAGGGGGCAGGCGAAGGAACAGAGATGTTCCTGTGGATGGCAGACACTGCCAGAGCAGCAGGTGCAGGGGGAGATACCACACCAGAAAGCTGACCTAAGTGCTTGGTGATGGTGGCCAGTTGCTGGGTAATAGTTTCAAATTGCTCACAAAGGAACATGATCTGGCGTTCCATGGCCTCCAAGCATCAGAGTGCTGACTGTTTGCCCGGCTTAGTGCTTGCTGAGACTCGATCTTTCCTGGATCATTCTGTCATGATTCAGAGAAAGTGAGGCTCAAACGCAGAGCTGCCAGAATGAACACTCAGACACAGATGTAAAAGTTCACCAGTTTATTGTAAAAATTAAACCTAACACACAAACCTAAAGAAAAGTGCACAAATAAAGAAAAGTGCAAAACAAAAACACACAATTAAATTTAATACAAAAACTGGTGACGCTGGAGCACACGCAGCCTATGGGAAAAGAGCAGAAAGAGATCATTAGGGACAGAATCTCCACAAGAGGAGAGTAAGATAGGGAGAATACTCTTACTGCTGTGAGCAGAGGAACCTGGCGGGCGGGGGCGGGGACTCCTGCGTGGGTCCAGGGAAACGGGGAGGAAGACGGTTGACCTGGGTGGATGTCCTCTGTCTTCTGGTCAGGCGAGCGTGATCAGCCCCATAGTATGCACCGCCAAAGTGGCAGCAAACCTGAGAAGAGAGGAAGACACGGGGAGTGAAAACACAGATCAACTGAAAGAAGATAATGAAATGTGGCTTAGATTCCTCGGTGGCAAACCTAATGATCCAGCGATGAGTTCTTCACTCGCTAGCTCTTAAATATGCTGGTCCATTAGGAAACAGCAGGTGTGTAATCACACAGGTGCAGGTAATACTGTGGTGCCGGGACGACAGGAACAGGAGGGGAGGGGAAGCATGCTTGCCTGCTCATTACAAACACAGCATTTCGGAAAAGGAACATCATACCAACAGTAAACCATGGTGGTGGTAGTGTGATGGTCTGGGGCAGTTTTGCTGCTTCAGGACTTGGAAGACTTGCTGTGATAAATGGAACCATGAATTCTGATGTCTACCAAAAAATCCTGAAGGAGAATGTCCGGCCATCTGTTTGTGACCTCAAGCTGAAGCACACTTGGGTTCTGCAGCAGAACAATGATCCAAAACACACCAGCAAGTCCACCTCTGATTGATTTAAGAAAAACAAAATGAAGACTTTGGAGTGGCCTAGTCAAAGTCCTGACCTGAATCTGATTGAAATGCTGTGGCATGACCTTAAAAAGGCAGTTCATGTTCAAAAACCCTCCAATGTGGCTGAATTACAGCAATTCTGCAAAGATGAGTGGGCCAAAATTCCTCCACAGCGCTATAAAAGACTCATTGCCAGTTATCGCAAATGCTTGATTGCAGTTGCTGCTGCTAAAGGTGGACCAACCAGCTATTAGGTTGAAGGGCAATCACTTTTTCACACAGGGCCATGTAGGTTTGGATTTTTTTCCCCTTAATAATAAACACCTTTATTTAAAAACTGCATTTTGTGTTTACTTGTGTTATCTCTGTCTAATATTTAAATTTGTTTGATGATCTGAAACATTTAAGTGTTACAAACATGCAAAAAATGAGAAATCAGGAAGGGGGCAAACACTTCTTCACACCACTGTAGATAGATAGATAGATAGATAGATGTACTTTATTTATCCTAAACTTGGACAGTAAGATAATATAACATAAGATAACATAAGCCTTTATTAGTTCCACAGTGGGGAAATTACAGTGTAATCCAGCAGATATGGCTTCAGGAGGTCTTAATGTTGGATCTTTTCTGAAGAAAGAAACATGGGCATCTGGACCTTAGATTCTTCTCCAACCTCAGGCATACTGGCCTCAGAAGCCTGACAGATTGAATGAACTATCACTGATGGACTCCGAAGTCAAAGCCATAACTGTCAGTGCTGTTCAGATTGTGTCTGAAGACAAAGATCCAACTACTTACTGACTACTTTTCATCGTGGATTTGCTTAAAAAGGGCTGTAGCATGGATGCTCAGGCTCAAAAATCTGCTTTTGTCCAAGAATAAAGAGAAAAAACAGAATGACCTTGCTGAACTTCACTCAGGTGAAACCTATCAAAAGGCTCTGTCACAAAATGAGATGGCAAGTTTTGAGACTGATAAAACCTATGGTCTCACAGTTGAGGAACTGGCTGCTGCTGAAATGAAAATCATCCGCTTTTGCCAAGGACGGAAATTTGCAGATGAAACATCAAGCCTGAAAAGGGGACATAACATTAAGATATCCAGCCATATTCATAAACCGAATCCCATATTAGATGAGGGTGTATTGAGAGTTGGTTGACGGCTGAGTAGAGCAGCTATGCCAGATGAGATGAAGCATCTCGTCATCCTTGCAAAATGCCTGCATATTTCTGACTTCATTCTATGACATGTGCATGAAGAGGTGGGTCATGGTGTTCGTAACCACATGCTATCGAGACTGCGGAAGAAGTACTGGATTCCTGGTGCCACATTGTCAATAAGAAGGATTGCGTCTAAATGTGTCCTCTGTAGGCGTATTAATGCTTCTCCAGGACACCAGCAGATGGCAGACTTGCCTTTGGACAGTCTCTCCTAATGAACCACCTTTCGCCTATGTTCGAGTTGACTATTTTGTGCCTTTTGGAGTGAAGCGTGGGAGAAGTGTGATGAAGTGCTATGGTGTAATTTTCACATGTTTGGCTATAAGAGCAATTCACATCGAGGTGGCAGTGATGCTTGATACTGATTCCTTAATTCATGCCCTTTGCCCTTTTCTAGCCAGACTTGGTCAGGTCAAAGAGCTGCGATCAGATAATGACACCAATTTTGTTGGAGCTCAACAAGAGTTGAAAGAAGTAATTCAAGGTTGAAATCAAAGTCAAATTCACAATGCACTTCTTCAAAAGGGAATAAGCTGGATCTTTCATCTCCCTGCTGGCTCACATCACGGAGGAGTATGGGAAAGGTTAAGTCGATCACTGCGGAAGACTTAATTCCATTCTCAGTGAACAAACTCTTGCTGAAGAGTGACTTCACACAGTATTATGTGAGGTCGAGGCTATTTTGAATTGTCGGCCAATCACAAAGGCCTCTACAGATCCAAATGATCTTGACATGATTTACAACCCAAGAGACAGACGCTGACACGAGAGATTACAGACAATTATCTTTATTTGTGGAATGAGTGTGAGGTGCGTGAGTGGATGTGTGAATGTTCGTCTGGTCACTGGAGCTGAGCCCGTCTTGTGGTGACCTGGCAACCCTGGAAACACACAAGCACAGAGGTTACTGCTGTACAGTAGCAATATCGGCGAATATGCTGCAGGTGCTTACTTGCAGGTTCCACAATGTGAGACTGGCTGGCTCTTGGTGTCCATGCGACGTGGTGCTCGAGGTGCCCGGCGTTGCGGGGGTGAGGAGGAACTCCGAGGAGGGGGAGGCTGTGCCTCGTCAGCAGAGGAGGATTATCTGCCGCCAGGGAGGTCCACCTGTGCACAGGGGATATAACTATATAACTATACTTGGCGTAGGTTTCTTGACTTGAGGTCGAGATCTTGGCGCATTGCTTGGCAAGAGTGACAGACGACTCCGTGCTGAGGAGTCCGCATGTTGGGTTTTTAAAGCCCGCTGATTGCCACCTGTTGGAGTGAGCACAGCTGATGCCGATGATGCTGATGACGGCCTAGCGGCCATCATGACAGTACTCCCCCCCTCTAGAGGTGCCTCCAGGCACCTGCCCAATCCTACCTGGATGCGCCCGATGGAAATCGCGGATCAACTGCTTGTCAAGGATCAACGCAGGGCGTATCCAGGAGCAATGCTCAGGGCCAAACCCCTCCCAATCCACCAAATACTGAAGGCCCCGACCCCTCCTGCGGACATCCAGAATTGCTGTCACCCCCCAGGCCGGATGGCCATCGATCATCCTCGGGGGAACAGGCGCCGCGAGAGGCGGGCACAGCGGGTCGGCAATGTGGGGCTTGACCTGGGAGACGTGGAAAGTGGGGCAGATGCGCATGTGAGGGGGAAGGGCAAGACACACAGACACAGGGTTGGCAATGCAAGCAATGACAAAAGGACCTATGAAGCGCTTGGTCAGTTTGCGCTTCTCAGCAGGCACACTGATATTTCTTGTGGATAACCATACCTTGTCACCCACCTTGTAATCCGGGGCGGGCCTCCTGTGATGGTTGGCCACCTCAATGTTGCGTTCCGTGGTTCTCAGAAGGGCTCTGCGGGCGATGGACCAAATCTGCCGACAGCGCCTGGTGTGAGCCTGTACAGACGGGACCACCACCTCCCCTTCCTCCTCGGGGAACAAAGGTGGATCGTACCCCAATGATGCTTTAAAGGGGGACATCCCTGTGGCCGAGGACACCGTGGTGTTATGAGCGTACTCGATCCACGGGAGATACGTGCTCCAAGAAGAAGAGCAGGAGGAGATGACGCAGCGCAGCACAGCCTCCAGCTCCTGATTGGCCCGCTCGCACTGGCCATTGCTCTGCGGGTGGTATCCAGAGGAGAGGCTGGCCGTGGCCCCCAGGGCCGTGCAGAACGCCTTCCAAACTTGCGACATGAATTGTGGCCCTCAATCTGAAACAGTATCAGTGGGGATCCCGTGAGGACGAACCACATGGAGAACGAGAAGGTCCGCCGTTTCCCACGCTGATGGCAACCCCCGGAGAGGCACAAAGTGGGCAGCTTTAGAAAAGCGATCCACGATAGTCAAAACAGTTGTGAAGTGGCCGGAGGGGGGCAAACCGGTCACAAAGTCCATGGCCACATGGGACCAGGGGCGGGAAGGGACGGGCAAAGGATGCAGAAGACCCGCCGGGGCCGATGATGACGTCTTCCCAGTGGCGCACTGAGCGCAGGCCCGGACATAGTTGTTAACGTCCTTCCGCAGCCCTGGCCACCAAAAGGTTCTCTGGAGGAGGTCAATGGTCCGACTCACACCCGGATGGCACGCCAGTTTGGACGCGTGACCCCACTCGATCACTTGGCCCCTAACAGGGCGAGGAACAAATAGACGACCCGGGGGGCCCCCCACCCGGATCGGGCTCCGCCTCCTGTGCTCTTCTGACCTTATCGCAGATGCCCCAGGTCAACGCACCCACCACACAAGCAGACGGCAGGATAGTCTCCTCCTGTTCATCAGAGGAGGGCGCGTCAAACTGCCTGGATAGGGCGTCAGGCTTACCATTCTTGCTTCCCGGCCGGTAGGTGATCGTGAAATTAAAGCGACCGAAGAAGAGTGACCAGCGGGCCTGACGTGCGTTCAACCGCTTGGCAGTCCTGAGATATTCAAGGTTGCGATGATCAGTCCAAACGACAAACGGCTGGGCAGCCCCTTCCAGCCAGTGTCTCCATTCCTCCAGTGCGAGCTTGACAGCCAGCAGCTCCCTGTCACCGATGCTGTAGTTCCTCTCAGCAGGTGTTAGGCGATGAGAGAAATAAGCGCAGAGTCGGATCTTTCTGTCTGTTGGGGAGCGCTGAGAGAGAATGGCCCCCACCCCCGAATCCGAGGCGTCCACCTCCACCAGGCATTGTTGCTCCGGGTCCACCTGGGTCAACACACGGGCCGAAGCAAACTCTCCCTTCAGCCTCCCAAATGCTGCGGCAGCCTCCTCACTCCAACGAAAAGGGACCTTCGGGGATGTGAGAGCAGTCAGGGGTCTGGCGATGTTCCCAAAGTTTGGCACGAAATGCCGATAAAAATTGGTGAACCCTAAAAACCCCTGCAGCTGTTTCCTAGATGTGGGCGTGGGCCAGTCCACCACCGCCTTGACCTTGTCCGGATCGGGGAGCACCTGGTTACGGGCGATGATAAATCCCAGGAAGGAGGTGCGGTCCGTGTGGAATTCACATTTCTCCGCCTTGACGAACAACTGATTTTCCAGGAGGCGCTGCAGAACCCGCCGTACATGCACCTGATGCTCCTCCAGTGTGCGCGAGAAGATGAGGATATCATCAAGATATACAAAAACGAAGGAGTTCAGAAAATCCCGGAGAACGTCGTTTATTAGGCGCTGGAACACCGCCGGAGCGTTGGTTTACCCAAACGGCATCACTAAATATTCAAAGTGGCCGCTTGGGGTCCGGAAAGCAGTCTTCCATTCATCACCTTCTCGAATACGCACCAGGTGGTAGGCGTTCCGTAGATCTAGCTTGGTGAACCAGGACGCCCCCTGGAGAGAATCAAAGGCAGTGTTCATCAAGGGGAGTGTATATTTGTCCTTAATTGTGATGTCGTTGAGACCCCGGAAATTGATGCAGGGCTGCAGCGACCCGTCCTTCTTCCCAATGAAGAAGAACCCTGCCCCGACGGCCGAGGAGGGTGGACGGATGATACCGGAGGCCAAAGACTCCTTGATGTACATATCCATGGCCTCGCGTTCCGGGGCTGATAGGCTATACAGGCGGCTCGCCGGGAGAGAGGCCCCAGCCTTGAGATTGATTGCGCAGTCATACGGGCGATGGGGGGCGGAGAGACAACGCCCGTGACTTACTAAACACCTGGCCCAGGTCGTGGTAGATGTCAGGCACCTTTGACAGGTCCGGAGGGGGTGTCGAGGGAAGCATCATCGGGACCGATGGGGTGCACGTCGCAGACTGGAGACAGGCGCTCAGGCAGAATGAGCTCCAAGCCGTGATTCTCCCAACCTGCCAGTCGAAAGTGGCGTTGTGCAGCCGAAGCCAGGGGTACCCCAGGATGACGGGTGAAGAGGAGATGGGCAGGACCAGGAACCGTATTTCCTCCCTGTGATTCCCAGAGACTATAGCTAGCACAGGTGCCGTCTGGTGGGAAACTGACATCAAGAATGCTTTGGACAAGGTGACAAGATGAACCTGGGGGCATAGGGGCTGACAGCTGAGGCCCATCAGGGTTGCCAGGTCTCTGGAGATGAAATTCTGCTCAGCTCCAGAGTCAACTAAGGCGTGTGTGGTGTGTTCCTTGTGTTTGTGAAGGAGTCTAATGGGGATGTGGCAACTAGTGAGGGGTTTTTCCTGATTTTTGTCTGCGAATCCCCCTTCTGTGATCCGTGGACCTCCCCTTTTAACGGGCAATCCACTACTCCATGTGCCCCATTCCCACAGTAGTAACACAACCCCTGCTCCCTGCGGCGCTGTCTTTCAGCCGCTGTAATTCCCGATTGCCCCACAATCATATCCTCTTGCTCCGGAAGTACCTCAGATGTAGGCAGAGCGAGGAGAGGGGACCTAGTGGAGTGAGGGCGAGGTTTAATCGCACGGGATGCTGTTCGCCGTTCGGCCGCTCGCTCCCTTAGCCTGCTATCTAAGCTGATGGTAAGGGAGATTAATTCCCCTACCCTGTCTGGTCTATCCTTTGCTGCAAGCTCATCCTTTAACTCAGAGTTGAGACTGCGGAGGAAAATTCCGCAGAGCGCTGGCTCCCCCCACCCAACCTGAGCTGCTAATACCTGGAAGTCAACGGAGTAATCGGCGGTAGACCTACTGCCCTGCCGAAGTCCAAGCAGCCGTTCGGTTAACACCGTGCCCCGGTCAACATGATCGAACACTTCCATGAACTCTGCCACGAACTGCTGGTAAGTTAACAATGGATAACTTGGTTTGGCCATGATGGTATAAGCCCAGTCTAAGGCTCTGCCTCCCAGCAAGTTGATAATGTACCCAATCTTGTTTAAATCAGTGGCAAAGTCCCCCGGGACGCGGAGAAACACAGACTCACACTGTAGCAAAAACCCCCGTGCCTCCCCGAGTTTACCACTAAAGCGAGCGGGAGTTGGCGCGGGAGTTAAGCGATGTGTGGATGGTGGGTTGATTTGGCTAGTAGCAATAGCTGCGGGTGCAAAAGGCGCCCCGCTGGCCGGGGGGAACACCTGGCGTCCTTCCAGGCGATCCAGCCGGCTGTTAATTTGGGTCAGCTGATTTAAGATTACTGTCTGTTGGTGGGAAATCATGTCTACTCGTGCGCTGAGTGTGTTTAAGCGGCGCGACAGCGCGCTGTCTGTTGGGTCATCCTGACAGAGTCGTACTGACATGATTTACGACCCAAGAGACAGACGCTGACACGAGAGATTACAGACGATTATCTTTATTTGTGGAATGAGTGTGAGGTGCGTGAGTGGATGTGTGAATGTTCGTCTGGTCACTGGAGCTGAGCCCGTCTTGTGGTGACCTGGCAACCCTGGAAACACACAAGCACAGAGGTTACTGCTGTACAGTAGCAATATCGGCGAATATGCTGCAGGTGCTTACTTGCAGGTTCCACAATGTGAGACGGGCTGGCTCTTGGTGTCTGTGCGACGTGGTGCTCGAGGTGCCCGGCGTTGCGGGGGTGAGGAGGAACTCCGAGGAGGGGGAGGCTGTGCCTCGTCAGCAGAGGAGGATTGTCCGCCGCCAGGGAGGTCCACCTGTGCACAGGGGATATAACTAGCAGATGATGGGTGCTGGGTTTGCTTACGTGACTTGGCTTTGCTTGGCGTAGGTTTCTTGACTTGAGGTTGAGATCTTGGCGCATTGCTTGGCAAGAGTGACAGACGACTCCGTGCTGAGGAGTCCGCGTGGTGGGTTTTTAAAGCCCGCTGATTGCCACCTGTTGGAGTGAGCGCAGCTGATGCTGATGATGGCCTAGCGGCCATCATGACAGTTCTTGACGCTCTTACTCCAAACCCCCTTTTGCTTCTTAAGACTAATTCATCCTTCCCACCTGGACAGTTTCAGAAGGACATGTACTGTATGCCCGCTGCAGATGGAAGCAAGTGCAGTACATGTTTGATCTATTCTGCAGAGATGGACAAAGGAATATCTTCCTCAGCTTCAGTAGCATCAAAAATGGTTTAACATCAGACATAACTTTGTTCCAGGAGACATTGTTATCATTGTGGATGATTCAGCCCCACGGAATTCATGATTCATTGGAAGAATTGAGAAGACCATTCAGGACATTAAAGGACTTGTAAGACATGTTCAGATCAAAACCAAGACTGGGATCCTGAACAGACCTACCAATAAGATCTGTCTGCTATAGGAGACAGAAGACATTTGACAGTACTGACTGATTTTTTTTTACTTTGACTCTTGACCTTTTCCCTGCCCAGACTTCACAGGTGACAGACTGTAATCCATCCATCCATCCATCCATCTTCTACCGTTTTTCCGGAGGTCCGGGTCGCGGAGGCAGCAGTTCAAGCAGAGAAGCCCAGACTTCCCTCTCCCCAGCCACCTGCTCCAGCTCTTCAGAGAGGATATCAAGGCGTTCCCAGACCAGCTGGGAGACATAGTCTCTCCACCGAGTCCTGGGTCTGCCCCGGGGTCTCCTCCCAGTGGGACGTGCCTGAAACACCTCAAGTGGGAGGCGTCCAGGAGGCATCCTAATCAGATGCCCATACCACCTCAACTGACTCCTTTCAGTGTGGAGGAGCAGCGGTTCTACTCTGAGCCTCTCCCGGATGACTGAGCTCCTCACCCTATCTCTGAGGGTGAGTCCAGCAATCCTACAGAGAAAGCTCATTTCAGCTGCTTGTATCCACAATCTTGTTCTTTCGGTCATTACCCAAAGCTCGTGACCATAGGTGAGAGTAGGAACGTAGACTGACTGGTAAATCAACAGCTTTGCCTTAGAACTAAGCTCCCTCTTCACCACAACAGACCGGTACAATGTCCGCATCACTGCAGATGCTGCTTCAATCCGTCTGTCAATCTCTCGCTCCATTTTCCCCTCACTCATGAACAAGACCCCAAGATACTTAAACTCCTCCACTTGGGGCAGGAGCCTGTCCCCAACCCAGAGAGGACAATCCACCTTTTTCCGGTTGAGGACCATGGACTCGGACTTGGAGGTGCTGATTCTCTTCCCAGCCGCTTCACACTCAGCGGAAAACCGTCCCAGCAAGAGCTGTAGTTCATTGCTGGATGAAGCCAACAGGACAACATCATCTGCAAACAACAGAGATGAGATCCTGTGGTCACCAAGCACGACACCCTCCATTCCCTGGCTGCGCCTAGAAATCTTGTCCATAAAAATTATGAACAGGATCGGTGACAAAGGGCAGCCCTGGCGGAGTCCAACTCTCACTGGGAATGACTCCGACCGAGTGTTGGCAATACGAACCAAACTCTCACAACGGTCGTACAGAGACTGAATAGCTCGTAACAACAAGCCTGATACCCCATACTCCCGAAGTACCCCCCACAAAAAACCTTGAGGGACACGGTCAAATGCCTTCTCCAAGTCCACAAAACACATGTAAACTGGTTGGGCAAACTCCCACGAACCCTCAAGAATTCTCGAGAGGGTAAAGAGCTGGTCCAATGTGCCACGGCCAGGATGAAAACCACATTGCTCCTCCTGAATCCGAGGTTCGACCAACGGTCGGACTCTCCTCTCCAGTACCTTGGCATAGACCTTCCCAGGGAGGCTGAGGAGTGTGATCCCTCTAAAGTTGGAGCACACCCTCCGGTCCCCTTTTTTTGAAGAGAGGAACCACCACCCCGGTTTGCCATGCCAAAGGCACTGCCCCTGACCTCCACGCAATGTTGCAGAGGCATGTCAACCATGACAGCCCAACAACAACCAGGGCCTTGCGGTACTCAGGGCGAATCTTGTCCACCCCCGGGGCCCGGCCACCAAGGAGATTTTTAACCACCTTGGCGACCTCAGCCCCTGTGATAGGCGAGTCTATAGTCTATAGGCGAGTGCATGTACTTACCTTTATATTAAGGTAAGTACATGCACAGTACTAAGTAAGTATTAAGTAAGTACAGGTTTTTACTTAGCACCTGATTGAGAGAAACGGATGTCATTTTCAGATTCAGCAGTGCAAAATTGTCTTAAATCATTTGAAAAAACACAGACAACTTACAAAAAAATTATTTTTGTGACCCTATGTTATCATTTCCAGCTGGCAGATTATTGGTTCCTTTACCAGTCCTCAGCCACAGCCCTCCTCTCACCTCTCTCTGCCAGGCACCTATCAGTTGAATGCCATCACCTGGGTTTTCACTCACATTTACACACATGCATGCACACACACATTTACACACATATATGCACACACACATTTACACACATATACTCATTGTCATTCACATATGCTGACACGCACTCATGCACAGACTTCTGCCGCACACCTGCGTCCACTTGTCACTCATTAGTCTGCCTGGTATTTATTGGGTGATGGTGGGGGCATTCGGTGTGGCAGCGTAAGTCAACACTACACAGTTCAGTCTGTAGTTACCAGCCTATGTTGACGTCCTGGAGCTGTTGGTTTCCCATCCCTTTGGACTACTACGGTGTTGTTGTTTCCCAGAGCCCGCTGGGCTCCAACACCGAATGGAAGTCTTCTGCTGTCATTAATTGCTCTTCTTATCCACTACCCGGTTCCGTCCTGGGAGTGAATGGGGGCTCCTCCTTCTACCAACTAAGCTTGGACGTCCAATGCTTGTGTGCCTGACTGTATTGTTCTTTTGAACATTTTCTTGTATTTTGTGTAATTTTGAGTTTCCCTTTACTGTTAATAAACACATCCTCTTCACCTGTATTTTGGGCTCAAGCTAATTATTTGTTCGTTGCGAGGCTACGCAGACAGTACGCTGCCACCAAAAGTGAGCCCAAGCAGTGAGGAGGCATGCTGTTTTCTCATTTTTTTGTGTGTTTTTTCAACAAACCTGTTCGGAGCATGATGTCCTTGATAAGCCATTTCCACACTGGTAGAGGTGGGTGGGCAGCGGGACATCCCAGCAGAAAGGAGCAGGAGGCAGCCATATTGATCTGGGAGTTGTTGGAGGAAGCCTACAACACCTATGGCCCCAGAGAAAGACTGGACTGCCTCAACGGAGAGTTAAGAATCCTGGGGGCTCACCGGGGCCTCTGGAATTATCCCCAATACGCTGAACTCCTTTTCGCCATCTGCGCCCTCGAACAGGCTTTTCCTGACCTGAGGAGAAGGGCTTTCCGCACCAAGCCGAAGCAGAAACGTTCTTCTCAGCCGATGACCATCTTTCCTCCCACTCCAGCTCCAAGAAGGCCACCACCAGGTCAGCAGCGTCAACGTCATCCTGCCCTGGATTCCCGGAGAAATCATCCAGCCCCGCCAACTGCTCCAGTCCCTACACTGAGTCCAGGTACCCCCGCAGCAGATCCTCATTCACAGTCCCAAGCAGTCCCGTCTGCAAGATTCTCATCCATATTCGCTGCGAGGTCCTCATCCTTGGTGTATCTGCAGATGACTGAGGGGCGCTTGTTTCACTCACCGGTTGCTCCCGTTCCTGTGGTGAGAGGGGCGGCTCCTCAACAGCCTATAGAGGGGCCAAGCACTGCCTTTCCTCGACGGAAGGCTGACAACGTCCAAACTACAGCAGCAGCCAACATCATTACCCAGGGAGACAGGCAAGTTAATTTTCATTTTATTTCAATAAATAATGAAATGTTTTGCGGGATTCCCGGTAGGGAGACTCAGGGAAAGCAGGCCACTGAGTTTTCCCCACCTGCTGCTGTTTTGAACTGTTCACCAGTCCTCTCTATACTCTCTTCCTGTCCTCTCTGAATCCACGCCGGCACCAGTGCCAAACCAACGGGACCAGGAGGATTCAGAGGTCTGGGAGGATTGTTCCTCCATAGAAATGGTGAGCCAAACCTCAGCCGCCATGCCGGAGGAGTCTCCAGCGTGGGCCATGACAGCTGGGGAAATTAAGACTGCTGAGATCATCATGCCTGCTGCGGTGGCCACCATAGCGGAGTCAGCACCTGAGCTGCGTCTCCAGGAAGCCGAGCCCGTGGAAACATCGCCCGGATTGTTGGAGTCCTGGACGGCAGTGGAGCTTGAGCTAAGGCAAGTGCTTTCTTTTGTCTTCCTTCTTTCCACAATAGAACATTTTTGCCTACCTTTAGGTGAGGAGAGCCAGCTGCAGCCGCACGCTGCACCTGAGCTCGCCTCACTGGGCTCCACCACTGCTGGCGACCCTGACCCTTCCTCTTCTGTGTCCATCTTCATCTAGGGTCGCCAGAGAGTGGTCCACGTCTCCGGATGAGACTGAGGATCCAGGCTCATTGCTGGAGGTCATCGGGGCTGTTGCCACTCCCGCTGAGGTGACCACGGGGCCAGCTCCCCTCCTGCCTGAGGCCGTCGTCTGGGTTCCACCTCAGTTCGAGCCTCTGTGGGTGCTGTGTCCTGGTTGGGGACCATCGTGGGTGCCACGCCCCAATGTCAGTCCCACATGGGTACTGCGCTCCAGCCTTGATCCGCCATGGGCACTGTGCCTCAGCTCGAGGCCCACCGAGGATGCAGCAGCAACTCAGCCGGGTCCCACCGCAGGTGCAGCAGGGTTCAAGCCGGACTCCACCATGGGTGCAACCATGGCTCGGTGGGGGTCCACCGTGGGTGCAGCGCTGGCCCAGTCGGGGCTCACCGTGGGAGTAATGACATTCCGGGAAGGGGCCACCACTGGTGCAATGTTGTCCCAGGACGGGACCATCGTGGGTGCAGCCATGGTCCAGCCTGGGCCTGCCACAGAGGGTGCAGCCGACCAGCTTGGGGACACTGAGGTCTCTTCCTCCCTCCCAGAGGTCCTCGGGGTGTCCCTTCCTCCTCCGCCAGGCTCCGCCGTGGTCCGCCTGGTCCTGCCACCAGGCACCGCAGGGGTTCCCGTTCTTCAGTCTGGCCACCCACCTCTCAGCCTTCCGGTGGGTAGGTGGCCATCTCGTCTATCCCGCTGGGCCTGGTGGCTCAACTATGCGGGCCAGCCGCCCGAAGGACTGGGTTCCTGGGTCAAGTGGCCCTTTTTCTCTGGCAGGCCGCCTGATGCCATTTGGCAGGCCACCTCCTGGCCCTGGGACTTTGGCCAGCCCCCTGAACTTATGGCCATTCGTGGGCCCTGGGATTTTGGCCGGTCCACTGAACTAATGGCCATTCGTGGGCTCTGGGATTTTGGCCGGCCCCCTGAACTAATGGCCATTCGTGGGCTCTGGGACTTTGGCCAACCCCCTGAACTATGGCCATTTGTGGACCTTGGGACTTTGTCCGGCTCCCAGAACTTGAGGACTCTTGGGTTTTGGGGAGGGATTTACTGCAGTTTTGGGGTTGGGAATTTGTGTGTTCCTTGTATTGTATTGTGGTGTTTTCTCCTTGGTTAATCCCTCCTGACCTGTTCCCCCACCTCCCGCCCTGGTTAGTTGTGTTGACCTTCTGGGTAGGGAGGGGGGGCAGTTTTTCTGTTGTCTTTTGTTTCCTTTTTGTGATGGTACGGTGGGTGTCTGGTCTCCACCCCTTGGGAGAGGGGGTCTGTCATGTATGGGGCTGTTGTTTCCTGCCCCTTTTCATGACCTGTGGCTCTGGTCTCTGATTATCATTTCCAGCTAGCAGATTATTGATTCCTCTGCCAGTTCTCAGACACAGCCCTCCTGTCACCTCTCTCTGCCAGGCACCTATCAGTTGATTGCCATCACCTGGGTTTTCACTCACATTTACACACATGCAGGCACACACACATACTCATTGTTATTCACATATGCTGACACGCACTTATACACAGACTTCCGCCGCACACCTGCGTCCACTTGTCACTTATTAGTCTGCCTGGTATTTATTGGGTAATGGTGGGGGCATTCGGTGTGGCAGCGTAAGTCAACACTACACAGTTCAGTCTGTAGTTACCAGCCTGTGTTGACATCCTGGAGCTGTTGGTTCTCCTTCCCTTTGGACTACTACGGCATTGTTTTTTCTCAGAGCCTGCTGAGCTCCGACACCGAATGTAAGTCTTTCACCGTCATTAATTGCCCTTCTTATCCACTACCCGGTTCCGTCCTGGGAGTGAGTGGGGGCTCCTCTTTCTACCAACTAAGCTTGGACGTCCAACACTTGTGTGCCTGACTGTATTGTTCTTTTGAACATTTTCTTGTATTTTGTGTAATTTTGAGTTTCCCCTTTCTGTTAATAAACACATCCTCTTCACTTGCATTTTGGGCTCAAGCTAATTATTTGTTCGCTGTGAGGCTACGCAGCAGACATGACAGTATAAGACTCTGTGTGTGTGTGTGTAACATATTTGGACATATGGATATTTAATATCAGTGTTAAAAATACTAGGGGATTCATGTAATACAACTAAACAATTTAAAATGAATTAAAGAGTTTTTCCAATTTTCTGTAAAATATAATTCTAAACAAATAGGGAGGAATAAATTAGGACACCTTCCATCTTTTTTTAGGACACCCTCACATTCATTCCCACTTAAAATGGCTAAAATAAATGTTAGCAATGCAAATAAAAGCAAAAACAAAGTTAGACATAGATATGTGAACATTTCTTAGTAAAGAACTGAATATTTAAAGGGGTGTCCAAATTTCTTCACATGACTGTATGCACAAGACATATAGAAGAATTGAAACGCTCTTTCTCTCTCTCTTAGTGGTGTGCACAATATATAAGAAAAGAAGGAAAAAGGATGAAAAACAACAACGGCAGTGTATGTATAGTAATGCAACCCATAGTGCAAATAAAGATAAAAGATAGACCCCAGCAATCCTATATACAGAAAAAAGTAGAGCTGTAATACCCGTAATTGCAAGTTTAATGCAGTAGTGTAGGTGCAGACAGTGACAGATTGGACTGCACATGATCAGTATTGCAATAACAGACAGCAGCAGGTTTTGAATTCTTGTCATGCAATTTTTTGCTATTTCTGGTCAGTGGCACGGGGGAGGGTGTTGTTTTGCTTATTTCTCTCACTCTTGCACCTACATGATTTGATGGCTGATGGAGGGTGAAGCGGGCTCAGATATTTTCTGTTGACTGTTTGTATACCCCTTTATTTTTGTTAGTTTTATTGCACTGTTTTTGGTTCATCCTTTTTTTTTTTATTATATTGTATTAGTCCTGTTTTTCAGTCATGTGTTTTAATAAATGGCAGAAACTAACTATTTGGACTTGGCATGGATTCTTTATGGAGGCGTCAAGGAAACAAGACCAATTCAGCCTCCAATCAGTTTTTGGTGGACTGAAGTCACTACACCATCCTTATTGGGCATGCTTTGCTTCATGACTGGTTGTTACCCTCACAGCAAGAGGGCCGAGATTGACAATGCACCTTTGATTTCATTGTCAGAAAATGCAACAAAATGGGCCCGTGCTGGATCCATTTTAAACATTGCCCCTCCTTCCACTGTAAAAAGTGTGCACACAGTCAGTTGGTATTTAAATGGCAAAGGCACCGAATGTAAAAATTAGACTGTGCTGACAGAAACTAATAAAACCAGCGGTGCAAGGTGCATTTTAGATAATCATAATAGGGCCCGGTTTCTCTCAGCAGGCCAGAGAATGCCTTGATGTCCTCCTCCCTTAAGGGTTGAAGCAGGTGGTCAGGGAGAGGAAAGTCTGGGTTTCTCTGTTCAGACTGCTGCCTCAGTAGCCTGGACTTCTTGACAAGCAGTAGAAAATAAATGGATAACCTTTGGGCAGTTGCTAAATTTGGAAAAACGTGCCATCAAATCTGTTACCTTAAACACACACCCGTCATCAATTAACAAACAGACAAACACAGCTACCAGCAAATTTAGTAACGGCTTAACAGCTAAAGAGAAAGACATCCCAGCAGGATATGGAAAACAAAGCAGAAAAGAGGCAAATAGAACCAGGCAACAGAGATGGAGGGGCAACCGTCTGTGTTGACAAACTGCACACTGTGGGTAGAGAAGACTAAATATTATTCACATGCTTTCATATGCTTGGGGAGTAAAAACAAGTGTAAAATAGTGTAAAAATATTTTTAATTAAAGTTAACAAGCTCTTGCCTTGATGCCTTTTTGAAATTGCACTAAACTATGGAGACTCTTCATTAAGTTGTCTTCATTGTTTTCGTTTTACAGGTTTAAAATGAATGGTGGACCAGAGAACAACTGGGCTCAACTATATGACAACTGGACATTTTATAACTCCTCAGTGGAGTCCATTATACCCAGGAGCAACATCACTTATGTTGGATTTTACCTTCATCAGCCATCCACAGCAGCAATTTTCATCGTGTCCTACCTGCTGATTTTCCTGGTGTGCATGGTGGGAAATGGAGTGGTGTGCTTCATTGTGATGAGGAGTAAAAATATGCGGACTGTTACCAACTTATTTATTCTGAACCTTGCGGTGAGCGACCTCTTGGTTGGGATTTTTTGCATGCCCACAACACTCCTAGACAACATAATTACAGGTGAGTATTAATGCAGTTTGATGTGAGTCAAGGCTCTTTGTCTGTTGAGTTATGCTTTTCAGTAAAGTTTTGAAAAAACTAAAAAAGAAAAATAAATAAGATAAGATAAGCCTTTATTAGTCCCACAATGGGGAAATTTCAGGATTGCAGCAGCAAAGGGATAGCAGCACTCAGAGCAATAGATAACAAGAATATAAGATAAGAACTGGTTAGCCAAAGCAGTAAATATATATACATACAGTATGTGCACAGTTATATACACAGTGCAGGAGCATTGCAGCGCGATGGTGTCAGCAGCATTATGGTTTGTTAAATTACCTTGCAGAATATAAATATGTACCCAGACAGTATATTTCGCATTTCAATCAGTAGTGTTGTTGCCACCCTCAGTAGTAACTGTAATTGGCTTAGTTGTGTATTGGAGGGGACAATCTCTATTGTACAGAGTTGTTACATTTAGTACTTTTAATACGACCTCTACGAGCAGCACTGGTTAGATTATAAAGTCTGACAGCCATAGGTAGGAAGGACCTGCGGAACCTCTCCCTTGAGCACTTGGTGTGCTCAAGGGAGAGGTACAGTGTACAGCCTACCACTAAATGAGCTCCTCAGTGCGTTCAGCGTGTCCCGCATGGGGTGGGACTCAGACTCCAGCAGAGATGACAGCTTAGCCGCCATCCTCCTCTCTCCTGTCTCCAGTGGGTCAAAGCAGTGCCCCAAAACAGAGCTAGCTTTTTTGATCAGCCTGTTCAGTCTCTTCCTGTTGGCTTCCTGTTAGCTGCCGTGATGCTGCTGCCCCAGCAGACGACTCCAAATGTGATGGCTGATGCCGCCATCAAATCGTAGAAGGTCTTCAGGAGTGCCCCTTGCACTCCAAAAGACCTGAGTCTCTTCAGGAGGTACAATCTGTACTGCCCTTTCTTGTAGAGCATGTTGGTGTTGTGTGACCAATCCAGTTTATTGTTCAGGTGAACACCCAGGTACTTGTAAGATGTCACCATCTCAGTGTCTGTTCCTTGGGTGTTTACTGGTGCTGTGGGGGGTTGTCCTCACCTTCGGCAGTCCACCACCAGTTCCTTGGTTTTCCTCACATTGATCTGGAGGCAGTTCCACAGGCACCAGTCCACAAAGTCCTGGATAAGTCCTCTGTACTCCACATCATCTCCATCAGAGTGAGGCCGATGATCGCAGAGTCGTCAGAGAACTTCTGTAGATGGCAGTGTGGTGTGTTGTGTGAAAAGTCAGCAGTGTAGAGGGTGAAGAGGAAGGGAGCCAGAACTGTTCCCTGTGGGTCCCACGTACTGCAGATGGTGATGTCAGACACAGTTCTGTGTTCTCAAAAACTGGTCAGTCTGTGAGGTAGTCCAGGATACACGATGATAGGTGCTGGCCCACCCCTGCACACAGCAGCTTGTACCTCAGCGTCACTGGTTGTATGGTGTTGAAAGCACTGGAGAAATCAAAGAACATGATCCTCACAGTGCTCCCAGGCTTCTCCAGGTGGGACAGAGAACGATGTAGGAGGAAGATCACTGCATCCTCTACCCCGATGTCATGCTGGTAGCCAAACTGAAGTGGATCCATTGCTGGTCCCACCAGGGGGAGGAGGTGAGCGAGGAGCAGCCTCTCCAGGGTCTTCATTAGGTGTGATGTGAGGGCCACTGGTCTGTAGCTGTTCAAGTCCTTGGGGTGTGGAGTCTTCGGTACAGGTACCACACAGGATATTTTCCACAGCTGTGGTACCCTCCCCAGCTTCAGGCTCAGACTGAAGATGTGCTCCACGATCCTGCACAGCTGGTCTGCACAGGACTTGAGGAGCCTCGGGCTGATGCCGTCCAGACCTGCAGCCTTCCTCACCTTGATCTTCCTCAGCTCAGCTCTCGCCTGGGTCTCAGTGAGAGTCAGGCTGGGGCAGGGGGGTGGCTGTGTGCTGGGGGGAAGGGTTTATTGCAATTTTTTTAAATTCTAGTTACCCTACTAGACATCACTGTTCCTCTGATTTATTAATCCATACTTGATAATACATCTTGTGTCATTCTGGCTTATTTTCTTATATTTTAGTCATAATAGGCCGCTGACTGGCCTTCTAGGACCTTGGCTAACCGACTGAGATTGGTCTGTCTATTGCCTTACAGATCACGTTGGTGGGGAGAGGCTGATAGCTCCCTCTGCCTAGCTTTAGCAGAGGTAGCCATTCACTCATTGAGGGTCATTTCTATGGTTTTTGCACTCCAGGAACCAGTTATATCCTTTCAACTACTCACACCACACACTCCTGTCCTTGATAATGCATGATTCGAGCTTTTACATTCTCAACATTAATCAAATTCATGTTAGTTAGCTCAGGCTTTCTTCACCAGTGGAGCGAGCAGCTATCCTGCTAACATTAGCCTTAAAATGCCACGTGTGGTCTGGCCTCAGTGGTGATGAATGAGGGAGGTTGGGGTGAACTGCAGCTCATTAGATTCAAAGAAACACAAACTGAAATGAGTCATTGTGAGGAAGCCTGGTTAAAATGGGTGAAAAATGATGCTGCATTAACTCAAGCCTAATGTATTTTGACCAAACCAAATGCTGTAATGCCTCTGGGAACTGCATTATGGCATACGGTATAACATGTGGAAAATAGTGCATAATATTTCCAATTTAAGTGATGACTGCCTTGTAGTTCCCCCAGTGTTTTTGAGAGAAACCTCTTTTCTCTTTGCGTTTTGTATTTTCTTTTCTTGTGCTGACACTCTTTTTAAGACAGTCAGTTACAGTATATGTTATTATAATGAGAGTTTTCACACAGCAAACAATTAATCAGATGAAAGTAATTACCCATGGGGATGGGGCTGAGGCTTGAGTAGAGTGGTTGCCTGAGTCTGCTTATCTGTCTGCTTATCTGTGCTCTAACTCAAGAGGAAATGATGCTACGGTGACCAAACTTGGCAAGCAGGCTGACCACAGGAGTATCATGGTTGGCTGTGCTTTTAGGATCAAAACGTCAAAAGTCAAGGTCACAGGACCATAAAAGGTCAAAATCAATTTTGGCTTATAATGACCAAATTTAACACAATCTAGATCTAGCATTTGACCTTGAAGATTGGTGAGGTTGAAAATAGGTCATGGCGTCCCGTCAGAATTGAAGCAGAAAGTCTACCAGGGATTTCTGCTATTTTATGACATTCCAACAGGGACAGGGCTGTAAGACTTGGGTCTACATCACTGTTGAGTGCAGTTCTAGTTAGGTAAGATTTTCACCTTAAATTTATGTTTCCAAAATCATTATGATAGTACAAAATGGGTGAACATTTGTTCCACCACAGCTGGAATGGGCCTGCACCACGTGCAACAGTGCTATGTAGTGTTGCTGTAGGACTACTGAAAAGATTAGTGACATGTTTTATGGCATCAGTCCCAACAGGCAATCATAGGGCGTGACTTTAGTAAGCAGCTAATGCTGAACCAGAAAAAACTTTTGGGTTCAAACATGTACGGCTGAATCACTCCGGTGTTTTGACTGACCATTGTCTAGCGATGCACACTCCTGTGTTTTCAGGTCAGAGGACGGCTGGCCTGCCACCATCCTGGTTGGGTCTTATTAGAATGTTAATAGATCTGTGATCTTCAGAGCAAAGGAAAGAGAAGATTTTTCCCATGCAATTTTAAGGTCATGAAAAGGTTTTGTTTTTTTGTTTTTTTTGTGGAAAAAAGGACGTAAGATACCATTATAGACAGTGCAGATTGGTTTTTAAGGGGATTTATATCCACTGCAGTGTCTTTAAGTCTTTTTAATCTATAAATATCTGTAATTGGCAGCTACTTTCATGGAGAGCAAATTCCAAAATTCTCCAGAAATTAATTGGTTCATATGTTCCAAACATGTAAGCAATAGCATTACTACTTAATTAACCAAAAGATGATAGTTTTAACTCAAGACAGAAGAGTCTGTTTTGCCAAAGCACATCCAACTATCCAACATACAATATCTTTTGTTTGAAATCTAGGTTCCAACTCATCACTTCCCTCAATTAATTTGATATATATTCTTTAAATGTGCTCTCTGTGCAAGAGCATATGTAGTATGTATATGAAAATGTTTGTCTTAATCAGCAACACATCATAAACTGACATGCAATTTAGAGAGGTCCAGCTGGCTGGAGTGCTTTGTATGATTAAATCCCAGCTGCCATGCCATAGCTTAGAATTAAAGCCTTAAAATATAAGGGACAGCTTGCAGTGAGCAGGAGGAAAGGGCATCAAAGGTTGTTAGCATTGCAGTAGATTACCACATTTACAATAATGCAGAGTTTTTCAGAAAATATCTTTTGCAGAGATTATCTGTATAAAGCTGTTCAAAAGGTCACAAGCAATGACAACCTAATGCAATGTGAAGTCTTTCAACTTTTCTTTGTCTTTTTATTCTTTTAAGTAACAGTCACATAGAAACAGTAAGTCTGTTTGGCAAGTGATGAACTACCATTTGGGTAGTTGATTTGAAAAAAGTACATGAAGCCCACTGCAGTGTTTCATATAGCATTTTTCTACTGTATCAGACTTAGTCCCTATAGTACTGCCTGAGGAAATAGAGAAAGGAAATAAAAAGGAGAGAGAGAGAATCTATCTGTCTTTGTTAGAAGAAAATCAATAAAGCTGGTTTTCAATGAGATGCTTTCTTAAAACTTTTATTTCTCTTGCACTTAGAGGTGTCACAGACTGTCCATTTTTTATCATTATACATGCATCACAGAATTAATTTAGGATTTTCCTTAATTTAAATTAACACGCTCTTTTTATCTCCAAATGATACTTTTCCCAACAACATGATTTCTTGGTTGTTAATATGTAGTATTGAGTTTAATTAAAAAAAAAAAAAAAGAGGCATGGAAAATATTGGTGCTTGTGTGGTTTTTTTTGGTCTTATCCACTGTATGAGTGAATATGAAACTGCTTAAAGGTAGGAGCACTGCATGGGAAATAATAATAATAATATAGACATTTATCTATATTATGACCATGATAGTATTAGACAGATTACACAAACTGCTCGAAAGGGCCTCTATTATTATGAAAATTAGATGTTTTTTCCCCAATCATGGTGATCCAACATGCCACTCAGTGAAGTGGAGTAAAGCTGTTTGGAGTTGGTAGTCATGCCATACATAGTTGGAAAGCGTAGAATTTCATCTATTTGGTTATTAAAACAGATCTGAGATACAGTTACGTCAGCAGAAGTAAATATCACATGAAACAAGCTAACATACAAAATCAGCAATGCAGTAACTCACCAATCAAGCTTCAATGAATTCCTAAAATTAATAATAATCCATCATATCAGTCTTGTTTCATTGCCAAAGGGCCATTAGATCCAGTCAGGTAAGATTTATCATTCATCCACATGATTATGGGGGCAAATATCCATAAAATGCCACATTGTTTGAACTGAGCAGGTTGACTTCCACTTGAATTTCTGTGTGTGAGCTATAAAAACTACATTTCTATGGAGACAATGTCAGAGACAGAAGCTGAAAAGACACATGTGACTCTCGTGTTTTTATTGACATCTCATTTGACCTGATTGGGGCTTCTGTTATGTTTTTATAGCCTTCAGTAGCCAATGAGTGCCCATTTACCACTGAAGTACCGTACACTTCTCACGTGCACAAAATGAGCCATTTGCAACTGAGTCTGCTATATCCAATGAATTTCTGAGTGGAACAATGACTCACATGACTGGGTTGGCCACACGCATGCCCTTTAAGTGTGTTCTCCAGAAGCAATTTAAAGGGCTGCCATTTTCAACAGTGCCGCCCGCATCTTTCAATTTTTTTGAGAAAGTAGCAAAACTTAATTAAAAAAAAAAAAAACACCTGCAGGAACCATTCAAAAGTTATAAATATTTTTTCTGTTATGTAACAGTTTTGGCACAGTTTAAAATGCCTGGATGGACCCTAAGGGAAAAAAAACTGTGTAATATACAGTGGGGCAAAAAAGTATTTAGTCAGCCACCAATTGTGCAAGTTCTCCCACTTAAAAGATGAGAGAGGTCTCCAATTTTCATCATAGGTATACCTCAACTATGAGAGACAAAATGAGAAAAAAAAATCCAGAAAATCACATTGAATGATTTTTAATGAATTAATTGGTAAATTCCTCGGTAAAATAAGTATTTGGTCAATAACAAACGTTCATCTCAATACTTTGTTATGTACCCTTCTTTGACAATGACAGAGGTCAAATGTTTTCTGTAAGTTTTCACAAGGTTTTCACACACTGTTGCTGGTATTTTGGCCCATTCCTCCATGCAGATCTCCTCTAGAGCAGTGATGTTTTGGGGCTGTCACTGGGCAACACGGACTTTCAACTCCCTCCAAAGATTTTCTATGGGGTTGAGATCTGGAGACTGGCTAGGCCACTCCGGGACCTTGAAATGCTTCTTACGAAGCCACTCCTTCATTGCCCGGGCAGTGTGTTTGGGATCATTGTCATGCTGAAAGATCCAACCATGTTTCATCTTCAATGCCCTTGCTGATGGAAGGAGGTTTTCACTCAAAATCTCACGATACATGGCCCCATTCATTCTTTCCTTTACACGGATCAGTCGTCCTGGTCCCTTTGCAGAAAAACAGCCCCAAAGCATGATGTTTCCACCCCCATGCTTCACAGTAGGTATGGTGTTCTTTCTCCTCCAAACACGACAAGTTGAGTTTTTACCAAAAAGTTCTATTTTGGTTTCATCTGACCATATGACATTCTCCCAATCCTCTTCTGGATCATCCAAAGCTGTCTAGCAAACTTCAGACAGGCCTGGACATGTACTGGCTTAAGCAGGGGGACATGTCTGGCACTGCAGGATTTGAGTCCCTGGCGGCGTAGTGTGTTACTGATGTAGCCTTTGTTACTTTGGTCCCAGCTCTCTGCAGGTCATTCACTAGGTCCCCCCGTGTGGTTCTGGGATTTTTGCTCACCGTTCTCGTGATCATTTTGACCCCATGGGGTGAGATCTTGCGTGGAGCCCCAGATCGAGGGAGATTATCAGTGGTCTTGTATGTCTTCCATTTTCTAATAATTGCTCCCACAGTTGATTTCTTCACACCAAGCTGCTTACCTATTGCAGATTCAGTCATCCCAGCCTGGTGCAGGTCTACAATTTTGTTTCTGGTGTCCTTTGACAGCTCTTTGGTCTTGGCCATAGTGGAGTTTGGAGTCTGACTGTTTGAGGTTGTGGACAGGTGTCTTTTATTCTGATAACGAGTTCAAACAGGTGCCATTAATACAGTTAATGAGTGGAGGACAGAGGAGCCTCTTAAAGAAGAAGTTACAGGTCTGTGAGAGCCAGAAATCTTGCTTGTTTGTAGGTGACCAAATACTTGTTTTACCGAGGAATTTACCAATTAATTCATTAAAAATCCTTCAATGTGATTTTCTGGATTTTTTTTTCTCATTTTGTCTCTCATAGTTGAGGTATACCTATGATGAAAATTGGAGACCTCTCTCATCTTTTAAGTGGGAGAACTTGCACAATTGGTGCCTGACTAAATACTTTTTTGCCCCACTGTATATTTTTGTGGTTTTGTAACAGTACCACAAAAAATGAATATATTACACAGTTTTACCCCTTTAAAAGTAACTGTACTCAAAATCAAAATCTTTAAAAGTATTTAGACCCAACTCCGGTATTGTTATAAAATTTAAAGCTGAACTTGGTAACAGTGCTACATTCCGATTGTGTTTCCAGTAAATATATCACAACTCTGTTATTTGCAGGCCTTTGTTTCTTAAAAAAGGTGTCAAGCAAACTTTTTTTTAATTAATTATGTTGTTACTCAATAGCATTTAGAGTGATTCTGACTGTTTTGGCAAAAATGTAGTGTTTTCTTTTGAATGAGACCAACACCATGAATATACTGCAAATGGTTGAAGAATAGCTTTTGATTTACAGTACTTTGAGTATGTTATTTTTAAGCCTTTTTCAGGAAATTGGCTGGACCACTAAGGGCTAACTACTTCAGTCACAGTTATGGCAGATTTAAGCTCCAGCCTTGTAAACCTCGCAATCATGTGCACTATTTACTAATTCTTCCACTCATGATCATTATGCTTTCGCGTGAATTTGTAGAATTTTTTTTCCCTCTGCTCTTTTTACACAATTAAATCTCTGAATGGTAAGGTCTCTCTTTTTTTTTAACTTGCACTCAGCAGCAGCTAATTCATCTGTTTATCATGATTCAAAACAGGACCATTGGTTAATGTCCCAAAGGTGTTTGACTTTGTGACTGTTGAAACTATCATACCGAAAGCAGCGTTAGTCTGGGGAGTAAAAAGGGTTTTAGTCGATTTGAGCACCCCTGAAGATTCAACATATATAGGTAAAGTAAATCTCTCCAGATTTTTTTTTTTTTATTATTGGCCTGATCATCCACTTTTTCCAAAGATTTCAACAACAACACCCCTGCTAGCCTAATTCCCTCATCTCCATCTTCTTCTGGCAGTAAACATACCTCGACATTTACTACAGTAGAGGTTGTTGCAGTGACATGTGGTCAGGGGAGGCAGGTGAGGCTGAAAATCAAGGTCAGAGACTGTGCAGTACCGTTGCCTCAATGAGAGGGGGTGTGCTTGAACACCATGAGCAAAGGTTTTTTTTTTTTTAATGAAGGAAGATAAGGACATTTTTTAACAAAGTCGCAGCGATTTTTGTCCAGAAGGATAGGCAAATTTACTTCTTTTACAAGTAATGGTAAGACCGTGCATGGATAGTAGTTGTAAATACTACTAACTCAGGAGCCCTCGTCAGATCCAGGTTCCAGAGTGTAACCCAGATGGATGCCCCCTCAAAGTTTTTTTTTTTGGACTGGAGAAGAAAAATGGGCAGAGCAGGTGCGTTCACGCTCTACGGTCAGCATCCGGACAGGAGCTGAGGAAGCCTGGTGACATCAGGAAACGTGCTGTGGAGTTTTAATCAGAACTGTGACCCCACGACAGACTGCTATGATGATGATAAGTCTGAGTATGTTGAAAATGAACAACTGTTAGCTTCCTTTTGTGATGGACTTCCCCAGGTTTCTGAAGACTTCAGTATTTTACTGGGGGAGCCCCTACACCTTGAAGAGCTGGCCACCGCTTTGCACAGTATGGAGAATGGGGAAGCTCCTGGGATAGACAGACTTCTTGTTGGTTTCTTCAAGGCCTTCAGGCACGATATGGGTGGAGACCTGCTGGAAGTCTGACTAGAGGATTCCTACCTATCAGTTGCAGGAGGGCTGTAATCACTTTACTCCCCAAGAAAGGTGATCTAATGGAGATTAAGAACTGGCCTCAACCCTGGTCTTATTGCTATGATCAAGGTTTTATACCAGGACATTGAGAGTGTGTTGAAAATTAATGGAGGACTGAGTGCCCCTTTTAAAGTAACGAAGGGAATAAGGCAAGGCTGTGCTCTGTCAGGCATGTTGTATGCCATTTCCATTGAACCCTTGCTGTGTAAGATGTGGTCCACCATGGAGGGGCTGATTTTATCAACTCTGTTAAAAAACTGGTACTGTTCAGCATATGCAGATGATGTGATGGTAAAGAACGCAGACTGAAGTAACTGTTTTACAAAAAGTAGTCAATATTTTGAAACAGCATCTTCAGCGAAAGTGAATTGGTCCAAGAGTGAAGTTCTTGCAGTCCATTTTAAATCAAAGCAGTTGCCTACACTGCCAGCAGGCCTATACGGGAAAAAAAGATGGTCTTAAATATCTTGGGGTCTTTTTAAGGGACGAAGTAAATAAAAACTGGGAGGGACTGATAGAAAAAGTGAAAGGGAAGTTGGAAAAATGGAAATGGTTGTTGCCACAGATGTCGTATAGGGGAAGGGTGTTAATAATTAACAACTTGGTTTCCAGCAGACTGTGGCATAAATTTGCCTGTGTGCCCCCCCCCCCCCCCGACAACTTACTGAAGTGGATACAGAACTGCATGATTGACTTTTTCTGGGACAGGCTGCACTGGGTTCCACATTGTGTTTTGTTTCTGCCGAAAGAGGAGGGGGGGGGGGCAAGGACTGGCTCACCTGGTCAGCTGAGTGGCATCCTACAGACCAGTTTTTCCAGAAGTTTCTCACTGGCTCTCAAGATGTGGTTTGGAGACCTGTGGCCAGCACTATTTTAAAACAGGTCAGTGGACTAGGTCTTGATTCCTTGCTCTTTTTAATGGATCCTGGCTGTTTTAACCTGTTTGCTCTGCCTGCCTTCTGTCAAAACATTTTTAAAATATGGAGTTTGTTTTCATGGAAGAGACTGGAACCTACTCTCTCACTGCACTGGCTATTGGAGGAACCCCTGATCTTCAGAGCCAGATTGGAACTCCAGGTCAGGTCCCTACCTGCCCTGACACACATCTTGGGTTCCTCTGGCAGTATTACACTGCGTAGGATAATAGATGTAGCAGGACCAGAGTTGGACAATATTCTGGCAGCTTCTGACATTCTTGGCATTTAGTCTGCACGTCTTGTGAGCAAAGTTTTGGAGTTGTGGCAGCTCAAATTGTCAGCTGAGGAGAAGAAGATGATGAGGGACTATTGCTACAAGAGAGAAGAGCCTGATGAAGGTGACCTGCTTCCTGAGTTCAATTCAATTCAATTCAATTCAATTCAACTTTATTTATATAGCGCCATTTCACAACAACAGTCATCTCATAGCACTATCAACTGTAAGGGGGACCCCCACAGTTGCAGAAAGACCCCAGCAATCAGGCGATCCCCTGTGAACAAGCACTTGGCGATGGTGGAGAGGAAAAACTCCCTTTTAACAGGAAGAAACCTCCAGCAGAACCAGGCTCAGGGAGGGGCAGTCATCTGCTGTGACTGGCTGGGGGGTGAGGGGATAGAGAAGAAGAAAAGAACAGACATGTAGAGAGTAAACAGCACGATGGGGACTCAATCTATGGGAGAGAACAAACAAATGTTAATGACCAGCAAAAAAAATATTTCATTGAGAGTGAGAAAAGGAGTGAGGCCCAGTGTATTACTGGAGGTCCCCCGGCTGACTAAACCTATTAGCAGCATAACTAAGGGAGGGTTCAGAAACACATGATCCCTCCCTAATTGTAGGCTATATCAAAAAGGTAGGTTTTAGCCCTATTCTTAAAAACAGAGATCGAGTCTGACTCCCAAATCCAGATTGGCAGCTGATTCCACAGGAGAGGAGCTTGATAACTGAAGGCTCTGCCTCCCATTGTACTTTTGGAGATTCTAGGTATTACAAGTAATCCTGCATTTTGGGAGCGTAGTGCTCTGTTAGGATAATACGGTAGTATCAGATCTTTTAAATAAAAAGGAGCCTGATTGTTTAGAGCTTTGTAAGTAAGAAGAAGGATTTTAAACTTAATTCTAAACTCTATGGGAAGCCAATGAAGGGAGGCCAGAACCGGAGAGATATGATCTCTCTTTCTAGTTCCTGTTAAAACTCTTGCTGCAGCATTTTGGATCAGCTGAAGACTTTTTAAAGATGTTTTAGGACAGCCTGATAATAAAGAATTACAATAATCTAATCTCGAGCTAACAAAAGCATGGATCAGTTTCTCAGCATCACTCTGAGACAAGATGCTCCTAATCTTGGCAATATTATGCAAATGATAGAAGGCAGTCTTAGAAACAAATTTAATATGTGAATTGAAGGACAAATCCTGATCAAAAATAACTCCAAGGTTCCTTACAGAGCTATTAAGAGAAAGAGTAACCGCATCCAAACTAAAAGTTTGATTTGGAAAGGAATTTCTAAGGTTTTTTGGACCAACAAGAATGACTTCAGTCTTATCTGAATTTAATAGCAGGAAATTACAAGTCATCCAAGCTTTGATTTCCTTAAGACAGGCTTCTAACTTGGCTAATTGATTACTATCATCTGGCTTCACTGACAGGTATAATTGTGTGTCATCTGCATAACAATGAAAATGTATACAGTGCTTTCTAATTATGTTGCCTAACGGAAGCATATATAAACTAAAAAAGAGTAGGGCCTAGCACAGATCCCTGTGGAACTCCATGACTAAGCTTTGAGTTGAAAGAAAACTCATTATTTACATGAACAAACTGGAACCTATCAGATAAATAAGATCTAAACCACTGCAACGAAGTTCCATTAAGTCCAACATAGTGTTCTAATCTATCAAGTAGAATATTATGATCGATAGTATCAAAAGCTGCACTAAGGTCTAAAAGGACAAGTACAGAAAATAGTCCATTATCAGATGCAATGAGGAGGTCGTTAGTGACCTTCGCTAAGGCTGTTTCAGTACTATGATGGATTCTAAACCCAGATTGAAACTCTTCAAGTAAACCATTTCCCTGCAGGTGGTCAAATAATTGCGTAGCAACAACTCTTTCTAAGATTTTTGAAATGAAAGGGAGATTAGAGATTGGTCTATAGTTAGCTAAAGCTCCAGGATCTAGTGTTGGCTTTTTGAGTAAGGGTTTAATTACAGCCGTTTTTAAAGCCTGCGGTACATGGCCTAAAGTTAATGAAGAAATGATTATATGAAGAATAAGGCTACCAATAAGTGGGAAGACTTCTTTAAATAACCTGGTAGGAATAGGGTCTAAAAGACAAGTTGAAGGTTTGGATGAGGAAACTATTTTGTCTAACTCACAAAGGTCGATTGGAGTAAACTCATCGAGACAGACATCAATAGAAGGAGTTGTAGTAGTTACAGTATTTAAGTTAACTGTGGGAAGAATCTGATTGATTTTATCTCTGATGGATGAAATTTTATTATTGAAAAAGTTCATAAAGTCCTGACTAGTAAGCTCTAAGGGAATGCTAGGATTGACAGAGTCCTGACTGTTTGTCAACCTGGCTACAGTACTGAAAAGAAACCTGGGATTATTCTTGTTCTCTTCTATTAATGCAGAGTAATAACTCATTCTAGCTTTTCTAAGAGATTTTTTATAAATTAAAAGATTTCTCCAGGCTAAATAGATTTCATCTAAATTAGTGGAGCGCCATTTTCTTTCTAACTGACGAGTCTTCTGTTTTAAGCTACGAGTTTCTGTGTTGAACCAAGGAGTTAGAAATCTCTGATTAGACTTTTTCTTTTTTAAGGGGGCCACCAAGTCTAGAGTCTGATGCAGAGAAGCTGAAACACTATCCATCATGTTATCAATTACAGAAGGAGCAAGCTGTCTATAGCTTATTTCCGTTGTGTTGACACATGGCATAGAGGAGACAATCTGCATAAATTTGGTAACAGCATCATCTGAGAGGCATCTACTGTAATAATATTTTTCTTTAGGAGCCAAATAGTCAGAAATAGTAAAATCAAAGGTTAACAGACAATGGTCTGACAGTACAGGGTTATGAGGAGACACTACAAGATTTTCTATCTCTATGCCCTATGTCAGAACAAGGTCCAATGTATGGTGGAGGTAATGAGTAGAATTTCCTACTTTCTGAGAAAACCCAATCGAGTCTAATATTGAATTAAATGCCACATTAAGGCAGTCACTATCTACATCCACATGTATATTAAAGTCCCCTACTATAATTATTCTATCAGATTTCAGCACTAAATCAGCTAAGAAATCAGCAAATTCGGCTAAAAATTCTGAGTAGGTTGATGGGGGACGATAAACTACGGCAAATAAAATTGGGTTTAACCTAAAATTGCTAAAGTGCCCAATACTGAGGACCAGGCCCTCAAAGGAATTATAACATGTTTTTTGCTTTACATTAACTAGTAATTTGGAATGGTAAATTGTTGCTACTCCTCCTCCACGACCAGAACTTCTAGGATTTTGACAGTTTAAATAACCAGAGGGAGTTGATTCATTTAAACCAACATAATCCTCTTGCCCTAACCAAGTCTCTGTAAGGGAAATTAAATCAATCTGATGATCAATTAACAGATCATGGACTAACAGAGACTTGGGAGTTAGAGACCTAATATTTAATAAACCACATTTAATTTTTGAATTATGAGGAGGAACAGAGGCCAATTCATTCAATTTAGAGGCTTTATGTTTAATTTGAGTTTTACCAATATTTTGCTTTATCACTTTGGGATGCTTATGCATTATATTTTTATTTACTTTGGAGGGAGTAGACAATGATTCTCTGATGGGGAAGACAGGGGCTAAGCTGAGGGGTGGCGGATGAAGAGGAGCTGCAGAGAGGCGTGTAAGACTGCGACTCTGCTTCCTGGTCCCAACTCTGAGTAGTCAGGGTTTTGGAAATTTGGATAAAAAAGATGCCAGATTGTTAGATAAATGAGAAGCACCATCCAAAGTGGGATGAATGCTGTCTCGTCTCATAAGACCAGGTTTTCCCCAAAAAGAGCTCCAATTGTCAATGTAGCCCACGTCATTTTTAGGACACCACACAGACAGCCAGCGGTTCAAGGATGACGAGCGGCTAAACATGTCATCACTGGTCAGATTGGGGAGGGGCCCAGAGAATACTACAGTGGCAGACATCGTTTTTGCAAAGTCACACACCGATTCTATATTAAGTTTCGTGACTTCCGACTGCCGGAGACGGATGTCATTAATGCCGGCGTGAATAACAATTGTGGAATATTTACAGTTACTTTTAGCCAGCATTTTCAGATTTGACTCGATGTCGCCTGCTCTGGCCCCAGGAATGCATTTGACTATGGCCGCTGGAGTCTCTAGGTTCACGTTTCTGACTACAGAGTCGCCAATGATCAGAGTTTTTTCCTCAGCGGGTGTGTCGCTGAGCAGGGAAAAACGATTAGAAACGTGAACAGGTTGGTGGTGTACCGGGGCTTTGCGACTAGGCTTCCTTCTCACCGTCACCCACCCAGTCTCCTCGCTGCTGAGGAGAGCCGGGGGACCGCTGACAGTGGGGCCTAAGCTAGCTAGCTCCGCTGCAGCTAAGGGGCGTCCGTCGAGATTAACTGGCGCAGACGGTGTTTCAATGCAGCGGAGCCGGGATTCCAAATCAGACAACCTCGCCTCAAGCACCTCAAAAAGACAACATTTATTACATTTACCGTTATCACTAAAAGAGGCAGAGGTGTAGCTAAACATCTGACAGAGAGAGCACACCAGAGGAGGAGAGGAAAGAGAGCTAGTAGCCATAGCTAGTGGCTGGAGAGCAAACCACACAGGCAGACAGCAAAACAGGAAGTGACGATACGTTACCACAAGGAAGTGACAATCCCCACAAGTTGGACTTTGCTGTGAGATTGGAGGGTGCAGAGGGACCCATGTTGCATAATAAATGCACAAGTCTTTACTCAGCAAAGACTAAACTGTTTTATTACTATTGTGTGAAGGCTTTTGATAGAAGGCAGTTAAATGACAGAGTGGGCACGGTGTGGAGGAAGCGACTGAATGTCACAGACAGTGTCAGGCCAGTGTGGAGGGTCCTTTACAAATCCCCTCTACATAAAAGAGCAGGCAATCTCCAGTGGGGGATTTTGCATGGAGCTGTGGCCATCAACTCTTTGATTTCCCACATCAGTCCTAGAACATGTAAAGACTGCTCTTTCTGTGGGTCAACTGAAACCATTTTTCATTGTTTTGTTGAGTGCTCTAGACTGAAACCACTGTTCATGCTTTTGAGCAACATTTTTATGAATTTTGATGTAATGTAAAAGTACAGTATTCTCTGTCCGTATGGGCATCACTCAAAGTCTATTATGTGGAGCAATATCACGGATCATAGGGACATCCCCAAGATGTTGTCTCCATCGGACCTGAACAACTTCCTGCCAGTTGCTGTTAAGTCGACCAGTTATCGACCAGTTGCTGTTAAGTCAAACCGGGTTTCTGAAGACTAACATCTTGAAAAAGGAAACAACTTGCTGAATAAAGTGAACATGAATAAAAGCAGCAAGATGGATGAGAAACAATTTGCAGCAACAATGGGTGTGGCCAGAGCAGCTTGCAAGCCAATCTTCCTGAAGTTTGAAAAGAGGTGGAGACCAGCATAAGAGCAGGAAACAGGAGTCTCACAAATGAAGTGTTTGGAGACTTTTAGGCCGAATCTCAATCTCTTCCCTAAGCCCTCAAGCCCTGAGCCTTTGTAGACTTGTGCGACAGCCATTAGTAGTGTGTGAGTGTGCAAGTCTGTGAGGGCTTGAAATGGTATAAAAGGAATGGGAAACTTTATGACATGCCACCCTACCTTGACAACAGTGCTGCTAAGTATTATGGGATTCAGACTTTGTATTTTAAGAATGATTTTATCTTCAAGGCCAAGGATCAGAAGGAATTAATTGCCTGATCTAAATATCTTGCAGGCACTAGCCTTACAGAGTGAAAGAGAGGTAATTATGAAAAAAAAATATTCTTTTATGAAAATTGCACAAAATAGTTTATAAATAATGTCTGCACTATAGTATACTTATTTATTTATTTATCCTTTATTTATATGTTATGTGTTAAATGCAGTATCTTTATTCTGTCAGGTCCGGCATTGGTTTGCTTGCTACTGAATAACCATGAAAACCGTTACTACCTGTCTCATGGGTCGGGTCGTTGGTGACTCAGCCAGCATCCCCACCCTTCTGAGGGTGTGGAGGGTGAAACAGAGCATCCTGGCAGAACTAAAAACAACATCTGCCACAGGTCTGTGGTGGACCACTCCCAGTTACATGGGGTGAGACTGGACGTCCTGGCAGATCACATCTGTCACAAGGTCTGTGGTGGACTGTGCCAGTCGGTGCATCGTGACATGCACTACACAAAGAGCAGAGATAAACAAACCTATCATCTGGTCAGTCACTGCAACAGATGCTGGAGTCAGTTTATCTTGGCTTGTCCTTGCCACTGATAATACCTCTATCTGCCAAGAATGTGCTGCTAGTCCAGCAAAAGCTAGCTAGTACTCAAATATTTTGCAAGCAGTTTCATGGTCAGTCAGAAAGCAACTCATACCAGATCAGACGTTGCCCGGGTTAACAAGGTCCACGCTGATCTGTTCACACTCCAACAGGCAGCGAAAAGTAAGTTAAGAGCAGGAAGAGAAAAGAAGAGGAAAACAGCAGCCTAGTGTGTAGCAGAATGGAATGTACACAGTCTGTTGAACAGATCAACATCACAGCACCCAGAAAGACAGACCGGGCTTGTGGCCTTGGAAATGAACAGGTACAATGTAGACATAGCTGCACTTAGTGAAACAAGATTGCCTGGATATGACAGCTTGGAAGACCATGGATACATCTTCTTTTGGAGTGGGAAATCAACTCAAGAAAGGAGAGAAGCAGGAGTGGGCTTTGCAGTTAGAAAGGGGATAGCAGCAATGCTTGATGAGGAACTGGTGCCAATCAATGACAGGGTAATGACTATGAGACTCCCACTACAGCGGAAGATGTATGCCACACTCACCAACATGTATGCCCCAACAATGTTAAACACAGAGGAGGTGAGGGAAGAGTTCTACAGTGATTTACGTGAGACTATCAGGCATGTACCAACTGATGACAGGCTGATACTTGTTGGAGATTTTAATGCTAGAGTTGGTTTGGACACTGAGAAATGGAAAGGAGTGCTAGGCAGTCATGGAGTAGGCAAGTGCAATGCTAATGGAGAACTTCTCCTTGCACTATGTTCAGAGTACAACCTTGTGATAACCAACACCCTATTTAAGCACAAGGACACACACAAGAAAACATGGATGCACCCATGATCCAAGCACTGGCGCTTGTTAGACTACATCATAGTAAGACAAAGAGACCTAAGGGATGTACTGGACACCAGAGCAATGAGAGGTGCGGACTGTGGTACTGATCATGCTATGCTGAGATCTAGATTAAGGATTTGCAGATGAAAACAGCACTGTAGGATGGGTGCGAAGCCACCACGGAAGCGAAACACTAGTGCACTGAAAGGCCAAAAAAAGGAGGAAGAACTTCTACAGGAAATGGATAAAAACTTGAAAGACTGGGACAGCAACAACTCAGAGTATGACATAGAAGAAAAATGGGCAACACTGAAGGATACGGTGTATCAGACTGCGAGTGATGTATTAGGCCACCCTGAGAGGAAACATCAAGATTGGTTTGATGAGCATGATGAACATCTGAAGAAACTACTAGAAGCGAGGAATACAGCTAAGCAGGAAAATCTACAGTGTAACACAAGGTCGAAGAAGAAGAAATACTCAAAGGCTCAGAGTGAGTTACAGAAGTACACCAGAGAGATGAAGTCCAACTGGTGGGATGAAAAAGCAGAGGAACTTCAAACTGCAGCAGACATGAAGGACATGAAAACATTCTTCACAGGTTTGAGAGAAATCTACAGCCCAAAACCAAGAGGATTGATCCAACTAAAGGCTATGGATGGTGAAATGGTTTTGCTGAAGAAAAACAAGATCCTGGACAGATTTGCAGATCACTTTGACCAACTACTAAACAGCCCTGGAGATCTCGCTGAAGAGGCTAAAGAAGCTCTAGTGCAGCAACCAGTTGTATCAAATCTGGAAGAACTACCAAATCTTGATCAACTAATGGCAGCTATCAGGACAACACAGGATGGTAAAGCTCACGGAAGGGTGGAATTCCAGCAGAAGTGTGGAAATTTGGTGGTGTTCAGCTGACCAACTGTCTGCACAAGCTCCTCCAAGAGATATGGGATGCCTAGAAAGTACCTCCAGACTGGAAGGATGCAAGCATTGTGCCTTTGTTCAAGAAAGGTGAGAGGAAAGATTGTGGAATTTACCGAGTTATATCACTGCTAGCCACTGTTGGTAAGATTCTGTCACGTGTACTACTGAACAGACTCAATGAACACGTCTCACAGAATGTACTACTGGAAACCCAGTGCGGCTTTAGAAGTGGAAGAAGCACAATGGACATGGGTTTCTGCTTGAAACAGGTTCAAGAAAAGTGTGTCAAACAGAACATGCCACTTTATGTAGTCTTCATCGACTTCGGTAAAGCCTTCGATACTGTATTGCGACAAGGACTTTGGCAGGTATTCAAGAAATATGGCTGTACAGAGAAGCTTGTCAACCTGATCGAGGCACTCCATACAGGTATGCAAGCAAACGTGGCAATGAGTGGTTCAGTGTCTAAAGACTTTTCAGTAAGCAACGGGGTGAAACAAGGGTGTGTGCTGGCGTCTACACTCTTCTCGCTATATCTGGCAGCCATGCTTGAGGTGGCCTTCAATGGCACTTTGGAAGGAGTATACATTCAAACAAGGAAATAAGCAGACTTGTTCAATATGGCACAGTTTAAAGCCAAGAGTAAGACATCGATAAATGTAGTAAGACAAATGCTCTTTGCCAACAACAGTGCTCAAGTTGCACAAAGTGCAGAAGATATGCAATCTTTAGTGGAGAAATTTGCAAGAGCAGCTGGCCAATTCAGCCTCAAAATCAACATCAAGAAGACAGAGTGCCTTTATCAACCACCAAAGTTCCAGTTATCAACATCACTACCAGAAGAGATCAGCATTGGTACAGAGCCACTAGTCAACGTAAGACTTTCAAGTATCTCGGGAGTACTGTTTCAGCGAATGCTAGGCTGGAGGATGAACTGTCTCTCAGAATGGGAAGAGTGAGTGCTGTGTTTGGAAACTTGAGGAAGAGACTGTGGAACAAACGACATATGTCTATCCATGTGAAATGCAAAGTGTACAGAGCGGCAGTAATGGCTACTCTATTGTACAGTGCTGAAAGACAGGGTGCAGGTAAAAAAACTCCACACGTACATGATGAGACATCTTCGAGCCACAATGAACATCTCATGGAAAGACAAGATAGCCAACATAAAAGTGCTGAAATGAGCTGGTCTACCATCAATGGAGGACATGCTAATACAGATGAACCTGAGATGGCTCGGACATGTTGAGAGGATGGATCACCACCGTCTCCCTCGGCAGTTACTCTACTCACAGTTATGCGAGGGCAAATGCAATCAGGGTAGACCAAGGCTCAGATTTAAAGACACTGTAAAAAGAAACCTGAAGAAGTTGGATATAGACAGGAGTTCTTGGCAGCGGAAGGTGAAGGACAGAGCTGCATGGAGGAATCGGATCAGACCTAAATGAAACACTCATTGTCACCCACGACAGACTGCTATGATGATGATGATGATGATGATGATGATTGGAAAAGACCCTTCAACAGAAGGAAAAGACCCTTTTCAGTGCTTCTCTCAGTGGCTTCCTGTGGAAACGTATCGTCACTTCCTGTGTTGCTGGCTGTCTGTGTGGTTTGCTCTGTGGTTAGCTCTCCTCTTTCTCCTGAGGATTTTTGCCTTTAATTGTATTTTAATCACTTTTTTCCATCTACCATCAGCTCTCACTTCTGTTTATCAAGCCTCTTGCACCTGTGTGTGCATTCAGTGTCACCTAATCACCCTCTTCAGCCTTCTGTTCACCTTTCATCAGTGTTTTTGTTAGCTTCGAGTTAGCCACTAGCTATGGCTACTAGCTCTCCTTCCCCTCCTCCTCTGGTGTGCTCTCTGTGTCAGATGTTTAGCTACACCTCTGCCTCTTTTAGTGATAATGGTAAATGTAATAAATGTTGTCTTTTTGAGGCGCTTGAGGGGAGGTTGTCTGATTTGGAATCCCGGGTCCGCTGCATTGAAACACCATCAGCGCCAGTTAAGAATGACGGACGCCCCTTAGCTGCAGTGGAACACCCTAGCATAGGGTGGCCTGCTAGCGGTCCTCCGGTCCTCCTCAGCAACGAGGAGACTGGGTGGGTGATGGTGAGAAGGAAGCATAGTCGCAAGGCCCCGGTTCATCACCAACCTGTTCATGTTTCTAATTGCTTTTCCCCGCTCAGCGACACACCCGCTGAGGAAAAAACTCTGATCATTGGCAACTCTGTAGTCAGAATAGGGTCCAGCAGCCACAGTCAAATGCATTCCTGGGGCCAGAGCAGGCGACATCGAGTCAAATTTGAAAATGCTGACTAAAATTAACTGTAAATACTCCACAATTGTTATCCACACCAGCATTAATGACATCTGACTCTGGCAGTCGGAAGTCACAAAACTTAACGTGGAATCGGTGTGTGACTTTGCAAAAACAATGTCTGCCTCTGTAGTATTCTCTGGGCCCCTCCCCAATCTGACCAGTGATGACATGTTTAGCCACTTGTCATCCTTCAACCGCTGTCTGTCTGTGTGGTGTCCTGCAAACAATGTGAGTTACATAGACAATTGGAACTCATTTTGGGGAAAACCTGGTGTTATTAGATGAGACGGCGTCCATCCCACTTTGGATGGTGCATCTCTTTTATCTAACAATCTGGCATCATTTTTATCCAAATTTCCAAAACCTTGACAACTCAGAGTTGGGACTAGGAAGCAGAGCCACAGTCTTACACGCCTCTCTGCAGCTCCTCTTCATCCGCCACCCCTCAACTTAGCCCCTGTCTTCCCCATCAGAGAATCATTGTCTGCTCCCTCCAAAGTAAATAAAAATATAATGTATAAGCATCCCAAAGTGATTAAACAAAAAGTTGATAAAACTCAAATTAAACATGAAGCCTCTAAACTGAATGATTTGGCCTCTGTTCCTCCTCATAATTTAAAAATTAAATGTGGTTTATTAAATATTAGGTCTCTAACTCCCAAGTCTCTGCTAGTCCATGATCTGTTATTTGATCATCAGATTGATTTAATATCCCTTACAGAGACGTAGTTAGGGCAAGAGGATTATGTTGGTTTAAATGAATCAACTCCCTCTGGTTATTTAAACTGTCAAAATCCCAGAAGTTCTGGTCGTGGAGGAGGAGTAGCAATAATTTACCATTCCAAATTACTAGTTAATGTAACGCAAAAAATACGTTGTAATTCCTTTGAGGGCGTGGTCCTCAGTATTGGGCATTTTAGCAATTTTAGGCTAAACCCAATTTTATTTGCCATAGTTTATCGTCCTCCATCAACCTACTCAGAATTTTTATCCGAATTTGCCGAATTCTTAGCTGATTTAGTGCTGAAATCAGATAGAATAATAATAGTAGGGGACTTTAATATGCATGTAGATGTAGATAGTGATAGTAGGAAATTCTACCCATTATCTCCACCATATCTGTATGGTTTTTGGTTGCCATCTTCTTCTGCGTTCTTTATTCTCAAACTTCATTCTGTTCAGCTTTTGAAATATATTTGTTCTATAATTTCATATCTTATTCTTATACATCATACCTTGTTCTGACATAAGGCATAGAAATAGAAAATCTGGTAGTGTCTCCTCATAACCCTGTACTGTCAGATCATTGTCTGTTAACCTTTGATTTTACTATTTCTGACTATTTGGCTCCTAAAGAAAAATATTACTACAGTAGATGCCTCTCAGATGATGTTGTTACCAAATTTATGAAGCTTGTTTCCTCTATGGCATGTGTCAACACAACAGAAATACGCTATAGACAGCTTGCTCCTTCTGTAATTGACAGCATGGTAGATAGTGTTACAGCTTTTCTGCAACAGACTCTAGACATGGTGGCCTCTTTAAAAAAGAAAAAGTCTAATCAGAGATTTCTAACTCCTTGGTTCAACACAGAAGCTTGTAGCTTAAAACAGAAGACTCGTCAGTTAGAAAGAAAATGGCGCTCCACTAATTTAGATGAAATCTATTTACTGTATATTTTTGTGGTTTTGTAACAGTACCACAAAAAATGAATATATTACACAGTTTTACCCCTTTAAAAGTAACTGTACTCAAAATCAAAATCTTTAAAAGTATTTAGACCCAACTCCGGTATTGTTATAAAATTTAAAGCTGAACTTGGTAACAGTGCTACATTCCGATTGTGTTTACCCCACTGTAGCTTGGAGAAATCATCTTTTAATTTATAAAAAATCTCTTAGAAAAGCTAGAACAAGTTATTATTCTGCATTAATAGAAGAGAACAAGAATAATCACAGGTTTCGTTTCAGCACTGAAGCCAGGCTGACAAACAGTCAGGACTCTGTCAATCCTAGCATTCCCTTAGAGCTTACTAGTCAGGACTTTATGAACTTTTTCAATAATAAAATTTCATCTATCGGAGATAAAATCAGTCAGATTCTTGCCACCGTTAACTTAAATATACTAACTACTACATCTCCTTCAATTGATATCTGTTTGGATGAGTTTACTTCAATTGACCTTTTAGAGTTAGACAAAATAATTTCCTCATCCAAGCCTTCAACTTGTCGTTTAGACCCTATTCCTACCAGGTTATTTAAAGAAGTCTTCCCATTTATTGGTAGCTTTATTCTTCAAATAATCAATTCTTCATTAACTTTAGGCCATGTACCGCAGGCTTTTAAAACTGCTGTAATTAAACCCTTACTCAAAAAGCCAACGCTGTATCCAGGAGTTTTAGCTAACTATAGACCAATCTCTAATCTCCCTTTCATTTCAAAAATCTTAGAAAGAGTTGTTGCAACGCAATTATTTGACCACTTGCAGGGAAATCGTTTATTTGAAGAGTTTCAATCTGGGTTTAGAATCCATCATAGTAATGAAACAGCCTTAGTGAAAGTCACTAATGACCTCCTTATCACATCTGATAATGGACTTGTTTCTGTACTTGTCCTTTTAGACCTTAGTGCAGCTTTTGATACTATCGATCATAATATTCTTCTTGATAGATTAGAACACTTTGTTGGACTTAATGGAACTTTGTTGCAATGGTTTAGATCATATTTAGCTGATAGGCTCCAGCTTGTTCATGTCAGTAATGAGTTTTCTTCCAACTCAAAGCTCGGTCATGGAGTTCCACAGGGATCTGTGCTAGGCCCTACTCTTAGTTATATATGCTTCCGTTAGGCATCATTATTAGAAAGCACTGTATCATTTCATTGTTATGCAGATGACTCACAGTTATACCTGTCAATGAAGCTAGATGATAGTAATCAATTAGCCAAGTTAGAAGCCTGTCTTAAGGAAATCAAAGCTTGGATGACATTAAGTTGCTAGCTGTTAGCATGCGGCCTACATATCTCCCGAGAGAATACTCACACGTGATCTGCATTGTTGTTTATGCAAATCCGACGGCGAACGCTGGGACAGCGCGTGACGTCATCCATTCAGTAACTAGCAGGCTGCAGACAGAACACCCATATGCTCTTCTCCTCATCTCAGGCGATTTCAACCATGTTTCACTATCTCCCATTCTACCCACATTTACCCAGTATGTCACATGCCACACTAGAGACAATAAAACACTGGACTTATTCTACGCAAACACTAAGGAGGCGTACACCTCATCACAACTCCCCCCACTCGGGAGATCGGATCACAACTTGGTTCATCTCCGGCCGGTGTACAAACCCCTAGTGCACAGACAACCTCCGGCCATGCACACAGTGAAGTTATGGTCTGAGGAGGCAATGGACACTCTAAAGGGCTGTTTTGAAACCACCGCCTGGATGCAGCTCTGCGATCCACATGGTGAGGACATCGATGGCCTCACTCACACCTTCACGGGCTACCTCAGCTTCTGTGTGGACAAATCCGTTCCCACCAAGACCATGCGGTGTTGCTCAAACAACAAACCCTTGATCAACCCTGAGATAAAAGCACTTCTGAGAGAGAAGAAGAGGATCTTCAGGTCGGGGAACAGGGAGATGCTGAAGTCGTACAGAGGGAGCTGAGGAGAAAGATCAGAGAAGGCAAGGACAGCTTCAGGAAGAAGATGGAGGACAAGCTGCAACAGAGCGACATCAGCGGGGTCTGGGAAACCTCAAACCCATCTCTGGGCTCCAGATACCTCCCCCAGGCCACGGGGGCAGGGAATGGGCGAACAATCTTGCATCTGTTTTTCAATAGGTTTGACCAACCCGCCCTCCCCCCTGACTGCACAACAACCACTGCTGCCTCTAAAGACATCAAGTCCTGCTGCCCACTCCCCACTCCACCAACACCTCCCCACTCCCAACACACAGCCTCCCATCCTGACCCTGACCAAGACCCAGGTGAGGACGGAGCTGAGGAAGATCAAGGCGAGGAAGGCGACAGGACCGGACGGCATCAGCGCAAAGCTCCTCAAGTCCTGTGCAGACCAGCTGTGTGGGATTGTGGCGTACATCTTCAATCTGAGCCTGAAGCTGGGGAGGGTACCACAGCTGTGGAAAACATCTTGTGTGGTACCTGTACCAAAAACTTCCCACCCCAAGACCTGAACAGCTACAGACCGTTGGCCTTGACGTCCCACTTGATGAAGACCCTGGAGAGACTGCTCCTTGGCTCACCCTCCCGCCCCCTGGTGGAACCAGCGATGGATCCACTCCAGTTCGCCTACCAGTATGGCATTGGGGTGGAGGATGCGGTGATCTTCCTCCTTCACCGTTCTCTGTCCCACCTGGAGAAGCCCGGGAATGTGGTGAGGATCATGTTCTTTGACTTCTCCCAGTGCTTTCAACACCATCCAAACCGATGATCCTGAAGGACAAGCTGCTGCGCGCAGGGGTGGACCAGCATCTGTCATCATGGATCCTGGACTACCTCACGAACCGGCCTCAGTTTGTGAGAACCCAGGATTGTGTGTCCGACACGATCATCGGTAGCACGGGGGGCCCCCCAGGGAATGGTGTTGGCTCCCTTCTTGTTCACTCTTTATACTGCGGACTATCTCACACAACACAACACATTGCCATCTACAGAAGTTCTCTGATGACTCTGCGATCGTTGGCCTCATCTCCAATGGAGATGAAGCTGAGTACAGAGGGCTTATCCAGGACTTTGTGGACTGGTGCCATAGGAACTGCCTCCAGATAAATGCGAGGAAAAGTAAGGAGCTGGTGGTGGACTGCCGCAGGCAAGGACAACCCCTCACAGCACCAGTAAATATACAGGGAACAGACACTGAGATGGTGACATCCTACAAGTACCTGGGTGTTCATCTGAACAATAAACTAGACTGGTCACACAATACTGACGCACTCTACAAGAAGGGACAGCGCAGGCTGTTCCTACTGAGGAGACTCAGTTCTTTTGGTGTACAAGGGGCGCTGCTGAAGACATTCTATGACACGGTGGTGGCATCACCACCGTGTCATAGAATGTCTTCAGCATTCTATGACACGGCACTCGGACGCATAGTCCAGATTGTGGTGATGTAGGTGATGTTGGCGTCCAAGCGCCACTGAAAAAAAAACCTGCAGACACAGCCGCAAACAGATTAGTTTATCTTATTGACCTCTCATTCGACTAATAAGAGCCTTGAATTGGGTTTCTGAAACCTTGAAGAGCCAATGAATGAAAACCTAGGAAGGAGGACCCCGCCTACTGTGAATGCAGGAGCCAATTGAAGCACAGAATTCAGGCTGGGTGAAGAGAGATTTACTGTTGCAGCAGATGAAAACAAAGGACGCTGACGAATCTGCTACAGACCCCGCAGCATGGAGAACACCCACAAGTGGGACCTGCACTCATTCCAGCAGAATAGACGTTTAGGATTCTCATTCCGTCATCATAGACCGACGGAGGCCGACGACAAAGGTCGTAAATCATTCACCAAAACCGCAATATTGGAATTATGTTTTAATCGGGATCCACGAGCGGACCAGCGTCGCGTTCGTCTGACAATGGGGAAGAGAAGTTTGCCAGGACTCTGCTGCTGTGAAGAGGTAAGGTGTTATAAGCTAAGTTATATTTATCCCTGAAAACTGTAATCCAAAAATGACTTTTGATCGATCGGTAAATTACAACTGTACAGCGCACGCACTTCGTACTTCGTGCGCCGCGATAAACGGTTCATTTGCCGTGTTCGGACCGTGAACGCCCCCCCAGCGGGGGGGAAGCCGCGCTGAATGCGCAGCGGTCGTCACATAGACATATGAGTCTATTCCTTCATGTAGCGATGGCCGTCCTCTGTAGCGGGAGGGGGACAACCCCCCCCCCACACACACACACAGTAGCGGGGGGGGGGGCCGCTGTGACAGCGTTGCTGTAGAAACATGCAACGAGTGTAATCCGTCATGTAGCGAGGGCCGAACTCCATTCTTGGTAGCGGGGGGGGGGACGACCCCCCACACACACAAACACACACACAGCCCTGAGTGTGACCTTTCATTAGAGCCCAAAATGAAGATTCTACATTGAATTATTCAAAAGTTACAGACGTTTTTCCAAACTGTGCCATTTGGCACAGTTCCAAAACGCCTGGGAACAGCCTGAGAACAAAGCTGTGTAAAATATTCATTTTTTGTGGTATTGTTACCAAATTTGGATCTCAGCTTGATAATACTTGGTTCTACATTTCTGTTGCATTTTCCAGCCAGATCAGACAGCTGTGTGTTATTTGCAAGCATTTGTATCCAAAAAAACACTGTGTCCAAATTTATTTTCTTCAAGTTCAGTATGTTTAGATGACTGTAACTCAGTGGCCGGAGCACGTAGAGAGATTATGGTTTTTTTGCCAAAAAATTCAAAGTGTTTTCTTTTAAATGAGACCAACCCCATGAAGATGCTGCAAAGGGTTGAATAACAGCTTTCGATTTACTTTGGGCACGTTATTTTTTGGCATTTTTAGGAAAATTGCCCAGAGTGCAAGGGGTTAATAATAGGGTTATGTCTTTGGAGCCATGGGTAACCTAGGACCACTGGTGAACTAGGGGGAATGAAAAAAGAGAGACTCCCGGTGGCTCCAGAAAGAAGGATGGAAACCGTCTCCGTGCGATTGGTAATGGAGGCTAAACTACAGCTGGATAGTGCCGCTACATTTAATGGAGCCGGCAGTTTGATAGTGGGAATCCCTATCTCCCACACGAGCCGCAATGAAATTAAGTTTTTTTTTGGCCCCTCAATCAGTTAACGCCAAGACCTTCTTCTTGGCCCCTGGTAACTGGATAAGAGCCAGGACCGAAAAGTTATCGGGGGGATTGATGGAATGACCGTCCGCCAGACCCCCCACGGCTACTGATGGGCCGCATCTTTTGGCTTCACCGGGCAGTTTAGTAGATTATGCTCCATCGAGCTGCAATACATACAGGCGCCAGCCTTCCTCCGACACTGGTGCTCCTCCAGGGTCAAACAGGCTCGACTCAGCACCATGGGCTCAGAGGAGCAATCGGACTTGGTGGAGCTAGTGGGGGGGGGGGGGTGCACGCGAGGACAGCAGACTGAAGAAGGCCTTCTGCTCCTTCACGCGCTCGCGGTACCGATTATCTAAACTCACAGCTTGCTCGATAAGCTCATCCAGAGAGAAGGGGGTCGCATGAACCGCCAGATTGTCACGGAGGTTGGAATTCAGACCCAGGAGGAAGGCACTGCGTAAGGCAACATCATTCCACCTGGAGTCTGCCGTGATGACCCGAAATTCCACAGAGAAATCGGCCACCAACGATTCCCCTGTTGGAGTAGCATAAGGCGACTCATGATATTCCCCTCGCTCTCAGGATGATCAAACACCCGGGAAAACTCCTGTACAAACCATTCAAAGGAATAATTGGAACTCTCGGCGATACTGAGAATGGACTGAGCCCAATTTAGTGCCCGATCCCAGAGCAGGAGGATCATAAAATGAATTTTTGAACTGTTGTCCGGGTACTCCCTGCCCACCTGCCGCAGATAAAGGCGAACGTGGAGCAAGAACCCCTCACATCCTCCAACCTCCCCCATGTATGAAGCAGGTGAAGGAACAGAGATGGTACGGCGGGTGATAGCGCCCACCGGGACAACAGGTGGAAGGAGGGAGGGAGGGCCCAAATGAGATGGCAGAGGTGCTTGGAGACTGTGATCAGCTGCTGAGCAATAGTCTGTAGCTGTTCAGTAAGCACAGTCACCTGTCGCTCTGTGGCATCTAACCGGAAAAGCTCAGAGTGCTCCCCTGATGTAGTGCCTGCTGAGCTTCGGTCATTGCTGGACCGTTCTGTCATGACTGATAGCTAGAAGCTCACATGCAAGGCCACCAATACCAGAGGAAGACACTCAGACACGGAATAGACGTTTAAGCACAATTTATTGAAAACGCACAACAGTAAAGAAACCAGCACACGCTAGGGGAACACACAGCCTGTAGGGGAGAGAAACTGAGAGCTGAGAGCTGGTTAGAGGTGAAGAGATAAAACTGGGGATAATAGGCAAGTGCAGAGGTTATCTCACTGGAGATGAGCAGAGAGCCTGGCAGTGAAACCCAGCAGAGAGTTGGAGGAGCCAGCAGGGCAGAGCTGGTGGAAGGAGAGGAGTGGAATGGAGGTGGGGAGAGTCTGACTGGGTGGAGTAGGCAGTCTTCGGAGGTGATGAAGGAGAAGGCAGGTGAGTGTACTGCAATCCCGGGGACACAGCACTGAGATGGCAGCAACCTGGGGTAAGAGGAGGAGAAGGGAGATTGGACTGAGTTTCAGTAATAAGCTTAAAACCTTAACTTTAAGGCAGCAGTACCAACGGTCCAGCGCTGAAACATTCACAAACTGATCCTTTTAAGCGCTGGCAGTAAAGAGGCAGCAGGTGCGTCCACTCACACAGGTACGTTGATGACCTGCGGAGCCGAGAAACAGATGAAGGACCTCCCACAGAAAGGGAGGGGAAGCGCACTCACCCAATCATCAAAAAAGCAGGATTGTTTGTAAGAAGAAATTGCATAATGATAATAATAACTATTTGTATAGGACTTCTCAAAACACATACAGCGGGGAAAATACACTGCTAACAAAAAGTTAGAGATAATTGGCGTTTGGGTGAAATTTCAGGATGCACCTAAAATGCACTATAACCTTTACAGGGGAACTTAACTTTTCCTCCTACCTTCTCTAACCTTTTGAATGCACATGTCCAACTATTAAGTGTTTCAGTACTTTTTTCATAACTTGCTGTTCAAGGTGCTACAAGGTGCTTAACTGGAAAATTCATAACAAGTGTTTGATCCATGAATCAACCAATAATTTTTCTGGTTCAATTAGAATTGGTATTTAAACAGTCATCTTCATCATGCTGCTCACATATTGACATCATGAGACCAAGATAACACCTAACGACTGATCAACAGTACCTCGCTTCAAAGCGAGGCTCCAAACAGGATGTTCTCAGAGGGAAGTGGCCACTGAGCTTAGAGTGTCACAGAGTGTCATCAGCAGGTTGCAACAGAGATAAGAGAGACTGGAAGAGTCACAGAAAGGCATAGAAATGGACGTCCTTTGGCCACATCCCACGTTGATGTGATGTCCCTGTGTCATTCCACTTTATTACATATACAGTACCTTGTTTTGTTAACACAGTTGCCTTGATTTCTTTGTATGTATGGATTACTTGGGTTGTTACTGATATCTGGTGAAAATCTCAGGTCAGTGGCTCCATCAGAAATATGTTTAATGAGAAAAATGTTGATGTGTTCAAAACTTTTTTCCTGCTGTAGTTGCGAAGTGTTTTACAATTCAGTTACAGTGAAAATCTCAATTCTCTCTTTTTTTTTTAAATCTCAATTCTCCAAACATCCTAAAACATACAAACACAGTCAGATATACAGACACAGACCTATCCACACATACATGTTAAATAGTCTTCAAAAATAATGGGTGAAGGATTTTAAAAAAATGCTAACTAAAACAAGTGAGTTTTGAGTATTTTTTAAGCAGACATGGATTCAGCCAACCTGATAGTTTGAGGAAGGTTGTTTGGGGGCAATGACCTCAAAGGCGTGATCACCAATCTTTTTTTAAAATTTGAGTGTGGGACAGACAGGTGACCTTGATCAGATGAGCAGAGGGGGCACCTGCTGTTGTAAGGTCAGCTAATTAATAGTTCAGCTATATATCTGCAAGCTTGACCATGGAGGGCTTTGTATGTTATTATTAGTAAAATTTTGAAAGGAATTCTAAATTTTACCAAGAGCCAATGAAAGGAGGCAAGAGCAGAAGTGATATGTACATACTGGCTGGTTCTAGTTAGAAACCCAGCTGCTGCATTCTGGACCAGTTGAAGATGAGCTAAGGAGGACTGGGAGATGCATATGAAAAGTGACTTGCAATAATCAAAAAGGAGACTATTAAAGTGTACACTAATAGTTCCAGACTGCTAGAGGACAGCAAAGGTTTGAGTTTGGCAATATTTCATAAATGAAAAAAAAAACAAAAAAAAAACATGACTGGATGAGTTTTGGAATCTAGTATTCAAAGTTCAGCTTTTGGTTGAAAATGACACCAAAGTTCTTAGTGGATGACAAAAAGACCGATGTGCTGGCTAACCACCTCAGAGATGATTTCAGTGCTGAATTGAAGAAAGTCAGTTTTGTTGGGGTTGAGGTGGAGAAAATTGTTTATGGCTGTGAAGCAGTCACTGAGGTGAGAGAGGCTATTGACATTGTTGGGTCTGACAGAAAAATACAGATGTGTGTTGTGAGCATAACAGTGATAAGAGATACCTTTGAAATCTTTTAGCAGATGGTCTTGGGGCAGCATATATAAGGAGAACTGAAATAGGCCAAGAATGGGGCCCTGAGCTACTCTTCATGTGAGGGGTGCTGTAGAGAACATGAACTCTGAAATGTCTATCAGATTTTTTTCCCCTTGTCCTGTCAGGCAGCTATGTGAGCAGAACAGAAATCTGCTACCCTTATTGTGCCAAAACAGATTTACTTTGCCAAAAGAAGCTTTATACAGTACCGATCTATGTACAGTATATTGTTGTAAACTCCTCCTGTAATAACTTTTAATACTTTATTTAAATTATTTTACCCATGAAGGGCCCGACAGGATGGGGAATGGGGAAAGGAAGTGTGGGGAGGGGGAAAGTAAAGGGAGAGGAACAGACAAAAAAGACAAACAAACCAACAACTAAAACAAACAGAAGACAGACTGCTTCTTTCACCAAAGAAGTCTCAACACAAGTTTGGTATCCGCACCTGTTAAAGGGGAGACATTTGTGCGTGTGTGTCCGTATGAGTGTATATGTGAGTGTGTGCAAAATAAGTGTGTGCATGTGAGTGGTTTGTCAGGAAACATACGAAGAGGACGGCCGGTCGCAGCAACTCCCCCCGCCCCCCAAAACCCCGAGCAGGCAAGGAAGCGCCTTGTCTATTTGATAAGTAAGATGTGAACCATTTAAGGGCAGTGCCAGAGATATGGACCCAATTCTGTAGTTAGTTAAGGTGGATTCACACTACAACGTTCGGCCCGACTTTTACTGACGTTTTAGCAAACGTCTGGCTCTGCTGGCAGAAGTTAATGATAGTTGGTGTTTGTTGGCAAACGCTGGCCAAAGTTCTGTTCTTTGAAAATTTTCAGCATGCTGAAAATTTGCCGATGTTTGGAAATAAACATTGGTGAAAGTTGTGCTCAGTTTGTAAAAGTTTGTGAGTGCTGGGCTAAGTTATGCAGAGTTTACCCAAGTTGGCTTAAGTTCCATACCACACCGTGATGCAGCTGGTGAGGATGCTCTCAATGGTGCCCCGGTAGAATGAGCACGTGATGGGGGGTGGGACTTATGCTGTCCTCAGTTTGCAGAGGAAATGGAGGCGAGTTTGAGCCTTCTTCACCAGTGATGTGGTGTTGTTGGACCAGGAGAGGTCCTCAGAGATGTGCACCCCCAGGAACTTGGTGCTGCTCACCCTTTCCACAGCTGCACCATCGGTGATCAGAGGGGAATGCTGTGTGTGTCCCTTCCTGAAGTCGACAACAATCTATTTCGTTTTTCCCATGTTCAGGAAGAGGTTATTGCCTTGTCACCACTGGACCAGTTGGCTCACCTCATTTCTGTAGTTGGCCTCCTCGTTGTTGGTGATGAGGCCCACCACCGTTGTGTCACCACCGTTGTGTCACCACCGTTGTGTCATCTGCAAACTTGATGATATAGGTTGGTACACAGTCATGGGTCAGCAGGGTGAAGAGCAGCGGGCTGAGTACACACCCTTGTGGGGCCCCTGTGCTCAGTGTGTTGGTCTGGGAGGCGTTGCTGCCAACCCGCACATTCTGTGGCGTTCCTGTGAGAAAGTCCAGCACCCGGTTACAGAGAGAGGTTTTGAGTCCCAAGTGTCTAAGTTTTTGTTTCAGGTGCTGGAGGATGATTGTGTTGAATGCTGAATTGAAGTCCAAGACCAGCATTTGCGTGGAGGAGTTCATGAATTCTTGTTCTTGAGCAGTTTTTTTTTTTTTAATCCAGCACACACCAACTTCTACAAACTTTTACAAATTTATGCTAGCATTTGCTAGTGTTGCATTTAGCGTTGGCAAACTTTTGCCAACTTAGGGTAGTGTTTTTCTAGCTGTTGCCAACTTAGGTTAACTTAAGCAAACAAAAACTCAGTGCAGGTCAGCTGACATTAGCGTTATGCAACGCTCATATAAAGATCAGCATTTGTGGAGGCTTCTTGCCATTCTGGACCTGATTTTGGGGTGAACACGTCTCCTTTGGTCTTCTAGCTTGGTGCTCAGCATAATAGAATGGGGAAAGGAAAGTTAGCGCACAGAGCTACCAGAGGACTGACCCCCCACTGTAGCTTTCACTACTTACAGTAGCTGTGTGGCCTAGGGTCAGAGAAACGGAAATAGGCGCCACCCCTATAAACCACATGGTGTCCCACATGTGGGACACCATGTGGGACACCATGGGAGACCTGTTGCCCTGACCTCTGTGGTCATGAAATCCTTGGAGAGATTGGTGCTGAACCACCTGAAGGTCATCACAGGCCCCCTGATGGACCCACTGCAGTTTGCCTACCGGTCAAACAGGTCAGTGGATGATGCAGTGAATATGGGACTACATTACATCCTGCAACACCTCGACTCCCCAGGGACGTACGCCAGGATCCTGTTTGTCGACTTCAGCTCAGCGTTCAACACCATCATCCCAGGCATTCTTCATCAGAAACTCCTCCAGCTCAAGGTGCCCCCCTCCACCTGCCAGTGGATCTCCAGCTTTCTGACTGACAGGTGGCAACAGGTGAAGCTAGGGAGATTTACATCCAGCTCCCGAAAAATTAGTACTGGCGCCCCCCAAGGATGTGTCCTTTCCCCACTGCTCTTCTCCCTCTACTCCAACGACTGCACCTCAGAGGACCCTTCGGTGAAGCTCCTGAAGTTTGCGGACGACACCACAGTCATCGGTTTGATCCAGGATGATGATGAGTCTGCATACAGGCGGGAGGTGGAGCAGCTGATCCTCTGGTGCAGCCAGAACCATCTTGAACTTAACCCAGCCAAAACGGTGGAGATGACTGTGGATTTCAGGCGACACCCCCCTTCATTCCCCCCACTCACCATCCTCAACAGCACAGTGTCCACTGTGGACTCCTTCAAGTTTCTGGGTACCACAATCTCCCGGAACCTGAAGTGGTCCTCCCATATTGACACTGTCCGGAAAAAGGCCCAGCAGAGGTTGTTTTTTCTGCGTCAGCTCAAGAAGTTTGATTTGCCTCAGGAGCTGCTGGTTGTCTTCTACACCGCCATCATCCAATCTGTCCTCTGCTTTTCCATCACTGTCTGGTTTGGATCTGCCACTAAACAGGACAAGACCAGACTGCAGCGGATCATTAAGTCTGCGGAGAGGATCATTGGTACCGACCTACCCTCCATTGAGAACTTATATCGGTCCATAACCAGGAAATGGGCAGGAAACATCTGTGCTGACCCATCACACCCCGGCCACAAACTGTTTGAACTTCTATCTTCTGGTCATCGTTACAGATCACTGAAGGTCAAAACCACCCGTCACAGGAACAGTTTCTTTCCTCAAGCCATCACTCTGATGAACTCCTAACATTCACCTAGTCCTACCTGTTGCTGTACTCATGACTTTTCATCCATTATTACATTGCACATAACTCTCACACTGCTTTTTACTTCATTCACATTATATCACTGAATCTGAGTCCACATTGAAATACTGTGTGATTGTATATTTTTTCATATATTTCTGCAAAGTGTGGTTAGTCCGAGTAAATAACTGCATATATTCCTGTATATATTTGCATCCTTTTATAGAAACGTGGACAGACTGTAATTTACTGTACATACTCTGGTTGTCATTGAATCCTTATTTAAATCCTTCACCTGAACAACGAGAGCAAGTTTTTAGCCAAAGTCAAATTCCTTGTATGTGTTGTGCATACTTGGCCAATAAAGCTGATTCTGATTCTGATTCTGATTCTGATTCTGATTCTGATTCTGACATGCTGTGGAAGGGAATTAACTTAACTAACATCTCCCTTGGGCATATGTTTCAGTATTTATTTTTATTTTATATTTCTATGTAGTTACTTCTGTGTGCCCTTTTCCCCTGTTCATTCATTCATTCCTTCATTCCTCTAACAAAATAATACAATAAAGTATTATAGACTCCATGTAATGTTCGCCTCTACGAGGCAGAGAGAGATGAACCCAAGCGCTGAATGGTGTTGTGTATTTATTAAACAAAAGAACACAACAGTCCAAAATGTGCCAACAATACAAAAATGCCAAACAAGGAAAACTTACAAGATGTGCCTCAGAGCGGGGGAGCACTCTGAAGAGGAGAACAGCACACACAGAGGAATTGTACTAATCCGGGGAATAACAGGAGGAATAAATACCAGTGAAAGTGATTAGCATGAGTGAGTCCCGGTGTGGGCTCACATGAGCAGGCAAAGGGGAACACAAAAGTAATTGGAATCAGCTGGTGGTAAAGAGAGATGAGGGAGGAGCAGCTTATCTGACAGCTTGACAGATGACGCCCACACTGGGCACAGCCCAGAAAAGTCAGCTGTCAACCCACAGAATAAAAGTGAGAAATAAACATGATCCAAAAACAGTTACAACTCAAACAGGACGTGGCCAAAATAACTGAAGCACAACTGGAGGAAAACGAAAGGCAGTATAACAACTAAGAAAAGCACAAAAACACAATACAGTAAATGCATAAATACCCAGAAAAAGCCACAAGACTGGGTCTGGCAGAAAATCCAGCCCCAGCTCGTGACACTCCAACAATAAGTCCAAAATTAAAATGTGAATGTGGATGGAATTAAAAAAAAACAAAAAACTATTTAGTGTATCATCATATAAATAAAATGACGGGTAATTATATTTTGAATGTTATGACTCTCCATTAAAATAACATAAAATCCTGTTAAATCTCATTTACTTTTTGACACCACCTCAGCGCTGTTTGATTCCCCACAATGGAAGCCGAACCAATAAATCCTGGAGAATGATTCTGCATAGAGAAGAAAATTAAAAACAGTAAATTTCTCAATAAAGATATTTTTCTTTCTTTTGGGCTGTCACATTTTTGGGACATTATATATACTGTGTATATATTTTTTTCTTTTTTTAATTCCCCCTTCTCTCCATTTCTCTTTTGTCCATGCATGTCTGAAGAGAGTTTCGGTCTAAGAGCATCCGCTTCCACTGACATTTCAGTTAGCGTTTGCCAATGGAACTTAACTTAGGTCGACTTAGGAGAACTCTGCATAACTTAGCCCAGAGCTCAGGAACTTTTACAAACTGAGCACAACTTTCACCAACGTTTATTTCCAAACGTAGGCAAATTTTCAGCTTGCTGAAAATTTTCAAGAAACACAACTTTTACCAACATTTGCCAACAAACACCAACTATCATTCACTTTTATTACTTTTATCAACTTTTGCCTGCAGAGGCAGACTTTTGCCAAAACATCAGTAAAAGTTGGTCCAAATATTGTAGTGTGAATCCACCCAAAATGCAGGTCCAGAATGGCAGAAAGCCTCCACAAACGCTGATCTTTACATGAGAATCATCTGACGCTGATGTCAGCTGACCTGCGCTGAGTATTCTTAGCTTAAGTTAACCTAAGTTGGCAACAGCTACACATATACTAGCCTAAGTTGGCAAAAGTTTGCCAACACTAAATGCAATGCTAGCAAAAGTTTGTAAAAGTTGTGTGCACTGGATTAAAAAAATATCTGCTCATGGACATAATTTCACCAACACTTAGATAAGATAAGATATGCCTTTATTAGTCCCACAATGGGGAAATTCCAGGATTGCAACAGCACAGGGATAGCAACACTCAGAGCAACAATCAGAAGGCAAGAAAAAACAAGAACATCTACTAAACATATGTACATATTACTATAAATATATATATCTATAGACGCACAGTGCGGAGCATTATGGTTGGTGAATGTGCAGCAGAAAGTCTAAGCTCTCTCTCTGCGGATGCGGCGGGCCAGCTAGAAGTCTTTGGGCATGATGGTGACCCTCTTAGCAAAGAACAGACCCACCAGATAGGCCTCGCTGGCCTCCTGCAGAGCCATGACGGCGAAGCTCAGGAAGCGCAGGTCGGTCTTGAAGTCCTGAGCGATCTCCCTCACCAGGCGCTGAATGGGCAGCTTACGGATGAGCAGCTCCGTGGATTTCTGGTAGCGACGGATCTCTCTCAGAGCCACAGGCCTGTGATGGTGAGGCTTCTTCACTCCGCCGGAGCTGCTTCCTGGGGGGCTTTTTCCTCCAGTAGGTTTTACGGGCGGTCTGCTTGGTTCTTGCCATCGCTCTTTATTATTCTGTCTTATATTTCTTGCACGCCGCCTAAACTCCAGCCCAGCACCCGCGTCGTTTTCGTTACAGCTCCCGGTATATCGAGTTTCCCATTAGCACCGGGCGGTGGCCGAGTGCTAGCTAGCACTAGCTCCTCCCTGCTGTAACATCTCCCGCTGTAAACAGTGGCTCCGTCCGCCGACTCGGGAGACCCCTGGGGCGATCTGTGTGTCCGTGATATATATATAGAGTGAAAGGTGTAGAAAGAAGAAGGAAGATAAAAAAAAAAAGGCTGTTGCAACGGGCAGCCGACTCGTGTGGTGCCGCCGGTCCGGCAGAACCGGAACCGGAAAATGGACTAATTTCCCTGATTTTTCAAAACGTCTGTAAAAGTCGGTCCAAACGCTATAGTGTGAACCCAGCTTTAGAACAGTATAATCAGTTGTATGAAAAGCAGCAGACAAATCAAGCAGGACAAAAACAGAATATTCACTGTTGTCTAAATGCATAAGAATGCCACTGGTGATTTTTAGTAAAGCTGTTTCAGTGCTGTGATTTTGTTGAAAACCAGATTGAACTCTTTCAAATAAATTATTTCCTTTAACCAAATTAACTGATGGTCCACAGCTTTCTCAAGGATTTTGGAAATCAAAGGGAGTTTGGAGACTGGCCTGTAAATTTATATATTTACATATTTATTCCATCTAGCTACAATGCTCTGCACTGGGTGTGTTTATATTTATATATCTATATATTTATTCCATCTAGCTACAATGCTCCGCACTGTGTTTTTATATATCTACATATTATTCCATCTAGCTACATTGCTCCGCACTGTGTGTGTTTATATACTTGCATATTTATTCCACCTAGCTGCAATGCTCCATACTGTGGGTGTTTATATATTTACATATTTATTCCATCTAGCTACAATGCTCTGCACTGTGTGTTCATATATTCATATATTTATTCCATCCAGCTACAATGCTCTGCACTGTGTGTCTGTGTGTGTGTGTGTATATATATATTTTATAGTAATATGTACATATGTATATTAGCTGCTCTTGCTTGCTTGTTTTTTCTTGCCTTCTGATTGTTGCTCTGAGTGTTGCTATCCCTGTGCTGTTGCAATCCTGGAATTTCCCCGTTGTGGGACTAATAAAGGCTTATCTTATCTTATCTTATCTTATCTTAATTTACAAAACCTGTGTGGTCAAGGGAAGACTTTTTCAGTAGAGTTATCTGTGGTCAGTACTGTTTACTAAAACAATATATGGGTAATTCTGTCCAAATTCAGATATAGGCGTTTCTGCACCCTCTGACATTTAGTTCAGACTTTATGTATATATAGTGCTGTGGAAAAAGTAATTGGCCCCTTCCTGATTTCTTATATTTTTTTGCATATTTGTCACACTTAAATGTTTCAGATCATCAGATTTTAATATTAGACACAAATAACCCAAGTAAATTTAAAACGCAATTTTTAAGTGATGATTTCATTTGCAAGGGTAAGAAAAAACTATCCAAACCCATATGTCCCTATGTGATAAAGTAACTGTACCCCCTCTTTTTACCATTATTTCTTTTACTTGCTTTGAGTATTAATATCTTTGGGTATAACATGGTTCCAATAGCCAAGCAGTTGCATGTTTTGTAATAATTCACCCAAGAAAACATAAAAAATGCATTTAGATAAACCTTAAAGGGTCGTGCTAGTATGGCATTGTCAGAAAGTAGATGAAAGCTCTCATCTTTATTAACATTTTTAAGAAGTCAAATCAGTGGCAGCACCATTGATATTTTTTATTTTTGTTTATTTATTAATTTTGCTGGTGCTTTTCATTAAGGGTCCTCACACAGTTTTCATATTTAATAAATATGAATAAACTGCAGAAATTGGTTGGGGGTGCTGAAGGAGTGTTATGGCAATTCCGGGATCATTATAACCTGGCGTCATCCATAGGTCAAATGTATTTTTCAGCACTGAAAGTTTCATGCTGATATCTGTTTGACATCTGAATGTGTGAGGGCTCAGAACGCATGTAGTTACAAAGAAAACATGGATAGTATGAAGATGAAAGGTTTGTTTTGCTTCATGAAACATGCTGATGTTTCATGAAGCTGATGACACAAAATCAGCTGAATCTGAGATGTCAGGTTGGAATCCTCAGAATCACTAGATTTTACAGTGCTCCTTTCTTTTTAAAGAGATCATTGTCTGAAAAATGGTGTGTTTACAGGTTTAGCTGTCGGAAATGTGTCTATTGGTCATATAATTATCAAAAAAATATCAAAACAGTCAATTCTCTTAAACACACACACACACACATCCTTTATCTCATTTTTCTCTCCCAGAAACACCAGACGCATTTTTGATTTCCGGGTAAATCGTATACATCATGATTTGACAAAGCCAACCCACTGCCATCCTTGAGACCTACTGTACCTACTTCTCTATTACTGGGGTAATAGAGAAGTGCTTAAGGTAGCTTAAGGTAGCCTATTGGACTTCCGGTCTGGACGCCATGGTGATAGCAACTTAACGCTGAACCTCCCAGACCCAATCCAAGGAAAACATCTTCAAAATCAGACTTAACGGATTTTTGGAAGAATAAAAATCAAAAGACAAAAACACCATGCCTAACCAAAAACAGAAGAAACTGACATTCCCCAGGTCAGGACGCGCAGCGGCCGCAGAATCTGAACCGGAGGACCTCCGTTCAGGAGACAAGGAGCTGGACCTAGCTAACAAAAAGATTAGCTTGAAATCGCTATTTGATGAATTATGACGATTTCGGGCAGAATTTCATGAATTCAGAGAGGAACTAAAAAGGACGAACAGCAGAATGGACCAGGCCGAAAACCGAATCTTGGAAGCTGAAGAAAGAGTAAAAGTGCTTGAAGATTCTATGCTGGATTTACACAGAAAACAGTCAAGGCTGGAGGCTAAGCTAACCGACCAAGAAGGAAGACAGAGACGAGATAACATCAGAATTCACGGTCTGAAAGAAGGAGCTGAAGATAGTTTCAACACAGTGGCGGAATGCGTGGAATCCTTATTGAGAGAGAAGTTGGATATTCCACAAACCACCGATTTGAAGATAGAAAAGGCCCATCGTACATTAGCCGCAAAGCCAGCGGCAGAAGCGCCCCCACATTCGGTGGTGGTAAGATTCTCCGATTTCAAAATAAAACAAGAGGTTGTAAGACGGGCTTGGCAGAAAAAAGGATTTATGCATCAAGGGAGAAAAGTCTTCGTGGAGCACGATTACGCCCCTGAGGTTCTTAAAAAGTGACGGGAATATAATGACGCCAAAAAGGTTCTACGGGAAAAGAATCTACGCTTTCAGACGCCATTTCCGGCAAAGTTAAGGGTCTTTTACGGTGAAGAGTCATGTCTCTATAATTCAGCGGAAGAAGCAACAATTGACATGGCAGGAAGAGGGCTCCCGGTAACGGTGTTTAAACCCGCAGCGAATCTGAGCGAGAAGATCAGAGCTCAAACATGGTCCACTCAGAGACCTTCAAAATCCATGGGCCAGCAGCGGGAAACCCATCCCCAGAGCTACAAAGATAAGCTTTCCAGTTCCAGGAAGGAATAGTGACCTTTTTGTTTTTTTTTTCTTTTCAGTCATTCTGCACTTCCATCCCCCCTCCTACAAGGTAACAAACATTAAAGGAGATGCAGAATCAGCATGTGGTAAAACCTTTCATGGAGCAGTTATAGCATTAGAAACAAATGTCTTCTTAATTTAAAGGGAAAAAAAAATCTTGTTAAAATAGAAATGTAACAATGACCCACATGTTCTCTCCACACTAACAAATACTGTATTAGAGTGAATGTTTGCTGTGATGGGGGTGGGAGGGTGCACACAATCTCATAGGGTATAGGCATAAAAAAAAAAAAAAAAATCATTACAAATTCGGATTGGGATCTGAAATTCACGTTAAAAACATGGGACAACTTACAGGGGTAAGAGAGGGCCCTCAACACGTAACAGAGTTTGAGGAATTTCCCTCAGAGCCTACACTCCATCAGGGCTCTTACAGGGTCTTTAAAGAGACCCCAGCTCAGGAAGTTTTTTTGACAGTTTTTTGTTTTAAAGTTTCGTACACTATGTTCTTAATGTTTTTTATGTTCTTAATGTTCTTTCAGTTTCTGAGTAGCAAAAAAGAGGGCCACCACGCTGTTATGTCACGCCGCGCCATTCATCAGCGGCGCCACCTGCTCACGCACCTGACAATCATCAGCGGCGAGGGATAAAGGCCGTCTCGCCCGGAGGCTCGGCCTGAAGCCGTCAGACTTCGTCCCTCACCGTTGTGAGCATACTTCCCTTCAGCGTCACCATTTTGGTAAGAAGATCGCTTACCTCTTTTCTTCAGTCTTCTCCCCTGTGCACAGGTGGATTCCCCAGCGGCGGACATCTCCTCTCCATCGCCCAATCCTCGCTGCTGTACGGAGCTCTCCAGGTGGCTGTCTTCCGGGCTTCGCCCCCTTGTTGTGCCAGCTGTCCTGACCCACCAAGTAAGTCCTTCTCTCGCCATAAATCCCTCCTGTGTTGGTGTATGCCCGTCACCCTCTCCCTGTGCTCTCTCCATAGGGTTGCTCGGCTGTACGGTCACCTGCCTCTGTGCCTGGAGCAGACACCATCACCAACACATTTACATCCCGCAGACACGCACTCATTCACTCCTGCTGTTAATAAACTCTTTGAACTACTCTAAGCCTGTGTGTGTGCGTCTCCTGAGCCGTGCGTTATGTCAGTACGGCTTCAGCAGAGCGGCTCGACGGACGGCGGGCTCGCACACCGGTTTACCACTCTCGAGGCTAGAGTGGATCAGATTGCTTATCAACAGCAGGTTATTCTGAATCAATTATTAAACTTAACTAACCGGTTGGGCCGCTTAGATCCTCAACAGCCGTTCCCCCCGGCTCGTCAGGGTGGCGCGGCTCCTGCTGTTCCAGCGGCCGTCCAGCCGGCTCCAGTGGCACCGGTTCGGCTCACACCGATTCCGACCCCCGCCCGCTTTAGCGGTAAGCTCGGCGGAGCGCGGGGGTTCATTATGCAGTGTGAGTCCGTGTTCCACCGTGTGCCCGGAGATTTTCCCTCGGATCACAGTCGGATTGGTTACATAGGGAATCTTCTGGAGGGGCGTGCGTTAACTTGGACCTACGCCGTAATGGCGAGGCCCAGTTATGCCACCCTCACCTATGACCAGTTCATGAGGCGCTTTCTGGAGGTCTTTGACCATTCTCAAACCGAGACGGTCCAGGTCGATCGGCTTCTCGCTCTCCAGCAGGGAGGCCGGTCGGCAGCGGACTACTCGGTCGACTTCCGGGTAGCGGCGGAGGAATTGGGCTGGGAGGAACGCTCCCTCTGTGGCCTGTTCCTCCGCAGCCTCAATAGTGATCTGAGGGATGAACTGGCTGGACGGGATATCCCTGGGACGCTAGCGGAGCTGACATCCTTAGCGATAAGTTTGGATAACAGGTTGCGCGAGCGCTCCTCGGGGCGGAAGTCTTCTTCTTCTCGCCCTCGTGGAGTCTCGCCGCACCTGTTCCAAGCTCGCCCCCTGGCGGCGCCGCCAGCATCGTGCCCCGAGGAGTCGGAGCCGATGGTGACGGGCTGGACCAAGCTTTCCCCTGCGGAGAATAAACGCCGCCGTGAGTTGGGCCTCTGCATGTATTGCGGAGGTGACCAACACACTGTGGAGCGTTGCCCGCGGAAAGCCAGTCGGCGGGGTCCGCGAATCGCTGTAGGGAGCCTCGCGGATCCCAACCGGTTAGACACTCTCACTCAATTAAAGCTGCCCATCCGTTTTTGCCACAATCCCACTGGGCACCTCACCCACGCACTGGTGGATTCGGGCGCAGAGGGCAGCTTCATTTCACAAGGCCTGGCAACCCGATTGGGCATCCGCTGTCAGGCATTAAAACACCCCATCTCCCTGGTCCATCTCTCCCGTGCCTCCCTTGGGAGAGTTTCTCACCAAACCATGCCTGTCCCAGTCATCATCTCAGGGAACCACCGGGAGGAGATGGTATTTTACGTCCTGCCCAACTCTGTGTCGCCCGTCATCCTGGGGTATCCCTGGCTACGCCTCCACAACCCTGTCCTGGACTGGAGGTCCGCTGGGGTATCGGCATGGAGTACCTTCTGTATGGGCACCTGCCTTCAGTCCGCTGCCTGCTCCCCATCCGCGGCTCCCCCTGTGGCGGATACAGCACCTCCGGACCTGTCACTGGTGCCTCCAGAATTTCACGACCTGGGTATGGTATTTAGCAAATCGAAAGCTATGTCTCTTCCCCCGCATCGACCATATGACTGTGCCATCAACCTCCGCCAGGGGGCTCCCCTGCCATCTGGTCGGCTCTACAGCCTGTCGGCGCCGGAGAAGGAGACCATGAATACATACCTGAAGGAATCACTGAGCGCTGGGATTATTCGCCCATCGTCGTCACCCGTGGGGGCAGGGTTTTTCTTTGTCGGGAAAAAGGACGGATCCCTCCGCCCCTGCATAGACTACCGAGCGCTAAATGACATCACTGAGAGGGACCGTTACACCCTGCCCCTCATGGACACTGCCTTTCACTCCCTCCAGGGGGCGACCTGGTTTACCAAGCTGGATTTACGCAGCGCTTACCACCTCGTCCGGATCCGGGAGGGAGATGAATGGAAGACAGCCTTCCGTACCCCGAACGGCCACTTTGAGTATCTCGTCATGCCGTTCGGGCTGACCAACGCTCCTGCCGTCTTTCAGCGCCTCATTAATGACGTCCTCCGGGATTTCATCGGCCTTTTTGTGTTTGTCTACCTGGATGACATCCTTATCTTCTCCAGGTCCAGGGACGAGCACCAGGTCCATGTGAGGCGGGTCCTCCAAAGACTGCTGGAGAATCGTCTGTACGTGAAGGCTGAGAAATGCGAATTCTACACTAGGACCACATCCTTCCTGGGATTCATCATCGCTCAAGATCAGGTGCTCCCAGACCCAGAGAAGGTGAAGGCGGTGGTGGAGTGGCCTACTCCCGCATCCCGGAAGCAGGTGCAACAGTTTGTTGGCTTCGCCAATTTTTACCGCCGCTTTGTCCCAAATTTCAGCTCGATCGTCGGACCGCTGACCCGCCTCACGTCCCCGAAGGTCCCGTTCCGGTGGACTGAAGAGGTCGCTGCTGCCTTTAGGGCGCTGAAGGCGGAGTTCTCCTCCTCCCGGGTCCTTCGCCAGGTCGACCCCGCGCTGCAGTGCATTGTGGAGGTGGACGCATCGGACACGGGAGTGGGAGCAGTGTTATCCCAGCGGTCACCTGACGATTGCGCCAAACGGCCGTGCGCCTTCTTCTCCCGGCGCCTGTCCCCGGTGGAGAGAAACTACGATGTGGGGGACAGAGAGCTCCTGGCCATTAAACTCGCCTTACAGGAGTGGCGCCACTGGCTAGAGGGGGCGGACCTGCCGTTTGTGGTCCTGACGGACCACAAGAACTTAGAGTACTTACGATCTGCCAAGCGCCTGAATGCCCGCCAGGCGCGCTGGTCTTTGTTCTTCGCCAGGTTCCGCTTCTCAATCACCTTCAGGCCGGGCTCCAAAAACGGCCTGCCTGACGCCCTCTCTAGGCAGTTCACCCCCGTGGAGGCTGAGGAGACGCCCCACACTATCCTGCCCAGGTCGTGCGTCCTCGGTGCCATCTCTTGGGACATTGAAGACAAGATCCGGAAGGCGCAGGAGGTGGAACCTGATCCTGGCGGCGGACCGGAGGGAAGACTGTTCGTCCCATCTGCGGTCCGAGGAGAGGTCATCCACTGGCTCCACACCTCCCGGCTCACCTGTCATCCCGGCACCTCTCGGATGATCAGCCTCCTCCAACGGTCCTTTTGGTGGCCAGGCCTGCGGAGGGATGCAGCCCGCTACGCCCGGGCTTGCCCAATCTGTGCCACCAGCAAGTCGGGAAATGCCCCCCCAGCGGGTCTGCTCCAGCCTCTGCCCGTCCCCGGCAGGCCCTGGTCGCACATCGCACTGGACTTCGTCACCGGACTCCCCGTTTCCAACTCCTTTGACACCGTCCTGACCATCGTGGACCGTTTCTCCAAGGCGGCGCACTTCATCCCCCTGCGAGGTCTCCCTACTGCCCTGGAGACGGCGGACCTCCTCGTCCAACACGTGGTCAGGCTGCACGGGATTCCGGTGGACGTGGTCTCGGACCGGGGTCCCCAATTTTCATCCGAGGTTTGGAGATCCTTTTGTAACGCCATCGGAGCCAAGGTGAGCCTCTCCTCCGGCCATCACCCCCAGTCTAACGGGCAGTGTGAGAGGACCAATCAGGAGCTGGAGGCTGCGCTCCGCTGTGTTACTAGATCCAAGCCGACGTCCTGGAGCAACCATCTCGCCTGGGTGGAGTATGCCCACAACACCGCCCGCTCTTCTGCAACGGGGATGTCCCCCTTCAAGGCGTCCCTGGGTTACGACCCCCCGCTGTTTCCAGCGCAGGAGAACGAGGTAACTGTCCCCTCTGTTAGGGCGCACCTTAGGCAGTTCCGCTCCACCTGGGCTGCCGCGCGTCATGCGCTTTTACGCACAGCGGAGCGCAACAGGACCGTGGCGGACCGGCACAGAAGACCTGTCCCGGCGTACAGAGTTGGGCAACTCGTGTATGTGTCTACCCAGGACGTCACATTAAAAGGCGAGAGGAGGAAGCTGGCACAGCGATTCATGGGTCCCTTTCCCATCACCCGGATCATCAACCCGGTGGCTGTGCGCGTGGCTATTCCCCCCTCCCTCCGCATCCATTCCACTTTCCATGTGTCGAAGGTGAAACTGGCAGTCACTGACCCCCTTTGCCCTCCTCCTGCAGCGCAACCCGCGCCCCGGATGATTGGTGGCCATCCGGCCTGGTCCGTCTCCTCCATCCTGGACTCCCGGCGCCGAGGTCGTGGGTTGCAATACCTGGTGGACTGGGAGGGCTATGGGCCCGAGCATCGACAATGGGTGCCCCCGTCGTTTGTGTTGGACCCATCGCTCATCGCGGACTTCCACCGAGCGCACCCGGATAAGCCATCGCCAGGAGGCGCTGCTAGAGGGGGGAGTACTGTCACGCCGCGCCATTCATCAGCGGCGCCACCTGCTCACGCACCTGACAATCATCAGCGGCGAGGGATAAAGGCCGTCTCGCCCGGAGGCTCGGCCTGAAGCCGTCAGACTTCGTCCCTCACCGTTGTGAGCATACTTCCCTTCAGCGTCACCATTTTGGTAAGAAGATCGCTTACCTCTTTTCTTCAGTCTTCTCCCCTGTGCACAGGTGGATTCCCCAGCGGCAGACATCTCCTCTCCATCGCCCAATCCTCGCTGCTGTACGGAGCTCTCCAGGTGGCTGTCTTCCGGGCTTCGCCCCCTTGTTGTGCCAGCTGTCCTGACCCACCAAGTAAGTCCTTCTCTCGCCATAAATCCCTCCTGTGTTGGTGTATGCCCGTCACCCTCTCCCTGTGCTCTCTCCATAGGGTTGCTCGGCTGTACGGTCACCTGCCTCTGTGCCTGGAGCAGACACCATCACCAACACATTTACATCCCGCAGACACGCACTCATTCACTCCTGCTGTTAATAAACTCTTTGAACTACTCTAAGCCTGTGTGTGTGCGTCTCCTGAGCCGTGCGTTATGTCATGTTATACTAAATAAGAAAATACAATGGAGAAACAGGGTGTAACCAAAATAGCCTCATATAATGTAAAAGGGATCCTGAATCCAGTTAAAAGATCCAAGATTCTACGCAAAATGAAAAAAGACAAAGCAGAAATAATATTTTTACAAGAAACCCACCTAACAGACGTGGAACACACTAAACTCAATAGACAAGGGTTTAAAATGATTTCTTCATCTTCATATAAGTCAGGGAGGAGGAGGGGAGTAGCGACATTGATATCAACCAAAATTACATTTGAAAAAAAATCAGAACACAAAGATAAAGAAGGGAGGTACAGTTTGGTAATTGGGCGGCTAGAGGGAGAAGATATCACCCTGCTGAATGTATATGCACCACCAGGGGCTAAATGGAAATTTTATAAAAATGTATTCGACCTAATGATAACTAAAGCCCAAGGTTTAGTGATATGTGGTGGAGACTTCAATCTAAGACTGAATCCATACTGGGATGCAACAGGTAATTCTTCACATCGAAATAACACTCAAAGTAGGAAAACTCGGATGCTACTAAAAGAAATGGGAATCTGTGACGTATGGAGGGAATTCAACCCCAATGTAAAAGATTATACTTTTTATTCAACGCCACATTCATCTTACTCAAGGATTGATTACTTTTTTATGTTTAATAGAGACATTGGAAGAGTAAAAACATGTAAAATAGGACTGATGGATCTCTCTGACCACAGTCCGATCTATATGGACTTAAACATCCAAAAATACACAAATAATACATTTTCCTGGAGGTTGAATTCAAATGTCCTGAAAGGACCACTGAAAGATGAATTGGAATCAGATATTTTCAGATATTTGGAAGAAAACGATAATGGAGAAGTATCCCCTTTAATACTGTGGGATGCGTGCAAAGCTGTAATAAGGGGAAAAATTATTGCAAAACTGGCAACCCAAAAGAAACTGAGACAAGAAAAACTAATCACACTAGAGTCAGAACTCAAGAACCTAGAAAAAGAACACAAAGACAACACTCATTCTAATGGCTCGCTCAAGATTAAAGAAATTAAAAATCAAATAAATGAGATCTACACAATAGAAATCCAGAAGAAACTTACATTTCTGAAACAAAAACACTATGAAGCAGGCAGTAAATCGGCAAAATTGCTAGCCTATATATTGAGGAAACAACAAACAGAAAGAGCAATCTACAAAATCAGAGACCCAGTATCAAAGGAAATAAAATTCAGAATTCAGGATATTCTTAAAAGCTTCGAGAATTACTACAAGAACTTATACTCCCACAAAAAACATAAAAACGCATCCGAGACATTCCTAAACACATTACACCTTCCCCAACTTACGGAATCACAAAATAAAACACTACTGTCAGAAATACAACCTAAAGAATTGGAAAAAGCAATTATGAAACTTAAAGCTAACAAATCCCCAGGAGCAGATGGCTATACAGCAGAATGGTACAAAACCTTTAAACAGCAACTATCTCCTCTCCTCCCAAAAACATTTAACTATGTCCTCCACACAGGGGAAATCCCCCCCTCCTGGAGAGAAGGGGTCATTGCAGTTATACCTAAACCTGAAAAGGATAAACTAGAATGCTCCAACTACAGACCAATCAGTGTATTAAATCAGGACTATAAGCTTTTTACCATTATCCTTGCCAAAAGGTTAGAAAACATACTGACAGACTTAATTCACTTAGACCAAACAGGTTTTATAAGACAAAGACAGACACAAGACAACATTCGACGCACTTTACACATAATTCATCATATAAAAAAATATAACTTAAATGCAGTCATATTGGGATTAGATGCTGAAAAAGCATTTGATTCGGTTGACTGGTCTTTCCTATATAGAATCTTACCCAGTTTCAATTTTCATAACAACTTCATTAGAACTATACAGGCATTATATAAAAAACCAACAGCTAAAATAAGGATTAACGGTAATTTATCATCATCTTTTGAGCTGGAAAGAGGATGTCGTCAAAGCTGCCCCCTGTCTCCACTGCTCTTTGCAATCTTCATAGAACCTCTGAGCCAATGGATAAGACAAAATCAAAAAATTCAAGGTATTACACTTGGTCAGAAGGAACATAAAATAGCACTCTTTGCTGATGACATTTTAATATACCTAGGGCAGCCAGACACTTCTTTACCAGAACTAATCTCAGTTTTTTCAGACTATGGAGATTTATCGGGGTACAAATTAAACATGCATAAAACCCAAGTTTTAACATTCAACTATGACCCAAATCATTATTCACTAAGTGAACTCAAAACTAACTGGGAGTTGGAATCTATGAAATATCTGGGGGTCAATATCCCGAAACAACTCGACAAAATTATAACACTAAACTATGATCCACTGGTGACAAAAATAAAATCTGACCTAGCAAGATGGAATATGATACCATTCTTAGATACTGCACAAAGAATTGAAGCAGTCAAAATGAATATACTTCCACGTCTTCTATACCTTTTCCAAACAATACCAGTAGAACCTCCCAAAAAAACATGGCAGGAGCTGGACAGAAGGATCTCAAGATTCATATGGCAGGGCAAGAGACCTAGAATCAGATATAGAACCCTACAGCTAAACAAAGACAAAGGTGGGCTCGCGCTGCCAAATATCAGGGACTATTTTATAGCTGCACAAATTAAAACTTTAGTAGAGATATGTAACCCAGTCTACACTGCACAATGGAAGGAGATGGAATGCCAAATAACAAGTGACATCCCCCTACAGGCGATAATAGGGAACAATGCCTTACCTAAACTCTTGAATAACACTAACCCGTGGATAGAGACCCCGCTAAAAATTTGGTGTAAGATAGTCAGAGAGAATCAAGCTAAAGAGCCCTATCGACTTCTGCAATGGATTGCCTATGATCAAGACTTTACCCCCAATAAAACAGACACTAGATTTAAAGAGTGGAAAGAGAAAGAGCTGATAAAATATTACGATTTTTTTAAGGGGCAAACTTTAAGAAGTTTTGAAGATTTGAAAAAACAAGGTCTAATAAATCAAGATCTTTACAGGTTCTTTCAGCTTAGACACCACATAAACAATATACTTAAAAAGGAGGATTTGGAAAGGGCCCAGTCAGGTGTTCTGAAGGTCTTCTTAATGGCATATAAAGGGATCCCAGGGATCAGATACATTTCTAAAATATACCAAGGTCTTCAAGACTTAAAAGGAGACAACACATCATATATAAAAGAGAGATGGGAAAAAGAGGGGAATTTCACTTTACAATTGGAAATATGGGAAAAGCAATAAATGGAATGGAGGAGGGAACTCTGTGGCGGCGCCTTGCATGGCAGTGGCCCTCTGATTCTGCACTTGGGGTGTGTGTGATTTAAAAACTATATATGGATGCCGAGAGAAACGCAATTTCATCTTGCCTGCACTACAGTTGTATGTACAGCAATATGACAATAAAGTTTGATTTGATTTGATTTGATTTGAGCTAAATAGACAGCAATGGAAAAGTACCTCATCCCTGCAGTGGAGAGAATTTGGATGGAAAAACTTGGTAAGATTTTTCAGAACACCTGCACAAAACAAATTTACCCATAAGGGGTTGAACTGTTGGCGCTTGTGTGGTGAAAAGACTGCAAATCATTTTCATGTGTTTTGGTCATGCCCAGTTATCCACCAATATTGGACCAATGTACAGACAATATTGGGGAAAATATTCAAAATAACAGTTCCCTTTTCTTTTGTAACTTTGTATTTGGGTTTACTACCGGACTCACTGGAAAGACGAGGAGATAAATACTTATTCAATGTTTTAATATTGGCAAGTAAAAAAGCCCTAACTAAAAAATGGATGCTGAAGGACTGTCCTACACCTGAAGATTGGATTAACGTGATTCAAGACATTTACTCGATGGAAAAGTTGACATTCGCACTGAGACAGGACATGGATGGGTTCATGAGCTTTTGGCAACCCTGGATCGCATATGTGTCTTCCATTAGATCTAATCTTTGACAAATACCATTTCAATGATGGTCCCGCTCTTTGTTCCAACGCTACTCAGATGCTCCTTTACTTTTAATTACTTAATTTTCTGTTTGTTTGTTTTTTGCTGTTCTGTTTGTTTGTTTATTCATTTTTTTTTATTTAATTCTCTTTAATTTCACTTTTTCTTTCACTTTAAAAAAAAGGGGGGTGTTGTAATAACTATCCTACCAATGTTGTCAAATAGCAAAAAATAAGGGAACGTGTGATGAAAATGTAAACAATGCAATGCTGTAATGACCTGTATACCCTTTACAAAAACTTAAATAAAAAAAAAAAAGGTAGCCTATTAGCTCCTGAGCTATTAGCCCCCAGCTACCACTGCTACTAGGAGGGTTGCACCAAGCACGGACTATATTGCTGTTTTCTTCAGATCTTAGTCACCCCAATAACCATCCCTGTTACCATCTGGTTCACCAGTCCACAGTCGACAATATACCTCATGTCACTCTGGCCCATCTCCCAATAATTTTGCCATGATTCCACAGCAAATCGGCAGGACTGGCACAAAGGTTGCGGCAACCGACCTGGCCCAATGTAGGCGGTTCCTACACCGGGACCCGAGGCTGCTGGCTCTCATGGCCAGCTTCCCCACCATCCTCTGGGGCTCTGCTCTCGTGGGCAGTGTAGGGGAGTTGCCTTGTGTTGGGGTGTCCTCCAGCTTGCTGTGAGAGCAGAGCGGCGTCCCGCAGAGCAAGACACTGCCTTCTGAGATCCCGTGGCTTGGCAACTCAGCTCAGCAAACTTCGCATTGGCTTGGCCAGCAGCCTCGGGTCCCGGGCCAGGTTGGTTGCGGCGATCGGGGGACTGTGTGGTGCTAGCGATTTGTTGTGGAATCACAGCAAAATTATTGGGAGATGGGTCAGAGAGACACGAGATACACCATCGACTGTGGATCAGTGAACCAGCGCTGCTCATCCGAGCTAGAAGGAGGCTAAAAGCTAAAGGCTAGAAAGTTGTACTCTAATGGCTAACTCACGTAAGAGGGAGGGCATTGTTGAACAGGTGAAGGATGTTTCTTAAAGTGGTAGGCTTTAAATCAGAGCATTTCAAGAAAGCCAGGAAAAATACAAATCAAATTTGCTTCAATTATTAAAAAATTAAAGAAAATGCAAACAAAACATGTCACAAACACTTCATTAAGACGTGAGTAAGCTGTTAAGATGTGGAAAAAGTGCAATCAGTGACCCTTTTAATGTAACAAAATTAAAAAGTAATCAAAAACTCACTAAGCAATAATGAGATTGCCAAAGTTCCCACATTCTCATGCTAACAAATGACGCACCTCTTCCAAACAACACCCTGTGCAGCTTTCTGCCATTTGACAGTTGTGGCTGCCATGAAGTGAGAATCTTTTTCAGCTCTGAGTGGTCTGAAAGGACTGGATGAGCAACAGTCTGCCACTGTGTCTCAAAGAAAGCTTTCATCGAATGCAGCAGCACCATCCGGATGTTTCCAGTGCACAGTGTCATAGTTGACAGACATGTGTCTTTGTCATATGCATTGTCATGCATTAAAGAAGCACCACAGAGATGAAGACTAAAGTTGGGAGTGACAGACCAAGTGTTGTCTTTGTCATCTCAAGCTTTTTAAAATATATTGTTTTGGACTGAATAAACATGTCACTCATTCAGACATTTTTTGAGCAGTATCATTGTGGCATGTTGTGAGTATAACAAACTAAATGGGCTGATGGTTATTTTGGACAATACAGAATCTTGACATTGAGAGTCACTCTCTTACTCTGCCAAAACAAACTGGATATGCTGTCAGCACATATATGTGCTTCTATATTAGTATTTTTAGAATCTTCTTGCAAAATGGAATGTCAGAAGAAAAGAAAATATTGGATGGAAGAGGTGAGAAATCCATCCATCCATTATCTAAAAAACAAATAGAAAAAAGGGCGGCGCGGTGGCAGTGGTTAGCACTGTGGCAGCACAGCAACTCACCCTTGGCCATGGGATCCCGGGTTCAATCCCAGCCTCTGACCAACAGTGATCTGTGTGGAGTTTGCATGTTCTCCCCGTGTCTGCGTGGGTTTACTCCGGGATTTCTCCGGTTTCCTCCCACATGCCAAAAACATGCAGGTTAGGTTAACTGGAGACTCTAAAGTGGCCCTAGATGTGAATGGTAAAGGGATAGTGCCGTACTGTGGCTGCTACATCCATCCAGGTGGATGCCCTGAATTTCCCCTCTGGGGGTCAATAAAGTACACAAAAAAAAAAAAAAAAATCAAATCAAAAATCTACCCCTTATTCGGGGGTCTGGGTTGCAGACCCAGCAGTGTAAGTAGAGAACATCAGAACCAGTTTCATTTTTCTGTTCTCGTGTTCATCATAATTACCCAAACAATTTTGTAGTTGGCTCGCTTATCTTTAGAGCACATTCTTTACCCAATTTTACTGTTGCAAGCTCATATTATTTCACTTTGGTTCTCATATTATCTCAAACTGTTCATTTATTTTATTCTAAATTCCACTTTACCTTAAAATAGTACTTTCGAGAGTCAATATGAAATAAAAATGTAGGCATTCACCCAGCACTGACTTTTTCTACAGGAGTACTTGCCCATCTGCCACTCATATTTTGACTGACAGAACAACCGTTTTACCAAGCCAGAAGGGAGACTCTCCTTCCACAGCTCCCTCAGTCTCAGTTGTTAAATAGCTGGCTACACGTTTTAGTGGTCCAGACAGAGACGACCCTAGGGCATGTTTAATTCACAAAGCCAGGTAACCCACTAAGGTGTTTTACAGGTCTTACGCACACATAATATATATTTTATCATATGAAGAGACTTTATGGAATATAATCACAACTTTTACTTTAAATGCAGGATAAACACATATCAAAGACATTTAAAAAGGAATCCAGTCTTAGTAGGAAACATAGAGTATATACTGTAAATCACTTACCAAATTAATTTTAATTTGTACAGTAATCTGAAATTACTCTGCTGTATGACATGAAGCTAATAGGGACGGATAAACTTTTTCAAAGGCGGAGAGAAGCCACAGCCCACAGAAACCATGTCTCCTTCCCCGTCAAGCTTCGTAACAGCCTGACAACCAGTCACACTTACATGGAGTATTCAGTCCAGGCTGTTTGTATTCTTCAGCAATCAGAGGAGAGTCTCAACCTTGATAATCAGAGAGCGAAGGCTTACTTGGAGCAGAGACACTGATGGTACAACAAGCTCTTTTTCCAGAGTGGTCAGAGAGGAGATGTTGGTGTGCAAAAGAGGAGTTTTGCTGAGATGCGTGTCCATTGCGGAGAGAGGATTGAGCCCTGGGAGGAATTAATTCACAGAGGGGGGTGTGAGCAGGCAGGCAAGTGAGAATGAGCACAGTCAGGGGTGCAGGAAGGAGGTTGGCGGCAGCAGAGAAATGGGTATTTTCATGGAGACGAGGAGTATGTTAGGAGTGAATCCAATTTTGACAAGGAGTTTTCTAAAACAGGACTGTACACAGACATTTGCACCACGTCAGCAGATAGGTTACTAATGTGACAATTCCACAGCGTCTTCACTTCACAATGAGGCTTAAATGCCCCGCAGAGTTGTAACCAATTTAGCAATGTATGAATAGATGACAGTGTAAGAACAATCTATACTCACTAAGGCCAAAAGGACTGACATCAGAAGGAACCAGATTCTTATGGAGCCAATACTTTGAGCAGCAATAATGACTCAGACACAAGAGTAACAGTTGCGTAGCCACGTGTATATTGTTACAGAAGATAAATAAAAGATAAACAATTTGTATAAAAAAAATAATAAACTAAAATAAGAAAAGTGCGCACAAAATAATTTCTTTGTCCCAAAAACTTTTCGTTGGGGCCCTTTAAAGTTAAAGTCACGTGACCTCAAAAGTTTATTTAAAAAACTGCCCTAAAGACAAGACCACATATGTCTATCACTCACTATTCAACAGTGTTAGGCAAATTACTAAAAAATAGTAGTTAGTTACAGTTACAGTTACTAGTTACTTCTTTTCAAAAGTAACTGAGTTACTTTTGAGCTACTGCATGATTAAAGTAAGTAGTTACTTGGAAAAGTAACTTCCACATTGCTTTTAAATACATACTTAAATCATCTTGCACACATAGCAAGATCAAGGGCCTCTTCCTCTCATCAGAAAAAAAAAGGTAAAAATAGTAAATGGTATTCACTTATATAGCGCTTTTATTCTCATCTCTAGATGACCAAAGCGCTTCACAGATCCTGCTATCCACCCATTCACACACACATTCACACACTGATGGCGGCATAAAAAGAAAGAAGAAAAAGAAAACTGATGAGAAAAAAAGTCTTATCTTACAGAGAAAAAATGTCTCAGATTTACATAAACTATTGTAATCAGTAGAAAGTCAGAAATTTACTAGAAATAAAGCTGTAAATTCACAGAGAAAATTTTGGACCCCCTGGTGGGCCGTTTTTGGCCCATAAGCAATATGTTTGACACCCCTGGACCAGCCCATTAAAAATGCCTATTTAGAGGATTTACTTCCTTGAAATACTGTAGTTGCAAATCACAACAGCATGTAACTGAAAAAGACAAAATAAAACAAAGTACAGATAAATGAAAGTTCACCGCTTTGAAGAAGCTGTTCTTTACTGCAACAAATCACAGTCACTTTTTCTCTGTGCTTAAGAAAACTCACACAGTTACTTACACAGCTGACACATTTACACAACTGCGGACATTAAATGCAAACTTCTTGCTCAAAAAAATACCCATGTTTAACCACAGGGGTAGGAGCTGTTGGGGGCTACTCACCGCTTGGGCAACAGGTGATCAGGGCTCGATATGAGAATTCGCCATCAGGTTGCGGTGTGAACTGGGGCAGGATAGGAAACCGACCCACGAGGAGACTGACAGCTGTGCCAGCTATGATAGGGTCAGTTGTGTTACGCGAGTAACACATCTGAACAAATTTCAGTAACTGTAACGCATTACTGAATTTTTAAACAGTAATTTCGTTACACAGCACGTTACTGCAAAAGTAGTGGCGTTACAGTAACGCATTACTCCCAACACTGCTATTCAATAAAGAGTCGTTAAAGATTTCAATGTCAATCAAATGTATAAAACACTGCATTAAACCTTATAACAGTTCAGTTGTATAACAATTCAAGTGTTTAAGTTTCAATATTCTCACAATGGAACTGGACACGGCAAGCAATCAGTAACATACACATACTGTCTGATAGCCAAATAGTATGAAATGCATTACTATTTAATACATGCTATTACAACAAAATATTAAGTGCAATTAAATGTAATAAGTAACATTAAATATCCATGTAAAGTGAGTTTTGATAAGGGATATTAAGTCACTGATGTGCTTAATATTCCTCCTGCACCATAGGCCTACAATACAATAAAGAAGCTGCACCAAAAATTACCTCCCTATCACCACTCACTCACAAATGGAAAAACACATCGCTTCACAACAACTGGCATTATAAAACATACTAAATTATTCCCTTCTTTCATTTTAGCAATACAGAGTGCAACGTCAAATCATTTTCTCATTCAAATTGGCATTAGAAAAATAAAATACCTCCTTTTAACCTTTAATGCATTTGCATAAAACAATATAAACAAAATACACTTTGTGCTGCCAGCAGCCACATGCTCCAAATGGTTCATGTTGTTTACTCCAGTAAGTTTCTGTGTAGCTAACATGGCTTTGGCCTGTTAATAGTAGCAGCATCTAACTGGCTAAGAGCAATAAAAAGACAGTTCTCACCGCTGAACGATGTTCAGAGGCTGAACACCACCACGAGGCTTGCAGCGGGGGCAAGATGTAAGGGGGGGGGGGGTGCCTGCGGGATACGAGTGTTATGTATGTAATAACTGAGATGTGTCATCTTATGCCAAGCAACAAACTGAACTTTATTAAGATTCACACCAACTATATACAGTGGCCACAGCCTGCCTGATATCATCCCCCCAGACGGCTATGGCAATCCCCACGAGCCAAACCCGCACATGACATTGAGGACCAGCATCAGCTAGTAAGCATAGTTACTGTAGCTTTATGACTGATGCGAGACTTTCTCTTACTGTTTGGTGACACATGGGGAGTGCATAATGGTATAGTGTGGTGATATTAGTTGTTGGTCTCACACACAAAATTGGATCTTTTAATGTGAAGGTGGAGTTTTAATGTGAAGGCGGAGTTTTTCCGTTTTGGATGGAGATAAAAGCAGGAAGTGAAAAAATGTAAATAAAGTTTTTCCAGACAGACTTACACGTATCCTGTCTGTTTTTCCGTAACTTCTACATTGGTGACCCCGACATTTGAAGAATGTTTAATCAAGCGACTTCTTCTGATATCGCCGCCACGGCGTCTGTATCCACTGCGGCTCCCGTACCAGCTGTTTTTGCGGCTACAATTAAATTACCGGACTTTTGGCAGCACGACCCGGAGCCCTGGTTTCAGCATGTCGAGGCTCAGTTCCATCTGCGCGGAATAACCACAGATGATACGAAGTATTTCCATGTTGTCGCAGCTTTGGATTCTGCCACTCCTCGTCGTTTGTTGGGACTGCTCCGGGACCCGCCTCACGCTGACAGGTACGTCACCCTGAAGAGGGCTCTACTGCAGCTGTACCAGCTCTCTGATATAGAGCGCGCTGATCGTCTTCTGTCTATGACTGGTTTGGGGGACAGCAAACCTTCTGAGCTGATGGAGAATATGTTGGCACTTCTTGGTTCAGGAGACAGTTCATTTCTGTTTATCCACCTGTTTCTGCGTCAGCTTCCGCCTCCAGTGCGCACTGTCCTGGCCAGCTCGCCCCTCATTTGTACTAAGGATTATCGGGGTTTGGCTGGAGAAGCGGACAGGCTTTGGCTGGCTTCTCGTCATTTGTCGGTGCATGCATTGCCGCCTGGGCAGTCTGATGGAGAAGTCTCGGTGGGTGTGGCCGCAGTATCGGATCGCCGTAAGAAAGAGAGCAGCATGTGTTTTTATCACCGCCGTTTTGGACTGAAGGCTCGGCGCTGTATTCCACCATGCTCTTTCCAGCCACAGGGAAACGAGAAGGCCGGTGCTCGCTAGCAGCTGCGTGCACCGGCACCAGCAATAAGCTGCTTTTTATTGAGGACTGCGCAGCTGGACGTCGTTTTTTTGGTGGATTCGGGAGCGCAGCGGAGCATCGTTCCCCCCTCTTCGGCTGACGTCATGGAATATGAACATGGACCTCCACTGGACGCTGCTAATGGTACTCCTATTCGCACCTTTGGCACCAGGTTCATTACTGTGTGTTTTAACGGCCGTGAATTTAGTTGGGACTTTGTGGTAGCATCTGTAGCAGTTCCTATTCTTGGCGCAGATTTTTTGTGTGCTTACAGACTGTTGGTTGACGTAGCTAACAGATGTTTGATTGATGCTGTGTCTTTTGATTCTTATCCATGTACACTGGGTGGGGCTGGTCCACTGCTTGCTAACATGCTCGCCTCAGGAGACAGATACCAGCGCGTTCTCTCTGAGTTTCCTGCTCTCACTGTGCCTATGTTTTCTGCGGCAGTAGTTAAGCATGGGGTTGAGCATTATATTACTACTGTGGGTCCACCTGTTTTTGCTCGTGCACGCCGTCTGGATGCTGCTAAGTTGGCCATTGCTAGAGATGAGTTTGCCAATATGGAGCGGCTGGGTATTGTGCGCCGTTCCGACAGTCCGTGGGCTTCTCCCCTCCACATGGTCCCTAAGTCAGATGGGGGTTGGCATCCTTGTGGAGATTTTAGGCGCCTTAACAACGCTACTACCAACGACAGGTACCCAGTCCCCCATATCCAGGATTTTTCTTCACGTCTGGCAGGGACAGTCATTTTTTCTAAAGTGGATTTAGTGCGTGGTTATCATCAGGTGCCTGTCCATCCCCAGGACGTCCCCAAGACAGCGGTGATCACTCCATTTGGACTGTTCGAGTTCTTGAGGATGCCGTTCGGCCTTAAGGGTGCTGCGCAGACGTTTCAAAGGCTTATGGACTCTGTGTTGCGGGACATGCCTTTTTTATTTGTATATCTGGACGATATACTGGTGGCGAGCGCTTCGGTGGAGGAACATGTGTTGCACCTTCGCCAGCTTTTCAGACACCTCTGTGACCATGGACTGATAGTGAATCCCGTGAAGTGTCAGTTTGGGCTCTCAGAACTTGAGTTCTTGGGGCACAAGGTATCCCAGCAGGGTGCCGTGCCCCTCCCGGCTAAAGTCGAAGCAGTTTTAGCTTTTCCACGCCCCTCCTCTGTCAAGTCCCTGCAGGAGTTTTTGGGCATGGTTAATTTTTACAACCGTTTTATACCTCATGCTGCCCATATTATGCGTCCGCTATATGAGGCCTTGAAGGGTAAGAGGGGTAATCAGGACATTGAGTGGACTCATGAGAGGTTATGTGCTTTTGATGGGGCTAAAGCTGCACTGGCTGATGCTGCCTTGTTGGCTCATCCAGATCCCACGGCCGCCATTGCTCTTACCACCGACGCATCTGATTATGCTGTCGGAGCAGTTTGTGAGCAGTGGGTGGGCAATTCCTGGGAACCTCTGGCCTTTTTTAGTAGACAGTTGCGCGAGTCAGAAAGGAAGTACAGCACCTTTGACAGGGAGCTCTTGGCCCTTTTCTTGGCGACAAGGCATTTCAGGTTTCTTTTGGAGGGCCGTAAATTCACCGCTTTTGTGGACCATAAACCTCTCACGTTTGCCATGGCCAAGTCCACTGAACCTTGGTCAGCTCGGCAACAACGGCAGCTTTCGGCTATTTCCGAGTTCACTACAGACATTCAGCATGTGGCTGGTAAGACCAACTTGGTGGCGGACTGTCTTTCTCGTGCACCAGTTGCTGCTGTTCATTTGGGCATGGACTATGCTGAGATGGCTGCCGAGCAGTTGTTGGACCCGGAGGTGCAGGTGCTTCGTTCCACGGAGTCCAGTTTGCAGTTGGAGGATGTCTGCTTTCAAGACAGTGGCGCCACTCTTCTGTGTGATACTACACTGGGAAAACCACGACCTCTGGTGCCTGTGGTTTGGCGTCGTCGTGTTTTTGACGCTGTTCATTCTTTGTCGCATCCTGGGGTTAAGGCTTCGGTCAAGTTGGTGAGCGCCAAGTTTGTATGGCCGGGTCTCAGAAAGGATGTGAAGACTTGGACGACAACCTGTGTAGCATGCCAGCGTGCTAAGGTGCAGCGCCACATAAAGGCTCCATTGGAGCCTTTTTGGATTCCGGAGCGACGTTTTGATCATGTTCAGGTGGACCTAGTTGGACCTCTTCCTCCGTCTCGCGGTTTTACTCACCTCTTCACTATGGTGGACCGGACTACGCGGTGGCCGGAGGTGGTTCCCCTGACATCAACTACAGCATCTGATGTTGCCCGGGTATTTATCTCCTCTTGGGTGTCCCGTTTTGGTGTCCCCTTGGACGTTACCTCTGACAGGGGCCCGCAATTTACCTCTGCACTTTGGAATGAAGTAGCTGGTAGTTTGGGGGTTAAACTTCATCGGACCACAGCATACCATCCACAAGCTAATGGGCTATGCGAGCGGTTTCATCGGACTATGAAAGCGGCCCTTCGCGCGTCATTGGTGGATAGTGGATGGGTGGACAGATTACCGTGGGTTTTGTTGGGTTTGCGTTCAGCCCCCAAGGAAGACCTGCATTCCTCTTCTGCTGAGTTGGTCCTTGGCCAGACCTTGAGGGTTCCAGGGGAGTTTCTTCCTACCAGTCCAGGGTTAGGTCCCAGTATGGTTAAGAGGCCTAAGTGTCGAGAGGAAGCTAGGGCTTTTGTTCCTGTGGCTGCGCACCACTGCCTTCCTCAGTCTTACGTCCCTGAAAGCCTTAAGTCGGCTAAATATGTTTTTGTCCGGCACGATGCCCATCGTTTTCCCCTGCAGGCACCTTATGATGGCCCTTTTCGGGTGTTAGAAACAGGCCATAAGGATTTTTTGGTTGAGTTGGGGACTGGCCAGGATCGGATTTCGGTGGATCGTTTGAAGCCTGCGCATGTTCTTTGTGACAATGAGGTTGAGTTAGCCCGCCCGGCTCGGCGGGGGCGCCCTTCCAACCCTGCGCCTGAGGTTGTTTCTGCTCCAGTTACAGTTGTGCCCCCTAGGACTGTGCAGTGCAGTCGTCGGGGCAGGGTAATTAGGTTGCCTAAGAGGTTTTCTTGAGTTATTTTCTTTTGGATTTTTGTTCATGCTGTTTGTTTGTTTTTTGTCAGCATGTTTATTTATGTTGTTATTTGTGTGTTCTGGGGGGGCCTGTGTGGTGATATTAGTTGTTGGTCTCACACACAAAATTGGATCTTTTAATGTGAAGGTGGAGTTTTAATGTGAAGGCGGAGTTTTTCCGTTTTGGATGGAGATAAAAGCAGGAAGTGAAAAAATGTAAATAAAGTTTTTCCAGACAGACTTACACGTATCCTGTCTGTTTTTCCGTAACTTCTACAATAGCATCTTAGACTAGAACAAAGAGCAGAGTTCCCTGGGAGATAGCAGGGAGGTGTGAAGGAAGTGAATGCAGTGTGATCTTTTGTGTATCAGAAACTTCTAGGAGGATGGTAAAGGATTAAGGAAGTGAATGCAATGGGACCTTTTGTGTGTAGAAGCTTCTGAGGGAATGCCATAGCTTTTAAGAGAAGAGTCTGTTCTGAGATGTCCTCTTTCTAACTATGCTTCTGTGTGAGATGTGTAATAAACTGTCTGAGTCAAATCCGCCTCGTTATTTACACACTCCACACTGGTGACCCAAGACAAATCATGCAACACGACGAAAGATCCCCGGAGCCAGCCTCGTTGGGAGCCCCCAGCCAAGCATATGCTGTTACAATCAAGCTACCGGATTTTTGGCAGCACAATCCGCATTCCTGGTTCCACCTAGTTGAGGCGCAGTTCGCCCTCCGGGGGATATCGGCGGATGACACAAAGTTCTACCATGTGGTCGCAACACTCGACGCCCACACGGCTCAGCATGTGGAGAGCCTGCTTGATCAGCCACCAACCAGCGACAAGTACGGCGCACTGAAGGCTGCACTCCACTCATCCAGCACTACACGCTCTCGGTTGGTGAGAGAGCAGAGAGACTCCTGACGCGGACTGGGTTAGGAGATGGGTCAGCTATTGACCTGATGGAGAAGATGCTGAGATTAAAGGGCTCGGACGACGACCATTTCATTTTTACCCACCTCTTCCTCAGGAACCTTCCGTCAGCGACAAGAGCGACCCTGGCCAATTCGCCGTTGCTGGCCAAGCGGGACTATCGTGCACTGGCCCGAGAAGCACACCGGATCATCATGGCCATCAGAGAGTTCACGACCACGGCGGCAGCGACGGAGCTCGGTGCGACGGCCGGAGGAGGCGAGGAGCCATCGACGGCAGCAGCAGAGCCACCGACGACAGCAGCAGCGGGGGCCAAAGAACGCGGAGGAGACACCCTTTGTTTCTACCACCGCCGCTTCGCATAGAAGGCATGCAAATGTATACCATCATGCCAGTTCTAGCGCTCGGGAAACGCCAAGACTGGGGGTCGGTAGCAGCTGCGACCCTCGGGGAGGAGAACAAGCTGCTCTACTTGACGGACGCACGCTCGGGGAGGCATTTCCTCGTGGACACCGGCGCCCAGATGAGTTTCATCATGCTGTCCTACGCCGACCGGCTGGCAGGATCTAGCGGCCCCGAGATGGCATCAGCAAACGGCTCGGAGATTAAGACCTTTGGTGAGAGGACTCTACTCCTGTCTCTACACGGCCGTACATTTGAGTGGACTTTTGTCATAGCAGCATTGAATTTCAATATATTGGGGGCTGATTTTTTGTGCACACATGGTTTGTTGGTTGATGTCGCTAACAGGCGCCTGGTTAATGCACTGTCCTTTGATTCTATCCCCTGTACAGCTTGAGCGTCCCGGCCAACAGCACAAGCCAACGTCACAGCTGCATGCGGTAAGTTCCACACACTGCTCACTCAGTTCCCAGCACTCACGGTCCCGACATTTTCGGCAGCCATCGCTAAACACAGGGTGGATCATTTTATCACCACCACCGGGCCGCCCGTTTTTGCAAAACCTCGGCGCTTGGACGCAGCTAAACTGCCCATAGCGCGCGAGGAGTTCGCCAAACTGGAGAGGTTGGGCATCATCAGGCGTTCAAACAGCCCATGGGCTTCCCTGCTACACATGGTCCCTAAAGCTGAATGGTGAATTTTTATAACTGTTTCCTTCCCCGTGCAGCGCAGCTCATGCAACCACTGTACGCCGCGCTCAAAAAACAGAAACCCGCAAATAAGATCGAATGGTCCCCGGAGCAGGAGCGGGCGTTCTCGGAAGTCAGACTGCCTCTCGCGCGCTGTGGCTGCCCCGGTCCGCGTGGGGATAGATTACTCAGCCATGGCTGCGGAGCAGGTTAGTGACGCGGACGTGCGTGCGCTCCAGTCTGGACCAACAGGGTTAAGGCTGGAGAGCAGGGTGCTGCAAGACGGTATGACCCCCTAATTTGTGATGTCTCCACGGGGTGACCACGTCCCGTGGTACCGGCCGCGTGGCGCCGCCGCGTTTTTGACTCGATTCATTCTTTGGCGCACCCGGGAGTGTGCGCGTCGGTCAAAATGGTAGGAGAGAAATTTGTGTGGCCGAGCCTTCGCAAACAAGTGAAAGAGTGGGCAGCAGCCTGCATGGCGTGCCAACGAGCCAAGGTACACAGACACACAAAGGCTCCCTTGGAGCCGTTTCGCATCCCGGCTAAGAGGTTCGACCATGTTCACGTGGACCTCGTGGGCCCCCTCCCGCCATCACAGGGGTGCACGCACCTTCTGACAATGGTGGACCGCACCACGCGCTGGCCGGAAGTGGTTCCACTGGCAGCAACCACAGCCGAGGAGGTGGCGCGCGCGTTTTTAACAGCATGGGTGGCGCGTTTTGGAGTCCCGTCAGATATTACGTCCGACAGAGGCCCTCAATTTGTTTCCGAACTCTGGTCAACAATGGCCCGCAGCCTGGGTGTCACAGTTCACCGCACAACCGTGTACAATCCACAGGCTAAGGGGTTATGCGAACGTTTTCATTGGTCATTGAAAGCGGCTATCAGGGCGTCACTGATGGATGCAAATTGGGTAGACAAGCTACTGTGGGTTTTATTGGGGTTACGTTCTGTGCCTAAAGAGGATTTGGAAGCATCCCCGGCTGAACTCATTTTTGCACAACCACTTCGGCTGCCCGGGGAGTTTCTTCCAGATAATCCCGCGCCGGGCAGCTCCCCGTCTCAGCTGTTGCAGCGTAGCATAGACACAAGCACGCTGCCAGGCCCTGTTCACCACAGTTTTCCGCGCGTTTTTGTGCCTAAAACTTTGAAAAACGCGGAGTTCGTTTTTGTCAGACACGATGCCAATCGCCCTCCACTGCGCCCACCTTATGATGGACCGTTCAGAGTCCTGGAAACAGGGGACAAGCATTTTTTGCTAGATTTGGGGGGTAGGAGGGAAAAGATTGGCATAGACAGACTCAAACCCGCTTTTGTTGTGGCGGACGAGCAAGTGCTGTTGGCGAGGGCCCCTCGGCATGGAAGACCCCCACGGGGAGCTTCCCAGAGAAAAGATTCCCCAGAGCACCCACATGCACAGACTTTTACCCCTCAATCATCAGCCCCCCAGCATGACAGCGCCGCGGAGGCGGTGAATCCTGGTTACAGCAGATACGGGAGAAGACTGAAGGCCAAGCAGCATGTGGATTGATGTTTAATGATTTAACCACAGCATATGGACTGTCATTCTATTGTTCTATCCAAGACGCTCGGGGGGGGTCGTTTGGTGACACATGGGGAGTGCATAATGGTATAGCATCTTAGACTAGAACAAAGAGCAGAGTTCCCTGGGAGATAGCAGGGAGGTGTGAAGGAAGTGAATGCAGTGTGATCTTTTGTGTATCAGAAACTTCTAGGAGGATGGTAAAGGATTAAGGAAGTGAATGCAATGTGACCTTTTGTGTGTAGAAGCTTCTGAGGGAATGCCATAGCTTTTAAGAGAAGAGTCTGTTCTGAGATGTCCTCTTTCTGACTATGCTTCTGTGTGAGATGTGTAATAAACTGTCTGAGTCAAATCCGCCTCGTTATTTACACACTCCACAACTGATGTATTAAAGTTCAGTTTTGACGGGCGTCCACACTTCTGCTGACTCACACTGCTTGGTGCTGACAGCAGACTAACCTTAAATGACGTTTTTTTAGTCAAAATAGTTGAAAGTTTCTGTCAACCCCTCACAGCACCAGTAAATATACAGGGAACAGACATTGAGATGGTGACATCCTACAAGTACCTGGGTGTTCATCTGAACAATAAACTAGACTGGTCACACAATGCTGACGCACTCTACAAGAAGGGACAGCGCAGGCTGTTCCTACTGAGGAGACTCAGGTCTTTTGGTGTACAAGGGGTGCTGCTGAAGACATTCTACGACACGGTGGTGGCATCAGCCATCACTTTTGGAGTGGTCTGCTGGGGCAGTGGCATTACTGCAGCCGATAGGAAGAGACTGAACAAACTGATCAAGAAAGCTAGCTCCGTCCTGGGGCAGCGCCTTGATCCGGTGGAGGAGATAGGAGAGAGAAGGATGGTGGCTAAACTGTCATCTCTGCTGGAGTCCGAGTTCCACCCTATGCAGGACATACTGAATGCACTGAGGAGCTCATTTAGCAGCAGACTACATCATCCCAGGTGCACAACTGAGAGGTTTCGCAGGTCCTTCCTACCAACGGCTGTCAGACTGTACAACCTAAGCAGGGCTGCTCACAGAGATAGCAAAAAGACGTAACAACCTAATAGTTTTTTGAATGCAAAAGATGCAATAGACTTACACAATGGTCCCCTCCGGCATACAACTAGGAAAATACCGGTCGCTATGGAGGGTGAGAATATGTATGGGCACATAATCATACCATGTAGTAAAACAATGATATTGATGAGGAAATTAAACTGAGTCAATGTGCAGGCCCATTCTAATAGGGAGTAACTCACAAGAACCAAAACTGGCAAACCCAGACCGAGGACTGATGCTGTCCCCCCAAACACAAGACCAGGAAGAGTCTGACCATGGTTACATGGACACAAACAAACCAGTTATGATTGGATTTCTGGAGTTATCTGATTATTCAAGTGGCCATGTAACTATGTAACTCAAGTGGTTAACCCTTCAATAATCAATTTAATCAGTGCATGTAAACACAACAAAACCATTATCAGTTTATTCCCAGTGATCGGTTTATTGTGACCATGTAACTGGGGTCAGTGATGTGTGTACCAGAACCTCTACTGCATGTGATGAGAGACCACATGTACTGTTCTCAAAATAACTTTGGTATGAATACAAGTCACAAAAATTAAACAAAATATCTGAATTCTATGATTGTGTCACATCCACCTGTCCTGTAACACTAACACGTCCATGTTGTCATTTTAGAGGTCAAAAACTTCTTTAGAAATAATTTAGTTTAGTGTCAGAGTCATTTAACTATTTCTACACAATATTGTGTTCAATTTTACTCTGACAGCTTTAATCATCATCAAACCACAGCTCCTTCATCATTCCACTGTTCCAGCTGCCCCACAAACCCTTACTGTGATAGCACTGCTCACAGTAGTGAAGACTCCACCAGCCCCGGTGGTCACTGCTCCAGTCTCCAACAACCCTTTATCAGCTACAGAGAAATGACAGAAAAAAAAACAAAAAAACACGTCACTGTGCCTTAATACTTGATGATTCCTGCCCAAATAGGAAGGTTTTTCTCACAAATCTGTGCCTTTTCTCTTTTAATTCGACTACTTTTTTTATTCCTCCTAAATTTGGATAATTTTTGCATAAATTTGCTGCTTTTGAGACAGTTTTTATATTGAAATAAAAAAATAAAAATTTTTTTAAAATAACTTTACTTTTTTCTTATAATTTTTATATTAAATGTGCAACTTTTTCATACACATTTTTAATTTTTATGCATAGAGAACTATTTGGAAAACTTAAGATTTTTCTCTTAAATGTGTTCATGTCACGACCTGAACTCTATCCTTCTCCGCGTTCAGGTTGTCCAGTGTCGCTCCTGCTCCGTGGTAGTCCGTGCCGGATCTTACAAGGCCCGTACTTTGACAGCGCCCAGCTGATCCCCAGCTGTCTAGTTCAGCTGCTCTGGGACAGCTGTCTCCCATTGTTAATTACCTTCCCCACTTAAGCGAGCAGCCGAGAGTTACTCATCGCTGCGACCTCACTAGATGAGACTTCAGATAGACTAGACTTCAAGATGGCGACCGGGATGGTCACACTTTTTCAGTGCTGAGACAAAGTCACTGATTTTGCCATTAAAAGTGGCTGGCCTGCAGCGATCGGCGCTCGTGGCGAACACGCACGGGCTGAATTGCCACCTCCGTTGGATTGCCCTTTAATCGCCTTTCTCCAGCGACCAGCATTTCTTTGTGGTTCACTGATGCGCCTTCCTGAAGCGATTGCTAAGCTAACACTAGTTAGCTTAATGCTACCTGAAGCGATTGCTAAGCTAACACTAGTTAGCTTAATGCTGGTGCCAGTCTCTAAATAACTAACCTACAGCGATCGGATATACCTCCGGTGGATTACCCCTTTGATCGCTTTTATCCGGCCACTGTGAGTAAACTGACCAGCGATTCCAGCGCTTCCTTGTGATTCACTGATGTGCCCTACCTGAAGCGATTGCTAAGCTAACGCTAGTTAGCTTAATGCTGGCGCCAGCCATTCCACCTAACACCAGCCTGAATCAAAGCCCAGCTGCGAGGCCCAGCGGAGATACTACCAGGCAGGCGGCTATTTGTTGACGGGGCTCAGCAGAGTTTTCACCCAGGCAGACGGCGGTAGGCGGCGGTGCCCAGTGGAGGACTTACCGTGACTGTAGCGGCGGTGTGCGACGAGACTACCCGAAGCAATTGCTAAGCTAACGCTAGTTAGCTTAATGCTGGCGCCAGTCATTCCACCTTACACCAGCCTGAATCGAAGCCCAGTTGCGAGGCCCAGCGGAGATACTACCAGGCAGGCGGCTATTTGTTGACGGGGCTCAGCAGAGTTTTCACCCAGGCAGACGGCGGTAGGCGGCAGTGCCCAGCGGAGGACTTACCGTGACTGCAGCGGCGGTGTGCGACGAGACTACCCGAAGCGATTGCTAAGCTAACGCTAGTTAGCTTAATGCTGGCGCCAGTCATTCCACCTTACACCAGCCTGAATCGAAGCCCAGTTGCGAGGCCCAGCGGAGATACTACCAGGCAAGCGGCTATTTGTTGACGGGGCTCAGCAGAGATTTCACCCAGGCAGACGACGGTAGGTGGCGGTGCCTAGCGGAGGACTTACCGTGACCTCAGCGGAGCTCGGTGGCAGCGGCGGTGTGCGACGAGACTCGGTTGGAGGAGCGGGACGGGAGACCAGTTACGGCGGCTATGAGCAACGAGACCAGCAACGGAAGGGGCTAGTTGGCTAGCTGAGGCCCAGCTGGATTCGAGGACGATCGGATCAGATTCTGGCGATATAAGCAGAATTTATTTTACTATCCACAGATTTTCTTTCTCCTTCTTTCCAAGAAAGACTGAAGATGGCTGCCACCGGATTAAAAAGTGGGCTGATGGGCACCACTAATAAGCCTTCTCTACTTAACTACTTCCTCTTCGTTTTGTCTTTGTGTGTCTGGACCTGCAACAAGAAGGATTTTCCGACAAACTCAACCAAAGGTGAAGTTAAAAAGTTTTATCTGTATGGATTTGGGCTTGGACATCTCACCCTACACTCTATGTGGTCTTTAAAAGCCCTGAGCAAAAACTTCCAAATTAAGGCAAACATGGCTGTTAAGCAAAAATCACAATATGACAGAGGATATACAATTAAAGTTCTGTTAGTTCTGCTACTTCTGGCTGGAGATATTCACCTTAACCCTGGACCTGCCACTATTAAACAGCAGACCACTGGGTTAGCACAAAACCGAGCTGTACAAAAGCAAAAACAACATTTATTTTTCCAAACTGTTAATCATGCACGAGTTCTTTGGGACACCAAGGCTAAACCAAAGGGGATCCTCGGTGGTCATTTAAACATACGGAGCATAATCCCCAAAAGAGATGAGATTTCGGTGTTGCTGTTGGACTCAAATCTGGACTACCTTTGTCTCTCAGAAAGCTGGCTACACAGGAACATAGACACTAATATGATCGATATTGTGGGCTACCAGTGTTTTAGAAAAGACAGGCAGGTAGGGAGGGGAGGAGGTGTTTTAATTTACATCAAAGAGAAATATAAATGTCAACTGGTTGATTTGAATACTTCACTTGAATGTTTAGCTGTTAATGTATGTCTCTCTCCGGTAATGAATTTCAACATTGCAGTAGTGTACAACCCACCGTCACACAACTCTTCCTTTTATAATGAATTAAGTGATCTGGTTAAACAACTTGAGAAGAACAGAGAAACAATAATTCATGGTGACTTTAATATCAACTGGTCTGATAAAAAAGACAAACAAAAACTGAAAAGCCTCATGACTAAATTTAATTACCAGCAAATCATCAAAGGACCCACCAGGATAGCCAAACAATCGAGAACACTTATTGACATGGTATTTACTAATAAACCAGAACGAATAACCAGAACCTATAATCTTGTAACTGGTCTCTCAGATAATAACATGGTTCTTGCTGTCAGGAAACTTACTAAAAAGCGACTACAGTATTTTGGGGGAGTCGATATTGACAAATCAAATTTTATTATCCCCAAATCAAAAAATGAGGAGTTTGAACATTACTTAGAGAATCAAAATTGGGAGCAGCTCATGTCAACATGTGAAGTAAATGATTGTTGTAATTTTATAACTGCAACAATCACAAAGTCTATAGAAAAATTTTCAAAGCAAATTAAAAGTAGACAACAGAAGATTAGCCTACCATGGTTAAATAATGAAATAAGAAAACTTATGAAGAGACGAGACTATGCACTGAAAACATCACTAACCTCCAAACTACAAAATGATCACCTTGTGTACAAAAGTTTAAGAAATAAAGTGGTACATGAGCTGCGAAAATCAAAAATATCTTATTACAATAAACTGATAGATCATGCAAAGGGTAACAACAGTTCCCTATGGAGGCATTTAAATAACTTAACTAATAAAAAAAACGATCAGAAGGGGGTAAAGGAACTTAGAATCAATGGCAAGACCGTCAGTGACAAGGCTACTTTGGCAAATGAATTTAATTCACACTTTGTGGGCTCTGTGGAAGACTTAACAAAAATTTTTGTGCTGCCAAATGTGCTCAACAACACAAATTCCATACTTCCAACAGATACTTTTCACATCAATGAGGTAAATGAGAAGTTAATTGCTGGTATTGTTAAAACACTGTCAAACTCAAAAACTAATGATATCTACAATATGAGCACCTCCTTTCTCAAAATGCACAGCAAAATATTAATCAAACCACTGACCCATCTCATTAATCTCTCCATTAGGTCTAGTACATTTCCATCTGGCTGGAAAAAAGCTGTCGTCATACCAGTTCATAAATCAGGCAGTAAAGACGATATATGCAATTACCGCCCAATCTCTATCTTACCAGTCCTATCTAAGGTTCTTGAAAAAGTTGTAGCTACACAGCTGATAGACTACTTACAAGACAGTCAACTTCTTCATCCACATCAATTTGGTTTTAGACCAGGATACTCAACAGAAACAGCAAATTGTTGCCTTATTGAAAACGTCAAACAGTCCTTGGACAGGGGTAATGTGGTAGGAGCTGTTTTTCTAGATCTCAAAAAGGCTTTCGATACTGTAAACCACAGTTTGCTTTTATCCAAAATGGTATCTTTTAACTTCTCCCCAAATACATTAGAATGGTTTGCATCTTATCTCCAGAATAGAGAACAGTGTGTAAAAGTTCACCAGGATAAATCCTCATTTTTAAACAACCGCATGGGTATCCCACAAGGGTCCATTCTTGGTCCTTTACTTTTCAGCATTTTTATTAATGACTTGCCGTTACACTGCTCAGCTGCAACATGCCAACTTTATGCAGATGATGCAGTTATTTACACAGCTGCCAAGACTCCAGCACAGGCTGCAGATGTACTGTCTACAAGTATGGTTGATGTCCAAGAGTGGCTCCTCAAGAACCATCTATTGCTGAACCTTCAGAAAACAGTCTCAATGTGCTTTTCAATCAAAAAATGTAACCTGCAACATTTTAAAGTTAATATACATGATCATGACATCAGTTTAGCTACAGAATTCAAATACCTTGGCATTGTACTAGATCCTCAACTCAAATTTAATCTTCATATAAAGAAAATTTCAAAAACAGTAAAAAAAAATCTGAACTGCTTTAAATTAATTAGATATTACATACCTTACAAAGCAGCTGCACTGTATATGCATTCTATGGTTTTTTCTCATATATCATACTGTTTGACAGTCTGGGCTCAAGCAGCCCCTTCCACAATAAGACATATAGGTTCATTATATAATCAAACCCTAAAAATCTTGGACAAAAAGCCCATTAGGTGGCATCACTGTAATGTTTTAAAAAAATACAACCTATTGAGTTTTGAGAGCTTCATTGACCTCTGTCTTCTGAAATTAACGTTCAAATGTTTCCATAAATCAGCACCCGAGCCACTTGCTGGTTTCGTCCAAAGACAGGACAGCAGCAGAGCCACCAGGAGTTCTGTTAACAATAACTGTAAAATATTCCACCGCAGAACCACATTTGGACAAACAGCTTTCTCTATAAAGGGCAGTCACATCTGGAACACAATGCCAAATGAAATTAAAATAATAACGGACTTTAAAACATTCACTAAAAATGTTAAAAACTGGCTGAAAAATAAACAAGAATGTACTCATGTATGAATTAATTGTCTGCAAAGTGAGAGTGAATGAAGGGAAGGAATAAATGTGTTTGTTTATAGTGAGTGACGGAGGGAGGAAGGCCTGAAATAGGCAAATGTGAGTTATGTTATATGTGTTAAATGTGAGTCAGGCTGTTATATTTGTGTATTTATAATATTTATAATATTTATGTTAAGTATGAGTCAGGCTGTTATATTTGTGTATTTATAATATTTATAATATTTATAATTGTGTATTTATAATTTTTCTGCATTGATGTATGTGGTTATTGTGTATATTTTTTTTTTCCCATCTTTACTTGATTCTTTTTTCTAAAGCCCATCCAGGGACAAGAGTTGCAAATTAGCTAATAGCTATACACTCTATGTGCAACACATCAGATTGATTGTCTTTGATTAATTGTCTATGTTTATTGCACTGTCCCTGTCAAATAAACTAATCTACTACTACTACTACTATGGAAGGACGTGCCCCGTGTTTCCACGACTGGAGTTCCCATGTCCAACTTCAGTTTGCCGTTACCTCGGCGCTACACCCTAAGTAAGTGCTGCGGCTCGGCGTGTGTTTCCCCTCGCCGCCTCTCTAGCCTTTCTTTCTGGGTTGTACATTGTCCTTAGTTCTGTGCGTATTTTAGCCCCACGTGGCTCTTTTCCTTTCTATTTGGTATCTAGTGTTGTGCGTGTCATAGCTCCACGAGGCTCTTTACTTTGTATTTGTACTTTGTGTGTTAATATTAATAAATTACGCAAACTCACTGGTCGCCCTCGCATCTCCTTTCTGGCTCGTGAGAGCCAGGCATGACAGTAGGTCGCAGCCAGACTGAGACGTCTGCGACCGTGAGTTTGCAGTGGGACTTGTTGTTTTTCCCTTCCTCTGGGTGCAGGCAAGCTAGTATCATGTCTCCCTCCAGGAGGCGTATGCGGCACCCAGGCCACGATCTCTCGGAGGCTCTGGACCTTGTGGATGGGACGCTGTTCACCACGGACCTCTACGATACTCCCAGCGAGATACGCTGGCGTCTGGAGCTCGCCGAGAACATGATTAACAACTTCCCTCGCTACTTCCTTCTCCCCGAGGTTAAGGCGAGGAGGGCAGACATCTCTGTGGCCTGGGAGAGACTCCGTAGGCTGGAGGAGAACCCCGGCAGGAAGCCGAAGACAGGACACCATCGCTCCTCGCTTCGGAATCCCGCTCCTGCCGCCGATCCAGCCCAGGAGTTCGCCTCACCCAGGGGTAATCCCCAAGGTAGAGTGACGTCAACCGGGGTTCCCCCGGAGAAGATAAGGTTGACAGCGATTCGCATTGCGGACCGAGTGGCAGCCGCTTGTTCCGCCGCCTATCCCCCCCGTAGCCATGAAGCACGTGATAGCGGCGGTCAGGCTGGTTGAGAAGAACCCTGAGCTGAATGATTATCCGGGATACGCTGACCTGTTGGCTTTGGTCTCCGTACAGGAGCGGCGTTTCCCCGACTTCACGTTCAGAAGACGTCGCTCCCAAATTCCCCGAACATCTCAGCGAGAGCCCCGTCCGGATCCTGCTCCAGGAAACCACATGAATTTCACCTCCCAGCCTGCTGTAGCTCCTGTGTCTCGCCGAAGAAGTGAATCAGCTGCTCCCACTCTTGGGCCCGCTCTTCCCGCTGTCCCATCAGCTCTGGGCCCCCGGTTCTCCTCAGCTGTTTCTTTCCCCTCTTCATCATTCACTCCGGCTGCTGAGAACAGCGCGAATTCACCTCCAGGTGTTCCCGGTCCTGATCCGGTGCGAGAGGCACCACCTCGTCTGTCCGGGGGGTCCTCCACTTCCATTCGGCTGGGAGAAGAAAGACTCAAGTCCCTTGCAGTGGATTCCACCGACTCTCCGGGAATCAGGCAAGTGTCTTTTCATTCCCCTCCCATTATGAGTGAATTGCCTTGTTTGATTCCTGGGGGAGGAGTTTAGGGTTCACAGTCCCCTGAGCTCTCCCCTCCCGCTGCAAAAGTAGAATATAAACCTGTGTCCTCTGTGTCTCTTCCCCCTGAGTGTGCCCCGGTGCCAGGTCTGCACTGCCACGCGAGGAGGAGGCCTGCGGCCCTGGAAGGTTTTGCCCCAGCCCCGCAGCCACGTCATGGGCAGAGGAGAAGGTCGAACTGCCTGTTGGAGCCAGCGCCGACGATTAAGCGTCCCCGGGTCTCCACGGAGGAATGGTTCGGCCCAGCAGAGCCCAGATCTCCTGCCTCCACGCCATGCGGGCTGTCGACGTGGTCTTCGGCGCTTGGAGGTCATCTGACTGTGGAAACCATCATGCCGGCTGCGGAGCCATTCGCAGTCGAGTGGGATGCTGCGCCCGGAGGTGCTTTACCGGCCCAATCGGGGTCCACCGGGGGTGCTTCGCCGGTCCAGTTGGGGTCCACCGGGAGTGCTTCGCCGGTCCAGTTGGGGTCCACCAGGAGTGCTGTTCCGGCCCAATCGGGGTCCACCGGGAGTGCTGTTCCGGCCCGATCGGGGTCCACCGGGAGTGCTGTTCCGGCCCGATCGGGGTCCACCGGGGGTGCTGCGCCGGTCCTGTTAGAGATCAGTGAGGGAGCTGGAGGATTGTGTTCATCTGACGTCAGGCTGACTTCGTCCCTTGCCTCCATCTTCTCTCCTCCTGTCGCTGTTGGGGTTCCTCTCATCCGGGCCAGTTTCCCCCTGCCCATGTGTTCTTCAGATGTCAGGCTGACTTTGCCCCTTGCCTCCATCTCCTCTCCCCCTGCCACTGTTGGGGTTTCTCTCACCCGGGTCAGTTTCCTCCTGCCTTTTCCCTCAGGGAGGAAGCTGCACCAAAACTTCTCCCTCAGCTCTCGGTGGTCTGAGGTCACGGGACGACCGCCTGGGGAGCCGTCTGGCTGGTTCGGTGATCTGGGTCGGCCTCCGGAGGAACTGTGTCTCCTAGCCTGGGACTCTGGTAGGCCGCCCAAACTGGTATTGTGGTTCCTGGCCTGGTGAAGTTCGGGTCGTCCGCCGGACAAGCTGTCACCGCCTGCCCCGCTCCACCTGCTGACGTTCCTGGAAGAATTGACTGACTGTTCATAGTCTTGTGTTTGATTGTCCTCCGTTATTTAATCCCATTCAGGACATCAAAGAACTTTCTGCCCTAGAGTTCTTATTGTGGTGTCATTATAACTAAGATTTCCTTAGACTATTTTCTATGTTTTATAATCCCAGTATGATCTCTTATTTCAGTTAGCCCTTTAAGTAGCTTTTGCCTCACATTGCCTGGCCTTATTCAGAGTTGTCTTGTTCATCTGCATCTATATCCTCCTCCATACTGTTTGACTTTCTGTTTTGTGCTAATACGTGATTGAGGAGTTGATTTTTTGTATCTTTATGCCAGTTTGCGGCCTCAGGCTGTATTTTTAGGTCTTATGCCCGGATTGCTTCCTTTATATATTCTGTTTTGGCCGGGGTTACATGTGTAAGTCTATTTCAACCATATGTTCAGAGTTTTGTGGTTTTTGGCCTTCGGGACATGAGTTTTTTTTATTGTCCTCACCCTAAGTTATTGTGAGCTTTTTTTCCATGACTATGTCGCTGTGCCTTTGTATCTTGGTTCTTGTCGTTTTTCCCCACCTCCTGTGGTTACCTGCATTGACCGTCTGGCCTCTGCAGAGGGGGAGGGGGGGGTGATAGTTATTTGCTGTTTGAAATTATTATGGTGTCAGAGTCTATACTGTACCTAGGTTTTTTTTTCTTCTCTCCCTCCTTTTCCTTGTCCCTCGCTTTCCCCCAGACCTGGCCCCCACCGCCCTCCCTGGTCTTCCCCTCGGGGGGGGGGGGGGGAGGGGGTTAAGCCTGCGCCAGGAGGCGCGGCTCGGGGGAGGAGTACTGTCAGACCTGAACGCTATCCTTCTCCGCGTTCATGTTGTCCAGTGTCGCTCCTGCTCCGTGGTAGTCTGTGCCGGGTCTTACAAGGCCCGTACTTTGACAGCGCCCAGCTGATCCCCAGCTGTCTAGTTCAGCTGCTCTGGGACAGCTGTCTCCCATTGTTAATTACCTTCCCCACTTAAGCGAGCAGCCGAGAGTTACTCGTCGCTGCGACCTCACTACGGAAGGACGTGCCCCGTGTTTCCACGACTGGAGTTCCCATGTCCAACTTCAGTTCGCTGTTACCTCGGCGCTACACCCTAAGTAAGTGCTGCGGCTCGGCGTGTGTTTCCCCTCGCCGCCTCTCTAGCCTTTCTTTCTGGGTTGTTGTGAGTGACGGAGGGAGGAAGGCCTGAAATAGGCAAATGTGAGTTATGTTATATGTGTTAAATGTGAGTCAGGCTGTTATATTTGTGTATTTATAATATTTATAATATTTATGTTAAATGTGAGTCAGGCTGTTATATTTGTGTATTTATAATATTTATAATATTTATAATTGTGTATTTATAATTTTTCTGCATTGATGTATGTGGTTATTGTGAATTTTTTTCTCTTGATTCTTTTTTCTAAAGCCCATCCAGGGACAAGAGTTGCGAATTAGCTAATAGCTATACACTCTATGTGCAACACATTAGATTGATTGTCTTTGATTAATTGTCTATGTTTATTGCACTGTCCCTGTCAAATAAACTAATCTACTACTACTACTACATTGTCCTTAGTTCTGTGCGTATTTTAGCCCCACGTGGCTCTTTTCCTTTCTATTTGTTATCTAGTGTTGTGCATGTCATAGCCCCACGAGGCTCTTTACTTTGTATTTGTACTTTGTGTGTTAATATTAATAAATTACGCAAACTCACTGGTCGCCCTCGCATCTCCTTTCTGGCTCGTGAGAGCCAGGCATGACAGTTCACATGAGGGGAAAAAATCTACATGTAGCGTCTCATACAATTCAAATTATATATACATAAAAAGTCAAAATTAACTGTTTGCTGAATTACAATATAGAAATTAGAAAAGAAAGAAACCAGATATTTTTCCTCTATGTTCAGTGAGTTAGTTTTTTAAATTAATTTCAAGTGAGCTATTTGATATGAGAGTATTTTACATTTATAAATATGTCAGTTGTTTCCAGAATATTTTTGATTGGTTTTAGCATTCAATTCTTGATTTACTGTTAAAATAAACACACATCATTAACATTACTTCTATTCCATTAAGTTGTGTAGATCTGAATTGTTTCCACTTTGTTTACAACTGCATTAAAAAAATTAAATCAGTCTTCATCCTGAGGACCTTTGTTATTGGGTTTCTCGCAACAGTTTGTTCAAATAAGTATAGACTATGTATTTCAGCAGAATCATAAAATATTAATAGTGCTAATTTATGGATGTTAAAAATAACACTGCCATTATCAGGGTTGACGCTGATGATGAGGAAATTTGGAGGATGTAAAGAACTGGGACACGTTCAGTTGACAAAACAGTTTGCAACTGTCCGGAACTGTTCATTAGTTTCTGGACACGGTCACTGCAAACCATTTTCTCTTTGGCCGAACTCTGTTGGAGGTGACTCACATAGCTAAAAAAGATGGCAGCTAGGTAAGATAGTTTGCGATATTCTTTTGTTTTCTTTTATATTCGGAGTAACTCCATCAATTTAAGAGTTGAGGTTATGTCATTTTGTAAGTAAAACAATATCACGCATAAAATATTGTTTTTGTTGGGGGTATAATGGAGAATTCTTAGGTAATATGAAGCTGAAGTAGGCTACAGTCTACGCCGTAGTGACTAGGGTCCTCTACCGGCTACAGAATGCACGAGCTGAATAGAAAAAACGTTTACCGAGAACTGCCGTTCATTTAGGTCAGTTCGCCTTGCAAACTATGTTCGGCAAACTGTTTTGTCAACTGAACGCAAGGCTGTATTTGATAATTTCCTGCCTTGTTCCACATTTGCTCCTTGTAGAAAGCAGGTTTGCTGGTAAACATGTCAGTCTCTCATGGTTTCATGTTTTCCTCTATAAAAAGTCAAACAATTTCATTTTTGTAAGCCGTCTTTTAAATCCACCACCCTAGTCCTGTGATGCTGCTAATGCTACTACAATTGCTATGAACAAAATAATAAGTCACATCTGCTCTGTCACAGGTTTTCATGACATGTCCCATCATATAATGCTACTACCTATCTCTAGTGTCTCTCAGAAACTGAGCCTTCACCCGATAAGTGTACAATAGATTTTTGAAATAAGGGCTGACCTGGCTAGCTAGTTGAGCTAACACAGGCTAATAACATCCATCCATCCATCCATCCATCTTCTACCGCTTTTCCGGAGGTCCGGGTCGTGGAGGCAGCAGTTCAAGCAGATAAGCCCAGACTTCCCTCTCCCCAGCCACCTGCTCCAGCTCTTCAGAGAGGATACCAAGGCATTCCCAGACCAGCTGGGAGACATAGTCTCTCCACCGAGTCCTGGATCTGCCCCGGGGTCTCCTCCCAGTGGGACGTGCCCGAAACACCTCAAGTGGGAGGCGTCCAGGAGGCATCCTAATCAGATGCCCATACCACCTCAACTGACTCCTTTCAATGTGGAGGAGCAGCGGTTCTACTCTGAGCCTCTCACGGATGACTGAGCTCCTCACCCTATCTCTGAGGGTGAGTCCAGCAATCCTATGGAGAAAGCTCATTTCAGCCGCTTGCATCCGCGATCTCGTTCTTTCGGTCATTACCCAAAGCTCGTGACCATAGGTGAGAGAAGGAACATAGATTGCCTGGTAAATCGACAGATTTGCCTTAGAACTAAGCTCCCTCTTCACCACAACAGACCGGTACAATGTCCGCATCACTGCAGATGCTGCTCCGATCCATCTGTCAATCTCTCGCTCCACTTTCCCCTCACTTGTGAATAAGACCCCAAGATACTTAAACTCCTTCACTTGGGGCAGGAGCCTGTCCCCAACTCAGAGAGGACAATCCACCTTTTTCCGGCTGAGGACCATGGACTCGGACTTGGAGGTGCTGATTCTCATCCCAGCTGCTTCACTCTCAGCGGCAAACTGTCCCAGCAAGAGCTGTAGGTCATTGCTGGATGAAGCCAACAGGACAACATCATCTGCAAACAACAGAGATGAGATCCTGTGGTCTCCAAGCATGACACCCTCCATTCCCTGGCTGCGCCTAGAAATCCTGTCTATAAAAATTATGAACAGGATCGGTGACAAAGGGCAGCCCTGGCGGAGTCCAACTCTCACTGGGAATGAGTCCCACCGAGTGTTGTCAATATAAACCAAACTGTCACAGCGGTCGTACAGAGACCAAATAGCTCGTAACAACAAGCCCGATACCCTATACTCCCGAAGCACCCCCCACAAAAAACCATGAGGGACGCGGTCAAATGCCTTCTCCAAGTCCACAAAACACATGTAAACTGGTTGGGCAAACTCCCATGAACCCTTGAGAATTCTTGAGAGGGTAAAGAGCTGGTCCAATGTGCCATGGCCAGGACGAAAACCACATTGCTCTTCCTGAATCCGAGGTTCGACCAATGGCCGGACTCTCCTCTCCAGTACCTTGGCATAGACCTTCCAGGGAGGCTGAGGAGTGTGATCCCTCTAAAGTTGGAGCACACCCTCCGGTCCCCCTTTTTTGAAGAGAGGAACCACCACCCCGGTTTGCCATGCCAAAGGCACTGCCCCCAACCTCCACGCAATGTTGTAGAGGCGTGTCAACCATGACAGCCCAACAACATCCAGGGCTTTGAGGTACTCAGGGCGAATCTCGTCCACCCCCGCGGCCCGGCCACCAAGGAGATTTTTAACCACCTTGGCAACCTCAGCCCCTGTGATAGGCGAGTCATCCCCCTGGTCCACAAACCCTGCTTCCTCTCTGGAAGGCGTATCAGTGGGATTGAGGAGATCCTCGAAGTATTCCTTCCACCGCCCGACGATATCCCCAGTCGAAGTGAACAGCGCCCCATCCGCACCATACACAGTGTGGACAGGGAGCTGCTTTCCCCTCCTGAGCCGCCGGACAGTTTGCCAGAATCTCTTCAAGGCCGACCGGAAGTCTTGTTCCATGGCCTCACCGAACTCCTCCCATACCCGGATTTTTGCTTCAGCAACCACCCGAGCTGCACTCCGCTTGGCCTGCCAGTACACTTCAGCTGCTTTGGGAGTCCCACAAGCCAACCAAGCTTGATAGGACTCCTTCTTCAGCTTAATGGCCCCCCTCACCACTGGTGTCCACCACTTGATTCGGGGGTTGCCACCATGAGATGCACTGACCAACTTGCGGCCGCAGCTCTGGGCCACCGCTTCAACAGCAGAGGTGGAGAACATGGCCCATTCAGACTCCATGTCTCCAGACTCCCTTGGAATGTGGTTGAAGTTCTTCCGGAGGTGGGAGTTGAAGACCTCCCGGACAGGGGCCTCAGCCAGACGTTCCCAGCACACCCTCACTATATGTTTGGGTCTACCAGGTCTGAATGGCTTCCTCCTCTGCCATCGGATCCGACTCACCACCAGGTGGTGATCAGTGACAGCTATGCAACTCTCTTTACCCAAGTGTCCAAGACATATGGTCGCAGGTCTGATGACACAATAACAAAATCGATCATCGGCCTGCGACCTAGGGTGTCCTGGTGCCAGGTGCACATATGGACACCCTTATGTTTGAACATGGTGTTTGTTATGGACAAACTGTGTTTTGCACAGAAGTCCAATAACTGAACACCACTCGGGTTCAGATCGGGCAGGCCGTTCCTCCCAATCACCCCCCTCCAGGTTTCACTGTCGTTGCCCACGTGCGCATTGAAGTCCCCCAGTAGGACAATGGAGTCTCCAAGAAGAGCACCCTCCAGCACCCCAGTCAGACACTCCAAAAAGGGTGGGTACTCTGAAACATCATTTGGTGCATAGGCACAAATGATGGTCAGGACCCGTTTCCCAACCCGAAGGCACAGGATATTAACAATTGCAAGTTTATGAGCTTTTACTGCACATAAACAAGAAAAAAAGCTGGCAAAAAAAAACAAGATCACAAACTACAGAATGTACATGTTAACTTAAGTGGTAAAATGACCAAAACAATGACCATTTATTAACTTACCCAGGATCATTAAGCAGACAGTCTGTGAAATGAATAGTGGTCTATGGGGAAAAATTCATTGTTTGGAACTATTCGCTGCTCCATGACCCACCTGACTCCTGCATTCCACAGTTTCTATAGAAGTCTATCGGAGTGTTGCAATTCTCATATTATACAGCTATGGGCTGAATGTGGCTTATACGGCTTCTGATTGGCTGATAAGGTTACTGCATCTCCTCCATGTAAACTAATGATGCCTTCAATTGTAATGGGAACGTACTGTACCTGTTTAATATTTGAAACAACTGAAGATAAGCTTTTTCTTTCTGTCTTTTCTTACAGATTTAATGTTTTTAATTTAAATAACCAGTTTTTTTCATCTGGGTTACAGAATAATAAAGTAAGAGAATCAAGGCTGAGATGGTTTGGGCATGAGCAGAGGAGAGATAGGAGACATATTAGACCAGGGGTGGGCAATCGTGCCATGGAGGGCCATTCCATTGAGGATATTCTGTTCCACCCAGTGCTTTTAGCAGGAGTTTGCTCTGATCAGCTTCAAGGATTGCTGATAATTAACAACACCTGCTGAAGACACTGGAGCAGGAAACCTGCAGTGGAATGGCCCTCACTGTCCACCCCTGTATTAGACAATAGATGTTGAAGAGAGAGCTGCCAGGCAGAAGGAAAAGAGGAAGACCGCAGAGAAGATTCATGAATGTAATGAGGGAGGACATGGAGAGGGTTAAGATAAGATAAGATAAGACAAACTTTATTGTCCCTCAAGGGGAAATTTGTCTTGGGCTTGTCACCCGTGCTGCAACCGCACAATCCACACATACCCAATGGATGTAGTACATAATAAATGAAATAAAACCCAATAAATAATACAAGTACATACATACATAAATATATAACAGCAGTCATTAAGAACAGGAGTGTCCCTGACCTATTTATCTGAGTTTAAAAGTTTTACTGACGTCGGGATAAATGAGTTCTTATATCTATTGAACCTGCATTTGGGGACTTTGTATCTCCTTCCTGAGGGCAGCCGCACATATTCATTGTTTAGTACATGGCTCATGTCATTGATTATTTTTTGAGCTTGTCTACAGGCTGCCTGGTCGTGTAAGATCTGTATGGATAAATACTCTTTAACTCCAATAATTTTCCATGCTGTATGAATTAAACGCAACACTCTGTTCTTAAGTTTCACAGAGAGGTTGCCAAACCAAGCTGTAATGCTGTATCTAATACAGCTCTCCAACACAGCCTGGTAAAATATTAGCACAATCCTTTTATCAACGCCATGTATTCTTAATCTACGCAAGAAATGCAGCCGCTGTTGTAGTCTACTACAGAGGTAATCAATGTGTGTGCTCCAGGTTAATGAATTGTCAATAAATACTCCCAAATATTTATAGGAACTAACCTGTGTTATAGTGTGGTTGTGGATGACCACAGGCCTGTGGTCACCAACTCCCCGAGGGTCAAACACCATCTCCTTTGTTTTATCAGTATTCAAAATGAGATGACTGTCATCACACCAATTGACAAAGCTCTGAATTTCTATAAAATAGCTTGACAGATCATGAGTCTTTTGAAGTAGTGATAGAATAGCAGTGTCATCAGAAAATTTAATAATTTGATTGCCTGGATAGACACTTCTGCACTCATTAGTGTACAAGGTGAACAAAAATGGTGAACTAACACAGCCTTGGGGAGCTCCTGTGCTGAGGGTTCTAAATTTAGATAAAGTTCCATTTACACTAACTTGCTGTTTACGATAAGTTAAAAATGAGTGGTACCATTTAATGACAGGATGCACTTTAAAATCATTTAACCTCTTAATTAAAAGGTGTGGCTTCTGTGTGTTAAAAGCTGAACTAAAATCAACCAATAAAAGACGTGCATGTGAGGTTGTCTCCTCCAAATGTTTAAACACAGAATGAGTTAAGGTTAAAATGGCATCCTCTGTACTTCTATTATTTTTCTAAGCAAACTGTAGAGGATCCAAAAGTCCTCCAAAATCAGTTTTCAGATTGTCAATGACAATCTTCTCGAGGCACTTCATTACCAGTGAGGTCAGTGCAACAGGACGATAGTCATTATTTTCTTTGCAGCTTGCTTTTTTTGGTACAGGAATTATAATAGAGCTTTTCCAAATTACTGGGACAGAACACGTATCTAAAGACTTCTGGTAGATGGGACTCCAGGCTTCTGCTAGCTCCTCACTACATGACTTCAGTAAGCGCCCAGAGATCCCGTCTGGTCCAGATGCCTTCCTTGGGCACATACGCGAGAAAAATCTTTCCACAACATGCTGGTCAACTATAATTTTTGCAGAGCCTAATACTGATATAGCGTCCAGAGCAGCTTTTTGTTCATGAGAAAAATCTCTAGTCTCAAATCTGCAAAAGAAATTATTCAGCTCGTTTGCCTTTTCTTCCTCATTCATTACATTAATGCAGCTTTTGGATGGAGTCGTCTTTGTCATAACGTTAACTGAGTTAGGGTTGGTGTTACAGAGGAAGATGCAAGGGATAGTGTGAGATGAAGGCAGATGATCCACCGTGGCAACTCTTCAGGAAGCAGCCAAGAAGAGTGAAGAAAAAACTTTGCTCAAGTACGCTTTGTGTTACTTTTGATTTCACTAATTTGAAAAAATGGTTAGAAGTGTGCAAGTTATTGTGTTTTGTTTTATTTTTTTTTTTAAACCAGGAATGACTGCATCTTTAGCCATTTTAGAAAATGTATCATCTTGTTTCTGTCATGGTGCGGTCCTGGCGGACCACTAATGAGACGCTATAGGCAACCAGTGAGTTTGCGTATTTATTAAAGGACTGATACAATGTACAAAATAATGAGCCTCGTGGGACAAAACACAAATAAAGACTGTGGCTAAGACACACTGACGACATACACAGACTAAGGAATAACTTACTGAGAGTAGCAAGGATCGAGAGGATGACTGGAGCCGGGAAATGGGGACACCAGCCTAACGTTGGGAAGACCAGCGTTACTCATACGAGGTCGCACCCCCGAGTGACCGAAGCTGCTCCCTTAAATAGGGCAAGAGGATTGATCAGCTGATGAAGGCGTCACCAGCTGAATTAATTCCAGCTGTCACTGCTGAGCTTAGCTCTGACAGCTGGACGCCCCGCAGAGACGCTGTCAGAATAAGAGCTCTGAGAGACCATAAGGAATAATACAGAATGGGAGGAAAATACTGCATGACCCGAGCGCGGGCGAGATCGGCGCTCAGACCATGACAGTTTCTTTGAAATTAGTGTTGAAAACATTGGGCTTCATGTAAGAACTGTCAATACTAACAGATTTACATGTAAACCTGATGTTCTATCTATTTATGTGAACTTACGGGAGTTACCAATATGGTAGTTTCTTGAAATTTAGTACATGTATTGCCAACATTTACAAGTGTTCCAGACCAACTGTAAGAGTTTTGTGTAAATAGTTTGCTGCTATTCTAACCTTAGTTTTCACTAAATGACTTTCCCTAAATGGCTAAATATTTTATTTGTCTGAATCAAGTATAAGAGTGTAAACGCTATATAAACTAGAATTGACAAGATTTTATACTTTGATTCAAGCTATAATTACATTCAAAATAATTTAAAACAGTATCACTCCATTAACATCCAAATCATATCGGATGGAAAATATAAGATTCTAGACGTTGTTTCCCAGTTGACTGCAAAAGCTCCAAGAACTCCATTATACTGCAGGTCAGTGCAGTGAAGAAGCATCATGCACAACATGATGGTGATGACTGGATGGGTGGTAAGTGATATGGATACGTGTAATTCATATTTTTACTACTTTGACAATAACAGGCTGTATTTCCACATTAAACTATAAAACTTAACAAAAGTCCATTTTTAAGCCTAAATTGTTGAAATGTGTGGTGTACTGAGAATCACACGGTCCAGTGTGCCATCAGTGCCTGCCTTGCCCAGACCAACATGGACATGTATGGGATTGAGAGTGGAACATAGGGCCTGTGTGAAATCATATTTTAAGTGCATTTGAACTAGGCAGCTGTCATGATCTTGGGGCATGAGTGGGTGCCGTGCCCAGTTCCCTGTCTAGTTTAGTGTTTTCTGTCTGCTTGTTTCTTTGTTGTCATGTCAGCTGTACTTGGTTCCTGTTTAATTCTTGTCATTGTATATCTGTAGTATTATGTACATTTTGGGTTTTGTTGTGTTTGAATCTTTTTGGTTTCTGGTTGTGTTTTATTTTGACAGCGCTGTGCAGCTTCTGGCTGCACAGCACAGGAACCATCATGCATCGGGTAATAAGGCAGGTGGGTTTTCATTCCTCTTATCATTTTAATGAAATACCTAGCCTTATTCCCGGTGATGAGGCTCAGCAACCGCAGCCAAACTTAGCTGAGTCCTCATCACCTGCTACTGTTGCCTCACCCTTGCCTTCCTCTCCCGTGCTCTCTTCTGTGGCTTCTGAGAACCTGCTGGTCCTGAGCAGGAGCTGCCGGACAACAGAGGAACCTGCAGTTATGGAAGTGTGCCCTGAATCTTGAGCCGACAGATGGGGTCCCATGGGTTCAGCGGTACGGGAGTCAGCACCAATGGTGAGGGGACCCCCAGCACAGTCACCCCACCAGGAGATCCACTGGCGCCGGTCGTCACACCTAGAGGTCCACTGACTGTGTCCACCATCATGCCTGCTGCTAGGACTGCCCTAGCAGGATCGCCGGAGTCCTGGACGGCAGTGGAGCTTGAGCTCAGGCAAGTGCTTATTCTTGTTTTCATATTCTCTGTTCTAGAAAGATCTTGCCTGGCTGTTGGTGAGGTACAGCCACAGCCGCACCTGAGCCCTCCTCGCCGGGCTCCGCTGCTGCCGGTGACCCTGACCCGGTATGTGTGTCTGTCTCTGTTCCTTCGCCTGAGCCACTATCTAGGGTCATCGAGGTCCCCGTGAGTGCTGCTCCCCCTCCGGTTGAGGTCTCCATGGGTGCTGCTCCCCCTCCGGTCGAGGTCTCTGTGGGTGCTGCTCCCCCTTCGGTCGAGGTCTCCGTGGATGCTGCTTTCCCTCCGGTCAAGGTCTCCGTGGGGGCTGCTGCCCCTTCGGTTGAGGTCTCCGTGGGTGCAGCTATGCCCCAGTCCGTGGCCTCCGTGGGTGCAGTCACGCCGCAGTCCGGGGCCACCGTGGGTGCAGTGTCTCAGCCTGGGGCCCCATTGGTTAACCACCTCCTTGGCCTGGTGCTCTCGTGAGTCAGCCTGGGCATCGTGGGTACCATGTTCCGGTCCAGGGTTACCAGGGGTGCTACGCCCCAGCCCGGGGCCATCATGAGTGCTACGTCTTCAATTGAGGTCATCTTAAATCCCCTTACCTCATCGAAGGTCCCTACCAAGCTGCCGCTCCCCTCATCTGGTTGGTCACTACCGCCTCCAGGGCAGGACCAGTTACACGGGGTGAGACTGGACATCCTGGCAGATACGAACATCTGTCGCAAGGTTTGTGGTGGACTTTTGCCAGTCGGGGCATTGTGACATGCACTACACAAAGAGCAGAGATAAACAAACCTATAATCTGGTCAGTCACTGCAACAGATACTGGAGTCAGTTTGTCTTGGCCTGTCCTTGCCACTGATAATACCTCTATCTGCCAAGAATGTGCCACTAGTCCAGCAAAAGCTAGCGGTACTCAAATACTTTGCAAGCAGTTTCATGAAATGGTCAGTCAGAAAGTATCTCATACCGGCTTGGACGTCGCCCGGGTTAACAAGGTTAGGAGCTCCTGGCAGCGGAAGGCGAAGGACAGAGTTGCGTGGAGGAATCTGATCAGACCTAAATGAAACAGTCATTGTCGCCCCCGACAGACTGCTATGATGATGATGATGATGACCCTGGGATGTCTGGGTTCCACCCCTTGAGGAGGGGGCTCTGTCATGATCCTGGGGCAAGGGTGGGTGCTGTGCCCAGTTCCTTGTCTAGTTTAGTGTTTTCTGTCTGCTTTTTTCTTTGTTGTCATGTCGGCTGTACTTGGTTCCTGTTTAATTCTTGTCATTGTGTGTCTGTAGTATTATGTACATTTTGAGTTCTGTTGTGTTTGTATCTTTCTGGGTTCTGGTTGTGTTTTATTTGACAGCGCTATGCAGCTTCCGGCTGTCAAACTGTTTGGAGCAGCACAGCTGCTATTCATTCTGTTATTTTCTTAACTCATGGATCCACACCTGTTAACCATCATGAGAAGGGTATTTAAAGGCCACGACAGCCTTCTCTATTGTCGTGCCCTACTGAAACGTCCTCAGATGTTATGCTGCAGTCTGAGTGTTTTGTCTGCCATCGCCATTGAGGAGATAGCATTGAGCTCCGACCAGGTAATCTTACCGTCCCTTAATTCCTTCAGTCGTTGAGCCCCACTGTTCCCTGGGTGGGCTCCGGCTGTATTCGTCTCTGGTTTGTCAGCATCCTTGAGCACCTCAGCTGTTTTTCCCGGCCTGTTCTGTTCCCCCTGATTGTGAGCTCCGCTCTCCTCTGGCACGGGTTTTTTCCTGTTCTGTTATTTGTATGTGCGTCTTTCCTTTGATAAATGTCACAAACTCACAGAAGGCACTTGATGTCTTGTTTCACCTGTGAAACAGGCGCTTTGTGACAGCAGTAGTCTGGGCTTCTCTGTTCACATTGCTGGCCCTGTGACCTGGACACATGAGTGGTAGAAAATGGATGGACACATACTTTTCAGATTTTGTGACCATGCCATCTTTCAGTTTGAAAGCTGCACAATCCTTTATACATGAGGCCCCAAATTGTCTTCCACCTGCTCCCTACTCTCACTACAGATCACAATGCCGTCTGCAAACATCATGGTCTACGGAAACTTCTGTCTGACCTTGTCTGTAAGCCTGTCCATCACCATGGCAAACAAGAAGGGGCTCAGAAGTCAATCCCTGATGTAACCCCACCCCCACCTTGAACCCATCTGTCACTCCTACAGCACACCTCACCACCGTCTCGCTGTGCTCATACATGTTCTGCTCCACCCTCACATACTTCTCTGCCACTCCTGACTTTCTCATACAGTACCACACTTCCTCTCTTGGCACCTTATCATATGCTTTCTCTAGATCCACAAAGACACAGTGCAACTCCTTCTGACCTCTATACTTCTCCGTCAACACTCTTAAAGCTAACATTACAGCTGTAGTCACTCTTTCTTGACATGAAACCGTACTGCTGCTCACTGATTGTCACCTTTCTTCTTAACCTGTCTTCAACAATTCTTTCCCATATCTTCATAGCGTGGCTGATGAACTTTATGCCTCTGTAGTTACTACAGCTCTGAGCATCACTTTTATTCTTGAAAATTGGTACTAAAACACTTCTTCTCCACTCCTCAGGCGTCCTCTCACTCCCAAGATTATGTTAAACAATCTGTTTAAAAAGTCCACTGCCATCTCTCCTAAACATCTCCATACCTCCACAGGTATGTCAGCTGGACCTACCGCCTTTCCATTCTTCATCCTCTTCAAAGCTGCCCTCACTTCCAACTTGCTAATCCTCGGGACTAACTTGTTCACCGTTTTTCCTTCATCCATCCTCCTCTCTCCCTCATTTTCTTTATTCATCAACTCCTCAAAGAACTCCTTCCACCTTCTCAACACACTCTTATCACTTGTTAGTACATTGCCATTTCTGTCCTTATCAGCCTTACCTGCTGCACATCCTTTCCAGCTCGATCTCTCTGTCTAGCTAATCGATATAAGTTGTTAACCCGGGCCTTGACTGATCCGGTAAGAAAGCCTCATTCATCATGATCCGCATGATTTTTACGTTTGACTTTTAAGGTTTTACGTCAGATGCCCTTCCTGACACAACCCTCCCCATTTACCCGGGCTTGGGTCCGGCATTAGGAGTACATTGCATTATTAATATCTCAAATTCATAAGAAAAGTTTCAAAAATTGAATGTCTCAAATGTACAAGAAAAAAATTCAAATTGACAGGACAAAAATTATTATTTATTATTTATTTTATTTATGAGAAAACATTGCAAAGTTATTAATAAAAACCTGCAGATTTTCACAAAAAGGTTGAAAGTTAATCATGAAAAAGTAGTAAAGTTGCAAGGTAAACATAAAAATATATAAGAAAGGAAAAACAAGTTTACAAGAAGAGTCACAAATTCAAGAGAAAAAAACACAAATTGTTGAGAATAGTCAATATTAAAGTAACTTTTTTAGATGACACTTTGTTATTCTTAAGTCATTTTTGGTGACTACTCTTGAGTAATTAATTTAATAAGGTAACTCTTCTATTACAAGAGTACAATTTCTGGCTAGTTCACCCTACTTTGCTCAGAGTAAAGGCGCAGATAAGCTTACCCAACCTCATTAACTCACAAACCAAAATCACAAAAAGTATGTGTGCTGATATTTTCAGACTGTCATCTATAAAATTCAAAGCAATTACAGATTACATAATCTTTTTCATGTAGGTTTATTTGTGAGCTCAGCTTTTCCACCCAACATCCACCCGCTGATAATAAGCCTTCAAGTTCATCTCATTTTTGACTTACAAGAGCCTGAGACAGATCAGTGCACTCGGCCTTCTGATTTATTCAGTAAGCTGACATAGCACCACCCAGCCAGTTTGAGCACCATGTGTGAGACTTTGTGTGATGATGTGACCAGCCTCCCAGTAGGACTGGTGCTTTAAGAAATGGAATTTTACTGTCTACTATCTAGAGCATTCAAGTCCAACTCAAAGCCCATGAGCCATTCAGTCTGTGGCACAATTACATCCTGTCCACAATGTAATATCTAATGCCTGTAATTACTGGCCCACTGGCATATAGCACACACACTATGGATGCTACAAGTCCAAGGATACACTCCTACAACCAGTGTCAATCTAGGCCAGACGTGCTAATTTGCCATACTCCAATGACACACTAATTAGTCAGTGTGCATCTGGTATATACAGTAAATTAAAGGAGACAGTTGCTGTTCTTTTTCCACATGTTGACACACTTCCAAGTCTTAATGAATTATCTGTGACATGCTATGCTTGAAAAGGCTGTGTTTTATCATTGCAGCACCATTTTGACCCATCTTTGACAGCCTTACTCAGAACAGCTCATTTTAGTACAAGTGTCTCATGAACTCTAGTTCATCCCACTTTTGTCACTCATGAGTTCAGTTATTGATGCCATATATTGCTAATGTTAGCTTGCAAGGTCCTAGTTCTGGTACTGTACATAGCCTGAGCTAACTAATGTAAAACTGTCTGAAAGCATCCTTGATGGACAGGGGTGTATGATTTCCCTGGGATGTACATAACTGGTCCCTGGAGTACTATAAGCACAGAAACAACCATGGATGCTTGAATGGGAAACTCCAAATGGAAGTGAGCCAGTTTTTGTCCCAGAGTATGATAAAGTATAGTAAAATAAGCTAAAAAATAATGTCTAACAATTCTAGTAGACAGAATTTAAAGAAAGTAGGTATCAAAAACTGGCTGCCATCTGACAATTAGGCTAATGCTAGGCAGCCTGGCCTTTTAGCCTCTTTCTGCAGCCGGTTGTCAGGCCAACTCTAACCGCCTAGCCAAGCTAATGCTAACAGTCTGATCTACCGACTATCACACTGAAAATATAATAAAACAAGCCAAAGTGACGCAAGATATATTATTGACTGTGGACTAATGAACCATTTGCCAAAGGGAACCATTGGCATGACTGGAATTTAAAGAAAATACTGTAACAATAAAAACTGGATTCAGTAAGCTAACTCCATAGCACTGTTAGCTTTAAAGCCTTGGACTCAGAAACTCTGGGTGGGGACTGGATTATTATCAAAACCAATAAGCGACTTTCGCATCTCGGCTCGCGCAAAGCATCATGGGAACGTGGCTACCAAACATGCTCTATCGATACAGTTAATTTATGGAAAGTTCCTGATCTACAAGCATATTGTATTCGTAGGGGTCTTCCTGGTTGTACCCGCAAACGCAAGGACAAACTAGTTGCGCGTATTAGTGGCCACGTTGCAGAAGTTGGCCAAAATGGCACCCCTGTATGTATGCTGACATAGCAGATTTTTTGTTGTCAAAGGACCAAGCACCCTTACTTGCGAGACTCCGAAATGACTACAAAGAAGGTAAGTGAGTGGTTTGACAGCTCAACTTTGGTTTTGTCGTTTTGAGTAAATTTCACTACAAGGCATAGCCTGCTTACTTAGATCTATAGGTCGATACTACTATAGTTTAAGTACCACATGTTTTCAATGATTTGCAATTTTATTTTATACCAGCCTTCTTATCAATGGCCTTAATTACATGTGTGTAGATGAAGCTTCATTACCAGTATACAAAGAACTATATCCTAAATCCCTGCCTGCCTGTCCGTACCTACTACTTCAGGGTTTAGACTCATGTCAATTAGGCTAGAACTTGAACAATACACAACACTATGTAATTATGTTATAATACAGACTTGCTGCTTTAATCCAACAATTACGTCTGTCCGGATCCTTCAGCTCTGTGCACACGCTGGTCCCGAAGTTACAGGCATGTATGCTGCAAGTTTTTCGTTTTCCACTGCTCTAGATGATACATGCCGTTCCCACACTTCACTACGGCGCAGTGTGCACCTGGCATAACGGCAATTTAAAGCTTAAAGCAGACTTAAATGGCAATTGTTCAGGTGTGACAGTACTGTCTCTATACAAAAGCAAGGCGGCTACCGGAATGTTTGGTATGTGGCCGACACACATTGTGGGCTCACGCTGCCACAGAGACAGAACTGAATGTGTATTGTGGAGTGTCACGTCTGCAAGGACTGAGGACTCAAATCTACAGGAGGTAACAAGGAAGTGTGAGATTTGTCTCTTTGTCCCACAGAAGACGCCCCGGAGGGTATTCCGGTTCATCAAGAAATGAGAGACAATGGTGAAGCTTCAAAGGGATGCTTTGTAACTGTATGTTGACTGAAGACACCATGTGACTTGAATTCTGATGCTGGAAATGTATAAAAGGGGGTTGAAGTATGATTCTTTCTCTTTCCTGCTTTGAGAATGCTAGGAGCTTGTGTTCTGTCAAATAAAGCTGGTTTATGACTGAAACTCAGCCTCGTTATTTGAGCATGCTCCTACACTGGTGACCTACGACGGAAAATGAGCAATGAGAATTCTTCCGAACCGGGCTCGGTGGAAGCCAGCCTGATGGCCGCCTCCACGCTCCGGCTGCCCGATTTCTGGCAGCACAGCCCGCGCTCATGGTTTAGCGCAATCGAGGCGCAGTTCAACCTCCGGAGAATCTCCAACGACGACACAAGATTCTACCACGTGGTAGCGAAACTGGACAGCGACACGGTCCAGAGAGTGGAGGATTTGGTTAATCATCCACCAGACAGCGACAAGTACAGCGCATTGAAAGACGCGCTGATCAGCCATTTCACCCCCTCAGTCCAACAAAGAGCAGAGGGGCTCCTGGCGCTGACGGAGGCAGAAAACGATAGACCTGCGGACCTGATGGTGAAGATGCTGCAGCTCAAAGCCTCCGAGGATGGCGAATTCATTTTCGCCCACCTATTCCTTCGAACCCTGCCACCAGCAGTGAGAGTGGCCCTGGCAGAGTCACCCCGATTGGCCAAGCGAGACTACCATGGGTTGAGCAAGGAGGTGCAGAAGTTGGTCGACGCCCACAAGCAGAACGCGGTTTCGGCCGCGGCGGCTAGTTCGGGAATGGCGTCCGGAGACAGCTTGGGTCCAGCGGCACCAGACGCACCAACAACGGCGGCGACCGGAGCCAGACGACACGGAGCGGAGAACGGCTCGTGCTTCTACCACCGCCGTTTTGCAGAGAGAGCGCACAGGTGCGTCCCACCGTGCAATTTTAAACGCCAGGACCGAGGGCCGGTAGCAGCTGCGACTCTCGGCAATGAGAACAGGCTGCTTTACCTGACGGATGCACGCTCGGGGAAACAGTTCCTCGTGGACACGGGCTCGCAGCTGAGCTTCGTCACGCCCACCTACGCGGAACGGCTGTCGCCTTCTAAAGCCCCCTGGGTGTCAGTGTCAGCAGCGAACGGCTCCACAATTAAAACGTTTGGTGAGAGGACCATGCTTCTGTCCTTACAGGGTCGTTCATTTGAGTGGACATTTATTGTAGCAGCAGTCAGTTTCAACATGTTAGGGGCTGATTTTTTGTGCTCACATGGTTTATTGGTTGATCTTGCTAATAGACGTCTGATTAATGCACTGTCTTTTCATTCTATTCCCTGCACAGCTCGGGTGGCCCCGCCAACTGCACATGCCAGCGTCTCAGCCGCGGGTGGTAAGTTTCACACTCTGCTTGCTCAGTTTCCAGCACTCACAGTCCCCACTTTTTCAGCAACGGTGGCCAAACATGGGGTAGAACATTTCATAACAACCACAGGCCCCCCCGTTTTTGCAAAGGCTCGGCGTTTGGACCCAGCTAAACTGGCCATCGCGCGCGAGGAGTTCACTAATCTGGAAAAACTAGGCATCGTTAGACGCTCCAAGAGCGCTTGGGCTTCGCCGTTACACATGGTCCCAAAGGCTGACGGCTCGTGGCGGCCTTGCGGCGATTTCCGCAGGTTGAACAACGTTTCAGCTCATGACCGCTACCCGATTCCGCACATTCAGGATTTTTCTGTTCATTTGGCGGGGGCGCGCATTTTTTCTAAAATAGACTTGGTGCGCGGCTATCACCAGGTTCCAGTGCGCGCGCACGATGTACCCAAAACAGCGGTCATAACTCCTTTCGGCCTTTTTGAGTTCTTGCGCATGCCTTTTGGCCTCAAGGGGGCCGCGCAGACTTTCCAACGCATGATGGATGCAGTTTTACGCGACCTGCCTTTCGTGTTCGTTTATTTGGACGATATTTTGGTAGCCAGCACGTCCGAAGGCGAACATGAAAAACACCTCACAGCAGTTTTCCAGAGGTTGGCAGAGCACGGGTTAATAGTGAACCCAACGAAATGCCAGTTTGGGGTGGCGCAGATTGATTTTTTGGGACATCGCGTTTCGGCAGAGGGAGCAGTTCCCCTTCCAAATAAAGTGCGTGCCATAACAGATTTTCCGCAACCTCAAACGGTTAAGGCGCTTCAGGAGTTTCTAGGGATGGTTAATTTTTACAACCGTTTCCTCCCAAGCGCAGCACGACTCATGCAGCCATTGTACACCGCGTTAAAAAAACAAAAGCCCGCAAATAAAGTCGAATGGTCTCCGGAGCGGGAGCGCGCTTTTGCCCAGGTCAAATCAGCCCTGGCAAATGCAGTTTTGTTAGCGCACCCAGTTCCAACGGCCCGCATGGCGCTCACCACTGACGCTTCCGATGTAGCGGTGGGGGCGGTAGTTGAACAGTTTGTGGCAGGTACCTGGCAACCCCTCGCGTTTTTCAGCAGGACCTTGCGCGATAGTGAACGGAAATACAGCGCATTTGACAGGGAGCTTTTGGCCCTACACTTGGCCATCCGTCATTTTCAGTTCTGGTTAGAGGGGCGACGTTTCACCGCTTTTGTGGATCATAAACCGCTAACGTTTGCGATGGCCAAAATTTCAGAACCCTGGTCAGGCCGGCAACAAAGGCAACTAGCCGCAATATCGGAGTTTACTACTGATATTCAGCATGTCGCGGGTAAACACAATGTTGTAGCAGACTGCCTCTCGCGTGCAATAGCACCACCAAGCCCTATAGGGGCAGACTCTGTAGCCATGGCCGCGGGCCCGGGCAGCGACGCAGGAGCGCGCGCAGCCCCGGTCTGTGTTGGGTTAGATTATGCAGCCATGGCTGCGGAGCAGGTTAACGACGCGGACGTGCGCGCGCTCCAGTCTGGACCAACAGGGTTAAGGCTGGAGCACAGGGTGCAACAAAACGGTATGCCCCCGCTAATCTGCGATGTCTCCACGGGACGGCCCCGCCCTGTGGTGCCAACCGCGTGGCGTCGCCGTGTTTTTGACTTGGTCCATTCTCTCGCGCACCCGGGGGTGCGCGCATCGATCAAATTGGTGGGGGAGAAATTTGTTTGGCCCGGGTTGCGCAAACAGGTCAAGGAATGGGCAGCAGCCTGCGTAGCGTGTCAGCGAGCTAAAATACACAGACACACTAAGGCCCCGTTAGAACCTTTCCACATCCCCGCTAAGCGTTTTGATCACGTGCATGTTGACCTGGTCGGCCCGCTTCCGTTATCACACGGGCACACACATCTTTTGACAATGGTAGACCGCACCACGCGCTGGCCAGAGGCGATTCCTCTGACATCAACCACAGCGGAAGAAGTTGCGCGAGCATTTTTAGCAGCATGGGTTGCGCGTTTTGGTGTACCGTCGGACATAACGTCCGACAGGGGTCCCCAATTTATTTCCGAGCTATGGTCATCGATGGCCCGCAGCTTGGGGGTGAAGATTCATCGCACCACCGCGTATAACCCCCAGGCCAATGGTTTATGCGAACGCTTTCACAGGTCATTGAAAGCAGCCCTCAGAGCGTCGCTAACGGATACAAATTGGGTAGACAAACTTCCATGGGTGTTATTAGGGTTGCGTTCTGCACCTAAGGAAGATTTGCACGCTTCCCCGGCCGAATTAGTTTTCGCTCAGCCGCTCCGTTTGCCCGGGGAATTTCTTCCTGATAATCCTGCACCTAATGGCCCCCCCGCTCAGCCGTGGCAGAGCGGCTCAGGAACAAACACGCTTCCGGGCCCGGTCCATCACAGTTTCCCACACGTTTTTGTGCCCAAGGCTTTAAAAAATGCAGAGTTTGTTTTTGTTAAACATGACGCCCAGCGTCCAAGTTTGCGGCCGTTTTACGACGGACCGTTTCGAGTGCTGGAGACCGGGCAGAAGCATTTTCTGCTAGATTTAGGGGGCAGAAGGGAGCTGATTTGCATTAACAGGCTCAAACCCGCTTTTGTTCTGGCTGAGGAGGAGGTGCAGCTCGCGAGGCCCCCCCGCCGGGGCAGGCCACCGAGAAGACATTCTCCCAAGTCTTCACAGAGAGGTGCTAACAGCTTTAATCCACAGGTGCAGAGAGATGTTGCAGAGGCAGCCAAGCCAAGTTGCAGCAGATTCGGCAGAAGATTAAAACCTAGGCAGTTGGTGGATTGATTAGCGATGTATGGAGTGCTTTGTGTTCTCTTTTTGTTATGCCATGCAGATTTTGCCTTTCTCGACGTTTGGGGGGGGGTAGTGTGGCCGACACACATTGTGGGCTCACGCTGCCACAGAGACAGAACTGAATGTGTATTGTGGAGTGTCACGTCTGCAAGGACTGAGGACTCAAATCTACAGGAGGTAACAAGGAAGTGTGAGATTTGTCTCTTTGTCCCACAGAAGACGCCCCGGAGGGTATTCCGGTTCATCAAGAAATGAGAGACAATGGTGAAGCTTCAAAGGGATGCTTTGTAACTGTATGTTGACTGAAGACACCATGTGACTTGAATTCTGATGCTGGAAATGTATAAAAGGGGGTTGAAGTATGATTCTTTCTCTTTCCTGCTTTGAGAATGCTAGGAGCTTGTGTTCTGTCAAATAAAGCTGGTTTATGACTGAAACTCAGCCTCGTTATTTGAGCATGCTCCTACAGGTAGTCGTGAACTTTGAATTCACATAGTCCGCACATGTGCACTCGTAATGCGAAAGTCGCTTATACCACTGCAAAGGGTTGTAACTGAAGGCTGAATTTTGTGTTAGTGATGTAGCAAAATGTAACCCAGAAGAACTACACCAGCTTCTCCCCATTCTGCTAAAATGTAAACAGATAAATAAATATTTCTAAGTGAAGAGAGAGTTTACTATTTTACTGTAACAATGAAAGAATTTTTGAAGGTTAAAACCCACAAAGATGCCATGCTTTAGTGAATGTGGCTTTTAACTTCAAGCTGTAGCTTCTCCAAAACAAAACCAGAAAAAAGCAAAGAAAAAAAAAATATAGATTTAGAAAACAAAGGCTTCAAAGACACAAAATGTAGAATATTTTTTACATTTTTTTTTACATCGGAGAGCTGAAATTCTTCTCTTCCTTGTATTCACTCTTTTCTTTGTAATGATAAGGTATGCTAACATGTTATTAGAATTGTGTTCAAAATACAGATAAGCAAAAAAAAAACTAACAAAAAACAGTTTATGCTCTGTTTTCTTTCATTTTTGTGTTGTTGGTTTTTTTTTCATCTTTGCTTGTTCTGTGTTTTATAAGTTGTGTTGGGGTTTTGACTGATTTTGCCACCCCCATCTAGAACTCCCAAACTCCTGAAAGATCACAAAATAACCACAACAGGAGATGACAAAACTGCTGCTCACACTGGTTTACCTGCAAAAAGAAGCCAGTCATCAATGTCAGAACTGCGTCTAGTCACCTAAAAAAGGAATTGCTCCCCTACCCCTCAGCATTTCAAGCTAATCCTTTCAGCTTCTTCAATGAAGGGATGTGCATGTGGGTGTGATCTCAAAGTTATCAGGATTCTTTTTTTTTGTAGAGGCATAAAAGTCAGTGTGTGTGTGACAGCAATTATCTTGCCCTCATTTGTGCCTCTCAAGTATTTATGTATATTATTTTATTTATACCCTGGAGATATCATGTTCCTCTCCTTTCAGCTAGTGGCCTGCCTGCCTGTGTACCTGTCATCTTAAGACTGCCTCTTCATCTGCACTATTACCTGCGACTCACATCCTGGGGCTAGAGTTACTGTGCCGTCTGTCTGAAATTGTTGCCTCAGTGGTAAATCAGCTGAACACATCTTTCCTGTCAACAGGATGGCCTTTTGGAAGCTTGGTCTGCAAAATGAGCGGCATGGTTCAAGGGATCTCCGTGTCAGCATCTGTCTTCACTCTGGTCGCTATCGCAGTGGACAGGTACAGTGGTTGGATTTTGTTATTACTGGTTAAAAACAAAAATAAATCATTTCATACACCGCAGATAGGAAGTTCAAACCTCTAAAAAGGACGTTCATCTCAGTCTTTTCACCAGCCTTTTGTTTTAGACTCCTTACAGTTTTGAAGAAAAGACTGAACGCTTTTGAAGATGCACCAGATTATCTTAAAGGAAACGTTCACAAATCAAAGTCTTCTTTTTAGCACCAATGAATGGCAGCACAGTATCTTAACCTATTGGTCATAAACAAGTCATAAAAAAAAATCAGGAATCAAAAGCATAGTATTTTTGGCTGTGAGTCACACAGTCTTTGGTGCATTTGAAAAACTCTCAACTTCATCCACAGCATGTGTGTGAACAATACTTTCCCCTAGTTGAGAGTGACATGATAATTCATTCAACACAGGTCGTTTCTTTTGTGCTAGCAAAGCTTGCAGTATGACCCACTTCTTGTGTTGGAATTATTTACCAGCCATTCTTGTACCAATCCCATTATGACATTTGTGTGTGTGTGTGCGTGTGTGTTTACTTCAGAGCAGCACTGATCTAAATCAAAATTTATTATGAATTTTATTTGCATAAAATTTCAGTGCCTCTTAGAAAACAGCCAATCTAATTCTGTGTTTTCCCTGTTCGTGAGCCCAAGGTGTGCCAATTCGTGCAGCTGGTTTCAAAAGTATTTCTGTCATTGATAGATGGGTGGCAGTGGCAGCTAACAAAGTTCAGAAAGACGAAAACAAGTTTATAATTAATTTTTTTCCATACCCATCTTTTTCAGTTTTATTATAGAATAAAAATTCAGTAACACATTTGTTACACTATACACACTATCTATTTCAAAGCACAAACAGAACTTAATGATGCATTTTATATTATATGTTATTAACTTTTGACTTCTAATTCCCCTAGCTCAAACAGCCTGTTTTCTTATGGCATGTTTTTAATCTGCAAGCTTCAAGAGTGAGTTGAAGGATCCCTTTTTGCACCTGTGCATGCAAGCAACTATATATATACAGAGAGATTTTTGTCAGCTAAAATCAAAACTGAAGCTAAAGAAGTAAAATTCTGCTCATAAGCTGTGTCTGACTCAAAAGCAGCTGTTTTCTGTGTAGTTCCATATGAACACAAAAAACCTGACCATGTCATGAATCGGCTCACAATATCAAGTAATCCTCCCAACATGCTCCGATGTTCTCAGTGTTTCCAGCATGCTGCTAAAATGAGTTTTGTGACATACTGTTGAGAAAGACAGAGAAGCTGCATTATGCATTATTATTATGTTTTTACAGACACACGTCTTAGCGGCTGAATTCCCTCATTGCTGCTGACAAAGATATCAACAGTCGGCTGTTAATCCTGCTTTAATCTTAAGCTTTATAAACCACTGGAGGATTCTGAATCTCACCGTTGGGGGAAGGAAAGTCTGTTGCCAAGTCAGTTGCACATACCTAGCAGCTTTAAACTCTGTGTGTGTGTGTGTGTGTGTGTGAGACAGTGACAACTTTTGAAGCTATAAAAAAAATGACGCTGCTGTATTATATCCTTCACTTCTAAGACGGGGGCAGACAGCGACGCCGCTGAATCATTGTTATTTTGAAGTCACAGAGTGTAGCTGTGCCTCCAGAACGGATAGGTGGATTCCAAAATGCTGAGACGTAGAAAATTTAAAAGTTACCTTTCATATTTATCTACCACATACTGTGAGATTTAAATAGACAGGTAGATAAAGAGCTGCTTTGCTTGACCTTTTGGCCACTGCTCACGCACAGATTTAAAACCACATGACATTATGACAAGGGCAGTACCCAAATATATGATTATTGAGATATTATGTCACAATCAGGGCATGGCTTGGGACCGTGCCCACGCTTTATGTTCATTTTAGTCTGCTTTTTCACAGTATTATTATTATTATTATTATTAAGTGCCTGTGTTCCCTGATCATTGTCTGTCATGTCATGTCATCCCCTGCTGTCTGTGTTTTATGGTTGAACTTTTGCATTTGGTTATATTGTTTGATCCCTGTTTATTTTTACTGTTTAGTATTATTGTCCTTGTTGTCTTTAGTCATGTTGTGCCATCCCCTGTCTAAGTTCATGGTTGTGTGTGTGCCTGTTTACCTATTTTCTCCAGTTCCTCTGTTTCCGTGGCCATAGCCACTCCCCCTCTTGTGTGCATTGCTCAGTCCTGATTATCCTCAGCTGTCTTGTGTCTGGCTAATTGTTCCCTCCCCTATATATGTGAGTCTCTGTTCTGTGTTTTTTGAGAGGTCATCATGTCTACTACCCTGTGTTTTCATGTCTGGTCCATGCTAGTGATGGATCCATGAGGCGTCATGATGCGTTTCGACACATTGCAAAACTGTATTGATACTGTATTGATACTGTGTCACTGAATACTGACACCTGCTGGACCTTAAAAATCCCTACAGGCAACCTAGTTGACAGACTCAACTGACACTGATTTGATGACCTAGTATGTACAATAATATACTGCTCCAAAAAATAAAGGGAACACTGTCCCTCAAACTGTCCACTTAGGAAGCAACACTGATTGACAATCAATTTCACCTGCTGTTGCGTGATTTTGTTGTCAGCACATTCAACTATGTAAAGAACAAAGTATTTAAAAAGAATATTTCATTCAAATCTAGGATGTTTAGTGTTCCCTTTATTTTTTGAGCAGTATGTAATTTAAGTCATTGCATTTTATATTGTATTATTTCATATCTTCATTTTAATTTCAAATATTGTTGATATTTTTAGATACAGTCAATAAATAATGTGAACATGTATCATAACGTGAAAATCTAAGTGAACGTGTTGTGAATGAAGATGCTTGTGGACTGGGATTTTTTTTTTTTTTTACAAATTTTTATTAAAAACAAAAAAGCTTTTCCAACGTTTTGAAATGGAGTCTGTTACGCTTTTTTGATACAACTTCTCCAGCTGTAGAAAACACCCGCTCCCACGGCACAGATGAGGCTGGAGTGCAGAGAAATTGTAAGGAAAGCTGAAAGAGGTTTGGATAGATGGTCTTTTGGTTGTCTCAGTATCTCACAGGATCCTGGGACCTGGCAATATTGCCCTCTGCCAGGTATCTCTGCACCTCCTGGATGGCATCAGCTGTGGCACTTTTGGTCTGCCTGCCCACTTCGATGTTGAGATGTTGCCAAAGGTTATCTAAAAAACAACAAATTGGCATTTTAGTACATGATTTCCAAACAACAACAAACAAATAATGCTGAATAACATGGCTGAAGTGGGTGCAGACAGCTGTTGTGAAGATGGTCCCGTCTAAATTGAGACTATGTGCAATGCAAATTGAGTGCCGAATTTGGAGCCGTCTAGTGGATGCAATCATGTTTGGTGCTGCGTTGGTCACAAAACACTTTACTTTATTGGTTATGGCCCAGTCCTCCATCATGCCCCTTTTGACTTGGGCCAAATCGTCAGCAGTGTGACTTTGTGGAAAGTATTGCACTCCCAACACAGATGTACACAACTGCAAATTCTCATTAATGTAGTGACAGGTAGGAGCCAAGTAAGCCTCCATGTTCACAGATGTCCACATGTCAGCTGTTATACTCACTGCCACAGCTTGCTGTACTTGCATTTTCAGTCGTTCCCGTTCCTCCTCGTACTTTTTGGCCACCATTTGTTTGATGGTCTGAAAATTACACCAAGTCAAACCAAAAGCAAATCCATATATTTAAATTAAAGATTAAATAAATTGGATAAATCAACTGCTACTTTAGATAATTTCCACAAACCTTTCTGGTTGGCAAAACATATGAGGGCTGAAGGGCCTGAACCAGTTCCCTGAACCCTTCACTCTCCACAATGCTGAGGGGCTGGCAGTCCTTCACGATGAAATTCAGCAGAGCCTCATCCAGCATCTGCTTCCTGGAAGCTTGATGGTTAAAAATAAAGTAAAGAATAAATTAATAGGAATTAATTATCAATAAAGCAACTGTGAGTAAGTAGTAGAAGGGCTGTATACCTGAGTCTATCCTGGATGTATCCGGGACTTCATTTTCATGCCTGCTGGCCCTATAATGTCTCAGCATTGAGGAGGCGCTTTTGTTTAAATATGAAAGTTCTGTCGAACAAATGCAACATTTAGCCTGCAGAAAATGTGAAGAGTAAACTAAGAGTCACTTTCAAATGAATTTGAATTCAGATAAATCAAGTGGAAACTCTGAGAGGAACAGGATGAAACAACAAGGAAATTAAAACAAAGAAAATAGTATTTTAAAAATACTATTTTTAAATACCTTATTTTCCGATATCAGATCAAAATGGTCCCACACGGTGGAAACCTTTCTTTTTCCTTGAGGCTGCTCGTGCTCCATAATTTGTGATAAATTTGCACAAGGACCGTCCGCAACACATACGAGAGTCTTTGGGCAAATGCATCCCGTTGACACATGCGCTTCCTTATAAACGCTGGCGCGTCAGTGTTTCGACGCGCTAGCGTCACGTGACCGATACAGTACCTGTATCGGTCACGTGACTTTCTTAAAGCAATACGCACCGGCACGCACCGACACAGGGTTTCGCTCTATGAGCTCGACGCATGCGCCGACGCATCGGTGTTGCCGGACCCATCACTAGTCCATGCCATGTTCCCTGAGTGTCTATTTGAGTTTAACCGTGCTTAGTTTAGTATTTTGCCTTACTTTGTTTTTGCCAAGTGTATGCCAAGTTCAGTTAAGTTTTCAGCCCATGTGCTGCCTTTTGCTTTGCTCTGAGTTTTTTTGTTAATAAATTATCATTTTTGCACTGCATCCCTGCCTGCACTTTGAGCCCTCCTTCTTCACTTTTGCTCTGCTTGAAAAGCAGTACATGACATATTCATTCATGACACTGGTATTCGCTTTTCAGATTTGGTATTCAGATATCTGCGTTTTCCTGCAAAGCAGCAACTTGATGATAAGGTTACAAATTTGCCTGAAAGGTTACAAATTCACATGACCAAATTTGGACCTATACTGTATAAGACAAAATTAAATGTATGTGACAAAACATTGCGCAGTTATGAGGGAAAAAAAGAGAAAACTGCAACGTTAAGGGGAAAAAAACTTTACAGAGGAAAAAAACCTGCATTTTTACAATTAAAAAGAAAAAAACCTCTCAAATTTATAAAGAATGCTTTAAAATAAAGAAATTTAAAGGAAAAGGGTTGCAAATTTACATGAAAAAAGCATTTTGTTGCCTTGTGACATGTGTAATGACACTAAAGTTGAATTAAGAAAGGAAAGTTCCAGATTTATAAGAAATCCACATTTTTGAAAAACTGACTGATGCAGTTTCCTGACAGAGATGATATTTTTTATTATATTTTATATATTATATTAGTACATGGATATTTGCTGTGGATTGTTTCTGACCTGAAGTTGAAATAGTGTGCAGAACAACTCTATTATATTTTTTCTTTATCAGTGCTCTCTTACTCACCATATTAAACCTGTCAAATGAGTTTAAAAAAAGACACAATAAAATAAGAAATGACAGCTATGAAACATCTGCATGTCTGCTGATGAAATTACTCCTTTGTGGATCTGTGTGTATTACATCTGCCAGCACGTCAAAAGAAAGCTGTCAGCTTTGATAATAATTACCACGCAGTCTTTTTGATCTGGTTTTGAAGGGATGCTTGATAGATACAGAAAAATCAACATAATTGAACAGGCACCAATGATAGCAAAATTATTTTCATTCTTGCCATCCTGATTATACCCTGTACAGTGGTGTAAAAATGTGTTTGCCCCCTTCTGGATTTCTCATTTTTTTGTTTGTCACACTTAAATGTTTCAGATCATCAAACAAATTTAAATATTTGACAAAGATAACACAAGTAAACACAAAATGCAGTTTTTAAATGAAGGTGTTTATTATTAAGGGTAAAAAAAAAAAGAAATCCAAACCTACATGGCCCTGTGTGAAAAAGTGATTGCTCCCATGTTAAAACATAAATTAACTGTGGTTTATCACGTCTTTGGAAAGCTGAGTTCAATTTCTCTAGCCACACTCAGGCCTGATTACTGCCACACCTGCTCTCAATCAAGAAATCACTTAAATAGGGCCTGCCTGACAAAGTGAAGTAGACCAAAAGATCCTCAAAAGCTAGACATCAATGCGGTGATCCAAAGAAATTCAGGAACAAATGAGAATTTGCATGTGTTTTCTTTTATCTGTCAAACTGTACCTCTCAATTGATTTGCAAATTGAAAACCCAAACATTTTGCTTTCCAGTCACTTCCTTCCCTTCTGGCAGCTCAAGTCTCTCTTATGATTCAATCCTGTTGATGGTACATGGTAGATGGACAAATGGAAGTTCTGTTTATTTCAGTGATTGGATGGCGGAAAATTCCACTTCTGTAGCCCTGAGAGCAGCTTACTGCTTGGCCTGATGGAACAAGAGTCTATTTTTTTTTCAAGTTTTTCCATTTATTGCAGAGGTGACAAACAGAATGCATGGCTCCATCCATCTATCCATCCTCTATCGCTTTTCCAGGTCGCGGAGGCATCAGTTTGAGCAGAGAAGATAAGATAAGATAAGCCTTTATTAGTCCCACAATGGGGAAATTCCAGGACTGCAACAGCACAGGGATAGCAACACTCAGAGCAATAATTTAGAAGATAAGAAAATAAGAGCAGTGAATATACAGTGGGGCAAAAAAAATATTTAGTCAGCCACCAATTGTGCACGTTCTCCCACTTAAAAGATGAGAGAGGTCTCCAATTTTCATCATAGGTATACCTCAACTATGAGAGACAAAATGAGAAAAAAAAAATCCAGAAAATCACATTGTCTGATTTTTATAGAATTTATTTGCAAATTATGGTGGAAAATAAGTATTTGGTCACCTACAAACAAGCAAGATTTCTGGCTCTCACAGACCTGTAACTTCTTCTTTAAGAGGCTCCTCTGTCCTCCACTCGTTACCTGTATTAATAGCACCTGTTTGAACTCGTTATCAGTATAAAAGACACCTGTCCACAACCTCAAACAGTCAGACTCCAAACTCTACTATGGCCAAGATCAAAGAGCTGTCAAAGGACACCAGAAACAAAATTGTAGACCTGCACCAGGCTGGGAAGACTGAATCTGCAATAGGTAAGCAGCTTGGGGTGAAGAAATCAACTGTGGGAGCAATTATTAGAAAATGGAAGACATACAAGACCACTGATAATCTCCCTCGATCTGGGGCTCCGCGCAAGATCTCACCCCGTGGGGTCAAAATGATCACGAGAACGGTGAGCAAAAATCCCAGAACCATGCAGGGGGACCTAGTGAATGACCTGCAGAGAGCTGGGACCAAAGTAACAAAGGCTACCATCAGTAACACACTACGCCGCCAGGGACTCAAATCCTACAGGGCCAGACGTGTCCCCCTGCTTAAGCCAGTACATGTCCAGGCCCGTCTGAAGTTTGCTAGAGAGCATTTGGATGATCCAGAAGAGGATTGGGAGAATGTCATATGGTCAGATGAAACCAAAATAGAACTTTTTGGTAAAAACTCAACTTGTCGTGTTTGGAGGAGAAAGAACACCATACCTACTGTGAAGCATGGGGGTGGAAACATCATGCTTTGGGGCTGTTTTTCTGCAAAGGGACCAGGACGACTGATCTGTGTAAAGGAAAGAATGAATGGGGCCATGTATCGTGAGATTTTGAGTGAAAACCTCCTTCCATCAGCAAGGGCATTGAAGATGAAACGTGGCTGGGTCTTTCAGCATGACAATGATCCCAAACACACCGCCCGGGCAATGAAGGAGTGGCTTTGTAAGAAGCATTTCAGGGTCCTGGAGTGGCCTAGCCAGTCTCCAGATCTCAACCCTATAGAAAATCTTTGGAGGGAGTTGAAAGTCTGTGTTGCCCAGCGACAGCCCCAAAACATCACTGCTCTAGAGGAGATCTGCATGGAGGAATGGGCCAAAATACCAGCAACAGTGTGTGAAAACCTTGTGAAGACTTACAGAAAACGTTTGACCTCTGTCATTGCCAACAAAGGGTATATAACAAAGTACTGAGATGAACTTTTGTTATTGACCAAATACTTATTTTTCACCATAATTTGCAAATAAATTCTTTAAAAATCAGACAATGTGAGTTTCTGGATTTTTTTTTTCTCATTTTGTCTCTCATAATTGAGGTATACCTATGATGAAAATTGGAGACCTCTCTCATCTTTTAAGTGGGAGAACTTGCACAATTGGTGGCTGACTAAATATTTTTTTACCCCACTGTATGTACACATAAATATATAAATATATATATACAGTGCAGAGCATTGTAGCTAGATGCAATAAACAGCATAACCGTCTACTTAGTTATCCTACATAGTATGAATATGTACCCATACATATTGTCATCCTCCATAGCGACTGATATTGTCCTAGTTGTATACTGGAGGAGACCATTTGTGTAAGTCTGTTGCGTCTTTTGCATTCAATACTATTAGGTCGTCACGTATTTTTGCTATCTCTGCGAGCAGCCCTGCTTAGGTTATACAGTCTGACAGCCGTAGCTAGGAAGGACCTGCGAAACCTTTCGGTCGTACACCTAGGATGATGTAGTCTACTGCTAAATGAGCTCCTCAGTGCGTTCAGTATGTCCTGCATGGAGTGGGACTCGGACTCCAGCAGAGATGACAGTTTAGCCACCATCCTTCTCTCTCCTGTCTCCTCCACTGGGTCAAGGCATTGCCAAAGGACAGAGCTAGCTTTCTTGATCAGTTTGTTCAGTCTCTTCCTATCGGCTGCTGTAATGCCGTTGCCCCAGCAGACCACTCCAAAAGTGATGGCTGATGCCACCACCGTGTCGTAGAATGTCTTCAAGAGCACCCCTTGTACACCAAAAGACCTGAGCCTCCTCAGTAGGAACAGCCTGCGCTGTCCCGTCTTGTAGAGTTCGTTGGTATTGTGCCCAATACCGGTGCTTCGGTATTAAGCCCAGACTTCCCTCTCCCCAGCCACCTGCTCAAGCTCTTTTGAGAGGATGCCAAGGCTTTTCTAGGCCAGCTGGGAGACATAGTCTCTCCAGTGTGTCCTGGGTCTGCCCCGGGGTCTCCTCCCAGTGGGATGTGCCTAAAACAACTAAAGTGGGAGGCGTCCAGGAGGTATCATGATCAGATGCCCAAACCACCTCAATTGGCTTCTTTCGATGTGGAGGATGTCATGGGTCGTGTGCTGACTCTGTCGGCACTCGGGCTGTGCGGTAGTCTCCCTTCTCTCCTCTGGCGCGGTTCTAGACATTTATTGTGACAGCATCTCAGCGGGGCTTCCGACTGTCAGTGGAGCTCCGCTGAGCACCTGTTTCTGATCAGCTGATGACCCTTCATCAGCTGATCAATCTATTCCTCCCTATTTAAGGGAGCAGCTCTGTGTGCTCAGGGATGCGACCTACACATCTACACAGAGATTTCCACGTCTCCTCTCCAGTCTGGCTTCCCCAACCCCGAAGTCAGCTCCTTCCAGCGCTCAGGTTCCGCCCTCACTGTTGATTGTAAGTGTATAATCTTTATTTGTGTTTTGCCCCACGAGGCTAGTTATTTTGCTATTTGTGCCTTATTTAATAAATGAACAAACTCACAGCTGCCTATAGCGTCTCACTGATGGCTCGCGAGAGCCATCCATAACAGTAGGTCACAGCCAAGTGAGACGCCGGTGGCGTGAGTTTGTTTAATTGGACTGGAAGTTCCCCTTGTCAGCGTACCAGCGTGCTGGGAGATGGCGTTGCTGCTCAAGGGCTACGCCACAAGCTTGGGCTATGAGCTAATCATGGCTCTCATTGAAATTGACGGTGTCCTTTCCAATGCTCGTAGCCATCGCTTCCCCAGCGGCTTACGCTGGTACCTGGACCTTGCTGAGGACATGATAAATCGCCTTTCCCGCTACTCCAACCACCCAGAAGTCACAGCGAGGAAGGCAGACATCGCTTCTCAACGGGAGAGACTCCGTGGGCTGGAGGGAAACCCCGGCAGGAAGCAGAAGAGGGGGCATCCTCGCTCCTCACGTCCGAATCCCATTCATGCCTCTGTTCCAGTCCAGGAGTTCGCACCGCCAATCACGGGGTGATCCCCGTTGGAGTGTGTCGTCATTCGGGAATCCCCCGGAGAAGCTACAACGAACAGCTGCTTCCATCCAGGATTGATTGGCGGCAGCTCCTTCCGCTGTTCACCCCACACAGATAATTAAGCATGTGACGGCGGCAGTCAGACTGGTGGAGAGGAATCCAGAGTTGAGTGACTTTCCTGAGTACGCCAACCTGCTCGCTTCAGTTTCTGCACAGGAGCGGCGATTCCCGGACCTCACCTTCACCTCGCCCCCTGCAAGAAACCGTCGTCACACCAGCTATGAGCCTCAGCAAGAACCCCGTCCGGATCCTGTTCCGGGTCGTCACAAAGACTCAACCTTTCTGTCAGCTGCCGCTCCTACGTCTCGTCAGGAGGGAATTCCCACAGCCTGTCTCCCAGGGTCACCTCCTCCCGCTGTTCCGTCAGCTCCTGGTGCCCGGGTCGCTCAGGCTGTCATCCACTCCTCCTCGATGTCTTCCTCGGCACCTGTGAAGGTTATGAGTCCTGCGTCGGCGACGCCCATTGTAGATCCACCGCGAGCGGCTCCTCCTCGTCCTCCCAGGGGGCCCTCCATCACCATCCAGCGGGGCAAGGGAGAAACGAAGTCCACTGCAGCGGGTTCCATCGGGCCTCCACGGGTCAGGCAAGTAACTTTTCATTCTGTTTCCATATTAGATGAATTGTCTTGCTTGATTCCTGGAGGCGGAGTTCGGGGCTCACAGTCCCCTGAACTCCCTCCACCTGCTGCAGTACATAGTAATGGACCTGCTACCTCTGTGTTTCCTTCCTCTGAGCGTTCCGCGGTGCCAGGCCTACAGCGCCGGACGAGGTGGGAGCCTGCAGCCCTGGATAGCCTGGTTCCGGCCCCGCAGCCACGTCACGGGCAGAGGAGGAGAGCGGACTGCAGTTTAGAGCCTGCGCTGACGATAAAGCGTCCCCAGGTCTCCACGGAAGAGCGGTCCAATCTAGCAGGTTGAGGAACCCCTGCCACCACGTCGTGCAGGTCATCAGCATGGATGTCAGCGTTGGAGGTTCCTCAGGCTGTGAAAAACATCATGCCGGCTGCGGAGCCTGCCACAGCCGAGTGGAAGCCAGATGACGGCCTTCTTCGTCCTGAGCCCGGATCAACGAAGTCCTGGACGGCGACAGAACTCGAGTGCAGGCAAGTGCTCTATCTTGTTTTCCTTCTATCAATTCTGGAGCATTTTTGCCTGCCTCTCGGGGAGACGAGCCAGGTGCAGCCATCCGCTGCATCTGAGCCCGTCTCACTGGGCTCTGTCACTACCGGTGATCCTGATCCCGGTTCTTTTCCTTCTCCTGAGCCTTCTTCCAGGGTCACCGGTGCGGAGTCATTCCCGGTCGCTGTGCGGGAGGTTCCGGGTCCGGGGTTGGAGGTCGTTTCTGGTGCTGCGCCGACCCAGTCGGGGTCCATCATGGGTGCTGACGAGATCCAATCAGGGTCTGACGTGGGTGCTGACGAGACCCAATCGGGGTCCGACGTGGGTGCTGACAAGACCCAATCGGGGTCCATCGTGAGTGCTGACGAGACCCAACCGGGGTCCATCGTCCATCGAAGAATTGTGCTTCCTGGCATGGGACTGGGGTAGGCCGCCCGAACTGTTCCTTTTCCCCCTGCCAGCGATATGGATGCAAGACGCAGGGCGGCCCCCCGAACTTTCGGCTTTCATGCCATGGGGTTTAGACTGCCTTCATCCCTGAGTTGCATTTTGGTCCTCCTGTAACCTTTTGGGATGTGCGGGGGTCTTACGTATGAAATTGTATATGTTTGAAATGGTATGTCACCGCTTCCTAGCGGGTGTTTTTGTTTTTCCTCTGTTTAAATGTGCATTCGTTGCCTGTACAGTTTGTGTGTATGGAGTCAAACTGCAGGATTTCAACGTTTGTAGTGGGATTTTTTTTCCTCTCCCCCCTTTCCTTTGTGGGGGATGATATGTATTTTTTTTCCCCCTAGGAGCTATGTATCTTGGTTTTTTGTCCCGAGTTTTAGTTTATGGCTTTATTTGCCATATCGAGTGGGGATCGTCACTTGTGGTAACGTATCGTCACTTCCTGTTTTGCTGTCTGTCTGTGTGGTTTGCTGTCCTCACTCTCCTGAGCTTTTGGGTTAGCCACTAGCTATGGCTACTAGCTCTCTTTCCTCTCCTCCTCTGGTGTGCTCTCTCTGTCAGATGTTTAGCTACACCTCTGCCTCTTTTAGTGATAACGGTAAATGTAATAAATGTTGTCTTTTTGAGGCGCTCGAGGCGAGGTTGTCTGATTTGGAATCCCGGCTCCGCTGCATTGAAACACCGTCTGCGCCAGTTACTCTTGATGGACGCCCCTTAGCTGCAGCAGCGCTAGCTAGCATAGCTAACCCCGTTAGCAGTCCTCAGGCTCTCCTCAGCAGCGAGGAGACTAGGTGGGTGACGGTGAGAAGGAAGCCTAGTCGCAAAGCCCCGGTACACCTCCAACCTGTTCACGTTTCTAATCGTTTTTTCCCGCTCAGCGACACACCCGCTGAGGAAAAAACTCTGATCATTGGCGACTCTGTAGTCAGAAACGTGAACCTAGAGACTCCAGCGGCCATAGTCAAATGCATTCCTGGGGCCAGAGCAGGCGACATCGAGTCAAATCTGAAAATGCTGGCTAAAAGTAACTGTAAATATTCCACAATTGTTATTCACGCCGGCATTAATGACATCCGTCTCCGGCAGTCGGAAGTCACGAAACTTAATATAGAATCGGTGTGTGACTTTGCCAAAACAATGTCGGACTCTGTAGTATTCTCTGGGCTCCTCCCCAATCTGACCAGTGATGACATGTTTAGCCGCTCGTCATCCTTGAACCGCTGGCTGTCTGTGTGGTGTCCTGCAAATGACGTGGGCTACATTGACAATTGGAGCTCATTTTGGGGAAAACCTGGTCTTATGAGACGAGACAGCATTCATCCCACTTTGGATGGTGCTTCTCATTTATCTAACAATCTGGCATCTTTTTTATCCAAATTTCCAAAACCTTGACTACTCAGAGTTGGGACCAGGAAGCAGAGTCGCAGTCTTACACGCCTCTCCGCAGCTCCTCTTCACCCGCCACCCCTCAACTTCGCCCCTGTCTTCCCCATCAGAGAATCACTGTCTGCTCCCTCCAAAGTAAATAAAAATATAATATATAAGCATCCCAAAGTGATTAAGCAAAAAATTGGTAAAACTCAAATTAAACATAAAACCTCTAAATTGAATGATTTGGCCTCTGTTCCTCCTCATAATTTAAAAATTAAATGTGGTTTATTAAATATTAGGTCTCTGACTCCCAAGTCTCTGTTAGTCCATGATCTGTTAATTGATCATCAGACTGATTTAATATCCCTTACAGAGACTTGGTTAGGGCAAGAGGATTATGTTGGTTTAATTCAATTCAATTCAACTTTATTTATATAGCGCCATTTCACAACAACAGTCATCTCATAGCACTATCAACTGTAGGGGGAACCCCCACAGTTGCAGAAAGACCCCAGCAATCAGGCGATCCCCTGTGAGCAAGCACTTGGCGACAGTGGAGAGGAACAACTCCCTTTTAACAGGAAGAAACCTCCAGCAGAACCAGGCTCAGGGAGGGGCAGTCATCTGCTGCGACTGGCTGGGGGGTGAGGGGATAGAGAAGATGAAAAGAACAGACATGTAGAGAGCAAACAGCACAATGGGGACTCAATCTATGGGAGAGAACAAACAAATGTTAATGACCAGCAAAAAAAATATTTCATTGAGAGTGAGGAAAGGAGTGAGGCCCAGTGCATTACTGGAGGTCCCCCGGCTGACTAAACCTATTAGCAGCATAACTAAGGGAGGGTTCAGAAACACATGATCCCTCCCTAATTGTAGGCTATATCAAAAAGGTAGGTTTTAGCCCTATTCTTAAAAACAGAGATCGAGTCTGACTCCCGAATCCAGATTGGCAGCTGATTCCACAGGAGAGGAGCTTGATAACTGAAGGCTCTGCCTCCCATTGTACTTTTGGAGATTCTAGGTATTACAAGTAATCCTGCATTTTGGGAGCGTAGTGCTCTGTTAGGATAATACGGTAGTATCAGATCTTTTAAATAAAAAGGATCCTGATTGTTTAGAGCTTTGTAAGTAAGAAGAAGGATTTTAAACTTAATTCTAAACTCTATGGGAAGCCAATGAAGGGAGGCCAGAACCGGAGAGATATGATCTCTCTTTCTAGTACCTGTTAAAACTCTTGCTGCAGCATTTTGGATCAGCTGAAGACTTTTTAAAGTCTTTTTAAATGAATCAACTCCCTCTGGTTATTTAAACTGTCAAAATCCTAGAAGTTCTGGTCGTGGAGGAGGAGTAGCAACAATTTACCATTCCAAATTACTAGTTAATGTAAAGCAAAAAATATGTTATAATTCCTTTGAGGGCCTGGTCCTCAGTATTGGGCACTTTAGCAATTTTAGATTAAACCCAATTTTATTTGCCATAGTTTATCGTCCCCCATTAACCTACTCAGAATTTTTATCCGAATTTGCTGATTTCTTAGCTGATTTAGTGCTGAAATCTGATAGAATAATTATAGTAGGGGACTTTAATATACATGTGGATGTAGATAGTGACTGCCTTAATGTGGCATTTAATTCAATATTAGACTCGATTGGGTTTTCTCAGAAAGTAGGAAATTCTACTCATTATCTCCACCATACGTTGGACCTTGTTCTGACATATGGCATAGAAATAGAAAATCTGGTAGTGTCTCCTCATAACCCTGTACTGTCAGACCATTGTCTGTTAACCTTTGATTTTACTATTTCTGACTATTTGGCTCCTAAAGAAAAATATTATTACAGTAGATGCCTCTGAGATGATGCCGTTACAAAATTTATGCAGATTGTTTCCTCTATGCCATGTTTCAACACAACGGAAATAAGCTATAGACAGCTTGCTCCTTCTGTAATTGATAGCATGGTAGATAGTGTTACAGCTTCTCTGCATCAGACTCTAGACTTGGTGGCACCCTTAAAAAAGAAAAAGTCTAATCAGAGATTTCTAACTCCTTGGTTCAACACAGAAACTCGTAGCTTAAAACAGAAGACTCGTCAATTAGAAAGAAAATGGCACTCCACTAATTTAGATGAAATGTATTTAGCTTGGAGAAATCATCTTTTAATTTATAAAAAATCTCTTAGAAAAGCTAGAACGAGTTATTATTCTGCATTAATAGAAGAGAACAAGAATAATCCCAGGTTTCTTTTCAGCACTGTAGCCAGGTTGACAAAGAGTCAGGACTCTGTCAGTCCTAGCATTCCCTTAGAGCTTACTAGTCAGGACTTTATGAACTTTTTCAATAATAAAATTTCATCCATCAGAGATAAAATCAATCAGATTCTTCCCACAGTTAACTTAAATACAGTAACTACTACAACTCCTTCAATTGATGTCTGCCTTGATGAGTTTACTCCAACTGACCTTTGTGAGTTAGACAAAATAGTTTCCTCATCCAAACCTTCAACTTGTCTTTTAGACCCTATTCCTACCAGGTTATTTAAAGAAGCCTTCCCACTTATTGGTAGCTTTATTCTTCATATAATCAATTCTTCATTAATTTTAGGCCATGTACCGCAGGCTTTAAAAACGGCTGTAATTAAACCCTTACTCAAAAAGCCAACGCTGGATCCAGGAGCTTTAGCTAACTATAGACCAATCTCTAATCTCCCTTTCATTTCAAAAATCTTAGAAAGAGTTGTTGCTATGCAATTATTTGACCACCTGCAGGGAAATGGTTTACGTGAAGAGTTTCAATCTGGGTTTAGAATCCATCATAGTACTGAAACAGCCTTAGCGAAGGTCACTAACGACCTCCTCATCGCATCTGATAATGGACTGGTTTCTGTACTTGTCCTTTTAGACCTTAGTGCAGCTTTTGATACTATTGATCATAATATTCTACTTGATAGATTAAAACACTATGTTGGACTTAATGGAACTTTGTTGCAGTGGTTTAGATCTTATTTATCTGATAGGTTCCAGTTTGTTCATGTAAATAATGAGTTTTCTTTCAACTCAAAGCTTAGTCATGGAGTTCCACAGGGATCTGTGCTAGGCCCTACTCTTTTTAGTTTATATATGCTTCCGTTAGGCAACATTATTAGAAAGCACTGTATACATTTTCATTGTTATGCAGATGACACACAATTATACCTGTCAGTGAAGCCAGATGATAGTAATCAATTAGCCAAGTTAGAAGCCTGTCTTAAGGAAATCAAAGCTTGGATGGCTTGTAATTTCCTGCTATTAAATTCAGATAAGACTGAAGTCATTCTTGTTGGTCCAAAAAACCTTAGAGATACCTTTCCAAATCAAACTTTCAGTTTGGATGCGGTTACTCTTTCTCTTAATAGCTCTGTGAGGAACCTTGGAATTATTTTTGATCAAGATCTGTCCTTCAATTCACATATTAAATTTGTTTCTAAGACTGCCTTCTATCATTTGTGTAATATTGCCAAGATTAGGAACATCTTGTCTCAGAGTGATGCTGAGAAACTGATCCACGCTTTTGTTAGCTCTAGATTAGATTATTGTAATTCTTTATTATCAGGCTGTCCTAAAACATCTTTAAAAAGTCTTCAGCTGATCCAAAATGCTGCAGCAAGAGTTTTAACAGGTACTAGAAAGAGAGATCATATCTCTCCGGTTCTGGCCTCCCTTCATTGGCTTCCCATAGAGTTTAGAATTAAGTTTAAAATCCTTCTTCTTACTTACAAAACTCTAAACAATCAGGCTCCTTTTTATTTAAAAGATCTGATACTACCATATTATCCTAACAGAGCACTACGCTCCCAAAATGCAGGATTACTTGTAATACCTAGAATCTCCAAAAGTACAATGGGAGGCAGAGCCTTCAGTTATCAAGCTCCTCTCCTGTGGAACCAGCTGCCAATCTGGATTTGGGAGTCAGACTCGATCTCTGTTTTTAAGAATAGAGCTAAAACCTACCTTTTTGATATAGCCTACAATTAGGAAGGGATCATGTGTTTCTGAACCCTCCCTTAGTTATGCTGCTAATAGGTTTAGTCAGCCGGGGGACCTCCAATAATGCACTGGGCCTCACTCCTTTCTTCACTCTCAATGAAATATTTTTTTTTTTTGCTGGTCACTAACATCTGTTTGTTCTCTCCCGTAGATTGAGTCCCCATCGTGCTGTTTGCTCTCTACCTGTCGGTTCATCTTCTCTGTCCCCTCACCCCCCAGCCAGTCGCAGCAGATGACTGCCCCTCCCTGAACCTGGTTCTGCTGGAGGTTTTGACATGTTTCAGGACCCAGGAGACAGACACAGACACGGGCAGATACGAACAATTATTCTTTATTAAGAGTGAGAGAGTGTAGTGCGTGTGTGAGTGCAGATATGGCAGTCTGGTCACCGGAGCTGAGCAATTCAGACGACGACCTGGCAACCCTGGAACACACAAGCAGAAACCGTTAAGGCTTTTCGGCAATAATGGACAATTGCAGGTGCGAAGCTTACTTGAGAAAACCACAGGTTGAGTTCTGCTGATTCCAAGTGTCCGTGTGATGTGAAGGTGTTTGTGCTCGTAGCTGTGGTAGAGGTTGCTCCTGTAGCTGTGGTGATGGTTTAGGCGAGGGTGGTAATAGTACCTGCAGCTGTGACGATGATTGCTCCCGTAGCCGTGGAGGTGATAGTGTTTGTAGCTGTGGTGATGATGGCTCCTGTAGCCGTGGAGGTAATTGTACTGGTAGCTGTGGTGATGATGGCTCCTGTAGCCGTGGAGGTAATTGTACCTGCAGCTGTGGTGGTGATAGTACCTGTAGCTGAGGTGATGGTTGTACCCGTAGCTGTGGTGGTAAGGAGGAGCTCCGAGAAGGAGAGGGAGATGCCCCGTTGGCCGGGGAAGCTGGTCCGCCGCCTGGGAGGTCCACCTGTGCACAGGGGTTAAGATTTGGAGTAGAATAGCAAAGGGTATTCTTACGTGGCTGGTCTTGACGTGACGTTCTTGGCTTGGCTGTAGAACGAAGCTCTGGCTCACACTCAGACGAGGAAGACAGACGACTCCGTGCCGGGCTGTCAGCGACACTGGCTTTTAACAGCCGCTGATTGGCACCTGCTGGTCTGTGCGCAGCTGGAGCTAATGAGACAGATGACGGCCCAGTGGCCGTCATGACGGGTTTCTTCCTGATAAAAGGGAGTTTTTCCTCTCCACCGTCGCCAAGTGCTTGCTCACAGGGAATCACCTGATTGCTGGGGTCTTTCTGCAACTGTGGAGATTCCCCCTACAGTTGATAGTGCTATGAGATGACTGTTGTTGTGAAATGGCACTATATAAATAAAGTTGAATTGAATTGAATTGAATTTGGGCCTAGTATGCCACCTGTTGGTTCATTATGGAGTGTTGTGGGTTTTTTTCATACTCTGTAGTGTCTCCTGTTCAGGATCTCGCCCTCCGGCCTTTTCTTTTCCCCCTCCTCCCTCCCTGGGGTGGTGTTGTTGGCCTTTCTGTTGTGGGGGGGGGGGGGCCCGTTGTTACACAGCGTCTAGGATCTGCGTCAGAAACAGGGGCAACTGTTATGGGTCGTGTGCTGACTCCGTTGGCACTCGGGCTGTGCGGTAGTCTCCCTTCTCTCCTCTGGCGCGGTTCTAGACATTTATTGTGACAGCGTCTCAGTGGGGCTTCCGGCTGTCAGTGGAGCTCCGCTGAGCACCTGTTTCTGATCAGCTGATGACCCTTCATCAGCTGATCAATCTATTCCTCCCTATTTAAGGGAGCAGCTCTGTGTGCTCAGGGCTGCGACCTACACATCTACACAGAGATTTCCATGTCTCCTCTCCAGTCTGGCTTCCCCAACCCCGAAGTCAGCTCCTTCCAGCGCTCAGGTTCCGCCCTCGCTGTTGATTGTAAGTGTATAATCTTTATTTGTGTTTTGCCCCACGAGGCTAGTTATTTTGCTATTTGTGCCTTATTTAATAAATGAACAAACTCACAGCTGCCTATAGCGTCTCATTGATGGCTCGCGAGAGCCATCCATAACAGATGAGCAGTGGCTCTACTCTGAGCCTCTCCTGGATGACTGATCTCCTCACCCTATCTCTGAGGGTGAGTCCAGCAATCCTACGGAGAAAGCTCATTTCAGCCGCTTGTTTCCACGATGTCATGCTTTCTGTCATTACCCAAAGCTCATGCAGTGTTTCCCCCAGATTTACAGTCTTTTTTTTTGGCGGGGGGGGGGGGGGTTGGTGGCAGCATGAAGGTCGACAATGGGAAACTTTTAAAGGAATCATGGTGTTCATAAGTTTCTTTTAATGACAACAGTTTCTTTCAATAACAGCAGTCAGTATAAATAAAACAATTATTGAACAAAACATCAGAATGTTTGAATGAAATATCCTAACATTTGTTTATATGGCAATTATCCACAAAGTGTGCAGTTTTTGTCACTGCAGTGTATGTTTCTGGGCTTCTGGAAGAACATTTCAAGAGCCTCTTGATATGGGAAGTAATTGTAAGTAACCAAAAATTGCAAAGTAAACCCAGCTTAGATAGGTAAAGGACTTAAAAGGATAAAGAATTCCAAAATTCTTGTGTTAATGTGCTTTAATGGTTTTTTATAAATCAACTTTCAGCACTTCTATATGCATCAAACTTGCCATTCAATTCAAGATTCAAAGGCTTTATAATCATGTGCACAGTTAAGAAATGACTGAGCAATGATATTCTTACTCTGCTGTCTGAATGGATGCCAAGGTAATAGATATACATTAATACTAATAAGGTAATAATACATTCAGTACTAATGAATACTAATAACACACACTAATAACACACATTAGGCAGTTAGGACATCTTAAACACACTTTGATACTAAGACTAATACTAATGAATAATAACACACATTAGGCAATTAGGACAGTTAAAGCAGTTAAACTAGAGGAAACAAGAAGGATGAAAATTGAAAATTCGCTTGATGACTATAATGGACAATGGTATATTAATATCAGAGATGATATGAACCTGAGATGGCATAAGTCTATGCACAGTGTGCAAATAAGCAATGTGCAAATTACAAATTAGCACCCAGTGTGTGAATTTCTCTGTAATGATAATACCCAGTGGACTGTACAATGATAATTTTGCAGCAGAGGTGATATGGACATGAGATGGGGTGAGACTATGTACACTGTACAAGTGAGTAATGTGCAAGTTTAGCAACCGGTGTGTGAATTCCTAGTTGCAAGCTGTGTTTGCAAATAGGGAGTTTGTTTGGGAGTTTATTTGTTCAGGAGTCTGATGACAGTGGGAAAGAAGGAGCTTTTTAGTCTGGTTGTCCTGCATTTCACACTTCTGTACCTCCAGCCTGAGGGTAGAAGCGTTAACATTCTGTGCTGGGAATGGGTGGGGTCCCGGAGGATGGCGGCAGCTCTCCTTTGGACTCTGCGGTGGTAGATGCTCTGCAGAGAGGGGAATTGAGTCCTGATGATCTTCTCCGCTGTCTTCACCACTCTCTGCAGACGTTTGCAGTCCAGGGCAGTGGTGCTGCCATACCACACAGTGATACAGTTGGTCAAAATGCTCCTGATGATGCAGCTGTAGAAATTGTTGAGGATCTTGGGGAACATGCCAAACTTCTCCAGCCTCTTCAGAAAGTACAGCCGCTGTTGAGCTCTCTTAATCAGCTCTGTGGTGTTATGTGCCCACATAAGGTCCTCGCTGATGTGGATGCCCAGGTATTTAAAGCTGCTGACCCTCTCCACCTCAAGCTCCAGGTTAAATAGCGGCTGATGGGATCTCCTCCTCCCCTTCCTCATGTCCACTATCATCTCCTTTGTCTTGTCCGTGTTGAGGGTGAGGTTGTTGTCCTCACACCATGACACCAGGCTGGCCACCTCCCTCCTGTAGGATGCTTCATCACCACCAGTGATGCGTCCTATCACTGTTGTGTCATCTGCAAACTTTAAGATATTGTCCTTGTGAGAGGCAACACAGTCATGGGTGAAGAGGCTGTCGAGGATTGGGCTGAGAACACAACCCTGTGGGACACCGGTGTTTGTGATGATGCTGGCTGAGGTCCTGTTACCCATCCTGACAGACTGGGGCCTGCCAGTCAGAAAGTCAAGTAGCCACTCACAGAGGGTGGAGTGCAAGCCAACTGAAGACAGTTTGTAGTTTGTGGGGGATGACTGTGTTGAAGGTGGAGCTGTAGTCAACAAAGAGCATCCTGATGTAGGAGTCTTTATCTTCCAGGTGGGAGAGAGAATAATGGAATGCTGCAGCAATGGCATCTGAGGTGGACCTGTTGGACTGGTAGGCATACTGCAGGGGGTCCAGGGTATCCAGTATCCTGTCCTGAATGAGGGGCAGCACCACTCTCTCGAAGCACCTCATGATGATTGGAGTGAGTGCTACTGGTCTGTAATAATTCAGACAGGTCGGTGGGCTCTTTTTGGGGAGGGGGATGATGATTGTGGTTTTGAAGCAGGAGGGGACTACGTTCTGGTTGAGGGAGAGGTTGAAGATGGATGTGAGAACATCAGTCAGCTTGACAGCACATGCTCTTAGGGCCCACCCAGGGATGTTGTCTGGTCCTGCTGTCTTGCAGGGGTTGATATTCCTCCGCGCTTTGTTTACCTGGCCTGATGAGACTTCTACTGGAGGGGGAGGGTGCGTGTGTGCGTGTCTCCTCTCCATGCACAGGAGATGAAAACTAACCAGGGGTGTGTTTCACAAAAGGATTCTTGCTAACTAAGGTTAGCAACTTCCGTGGTATGAACTATGCAGCTGCAGCTCAAGTGTTTCCCAGTGGTACAATGGTGCTCCTTACAAAGTCTGATGGCTCGTTGAACAGCACAGGTGTTTTCAAAAACCATAACTCCAGCAAACGTTTGCAAACACTGTTGTAAAGTTGTCATTGCTGTGACAGCTCAGGCTGGAGAAAACAGTTAATATTGACAGAAAACAATGTCGGCGTGATGTCTGTGATTCTACAATCTGAGAGCAATTTAGGCTTTGACAACTGAAAAAAAAAATCCTTTTGTTTTATACATTTCTATTATTTATTTTAAAAAAATCAAATAACTGTTAAGTTAGTTTTTGTGTAACACATTTTGGGCCATTCTGTTTCAAAAAAAATACTGTTTAAACATTTTGAGAAACAGTCATAAGTTAGATTATCATACTATATCTGTTCAAGGCTAAAACCAGACCCTCCAGGATTTTGCGATGTTGTGATTCTACCAATTCCCACGACTTCAGCAGGTCCTGCATAATTTGACTTTTGTCTAATCACCGCAACTTTACCGTAATTTTGACCAATTGTCGTCAACTTCCACCAATTTTGCCAATCAAATTTGTCCCTGAGTAGCATGCAAACGTGTACTTTATCAGTTTGACTAATCAAATGTGGCGCTGCACTGCGCTTACTTCCATGTTTACAGTGAGTATATACCGAACACATCAGCAAAAAACAGTGTGTGATTTAAAAGAAAACACTCACCTGCGAGTTTTCCCGCATCGTTCCTTCCTCCGTCTCCCCCGGCCCGCCGGTGAATGTCTCCTCGAGTCTCCGTAATGGCTGCATGTATGAAGTGCTGGGTTTATGCTGAAAAACGCCTGCTTGCCTGAAAGCACCCCCTCTCGGGAGCTTGCGTGAGAAGGCACGCCGTAAAACCACACAAAAAACGAGCAAATCTATTACTACAGCTAGTGTTGTAACAGTCTATACGTCTTTAGAGGTAAAAGTCACTACTACATCTTGTCAATGAGTTTTAAAGCTGTGAATCTCCGGTCTGGACACGGGCCAACGCACGATTCAGGCAATCCCCAAGGAGAGCCCCGCAAATTACTGCAACAATAAAAAAAAAAAAAAAAATCCCACGAAATCCTGAAACTGTAAAACATAACCCTGTGTGGGAAAAGCCAGTGCTGTGGTACCAAGCACTGATGTTAATTAATACTCTGCCCCTTTTTAAATCGATACAATGTAGTGTATCGATACAATGTAGTGTATCGATACAATGTAGTGATACAATCGATACAATAAGTGTCAGGATCAGGACTATGGGCTGTGCCCATGTCCTCACCCTGATTTATGTTTTCTGTTTTCTGTTTTGATCGAGACATGAGCACAGCCCATGGCCTTGCTTTCTTTTCTTATTATTATCATGATTGTTATGCTTGGTATGATTATTCCTGTCTTGGCCTCTGTTTTAGTTTGGCTTTTATTTTGACAGTGTTTTTGTTGTTGTTGTTGTTGTTTACTTCCATGCTAGTGTACTCTTTATGTTCCTGGCTATTTCTCTTTGTGTTTGATTGTTCTTGATTATTCACAGCTGTTTCTAATTTTGGTTTCCCTGTTTGCCGTGGACACGTCTCCCAGTGGCGTTCTATTGTTTCTTTCTTCCTTGCCATGTTGTTATGCTCCCGGTTTCAACCGGTTAAGTCTTGTTATTGTGCTCACAGTTTCGGCCTGTGATGTGTTTTCAGCCCTTGAGCTGTTCATGATTTTTCCTTTAATAAACATTGCAAACTGTATTCTGGCATTTGGGTCCTGTCAACCTTCCCTGGAGGGGCCACCTCTTGACAATAAGACAGCTGTTTACTCTCCAGTAATTTTTTTTCTTGGTTCCCCTTGCTTTTGTTTACACACAGCAACTAAAAAACATGAAATATATAATGATATAGTGAAATACTGGCAAAATATCCAAATTAAATGGCATCTCCCAACACTTGTTTACCTGCAGTTGAAATAGTGGCAGTTCTCTTCTACTGTTGTTGAAATTCTGCTGCTTGTAGGGCAGTTTTTCTGCTGTCAAAATGTGAATGCAGCAATACTGTGGTTTCCAGTGGCATTTACATTAGTGTTCAGACTCCCTCCTCCGATGGATAAACTATGTCTCCAGTACTGATTGCTGCTGGTGACAACTGTTCTTGATTTGCTCTGTAGATGTGCTGCGAGCTGGAGGGGCACTATAACCCCGACAAGCAGTAGATAAAAGACTGCTTCAGGCGGTGCTTACCCAAGCTCACAGACACTGCCGAGCAGAGCTGAATGCAGTGTTTGTAGTTCAAGGCAGCAGAATTCAGTTCAATTTAACTTTATTTAAACAGCACATATTCTCAACAGCAGTTATCACATAGCACTTTCAACTGTAGGGCAGACTCCAGAATTGCAGAAAACCCCAAAAATCAGGTGATCCCTTGTGGGCAAGCACTTGGCAAGGGTGGAGAGGAAAAACTCGCTTTTAAAAGGAAGAAACTTTCAGCAGAACCAGGCTCAGGGAGGAGCAGTCATCTGCTGTGACTGGCTGGGAGTGAGGGAATAGAGAAGAAGAAAAGAACAGACATGTAGGGAAGAAACAACATGCCGGGGACTCAGTCTATGGGAGAGAGCAGGTAAATGATAAACAGCACAAAGTTACACTTTAGTGGGGGGGGGGGGGCACTTGATGATGCCGTGTAAGATGGCCATGTAACGTGGAGGCTCCGCTGCCACCGCTTTTATTTAACATTAATTTTGCCAACTCTACATCAAAGTGACTTGTTATACAGTTTTTTACTGCCTGTCTTGACTACCATTTGCCAAAATGGCTAACTCCCAGAAAAACTTGTGGAGACACAGTGAGTCGTCTCGTCTGTCGAGGAGAAGCTAGCTGACACGATAATGTGGCTTTCCAGAGTGGAGGCCCGGCTGGACATGTTAGAAAAGGCGGAGAGACAGCATTGCGACTTGCCTGCGACTTCGGCATCCGAGGTGGAAAGGCTGAATGCTAAACTGACTGAATACAAGGACAGGGAAAGACAGATGAATCTCCATATCGTGGGCTTCCCAGAGCATACTGAAAACAAAGATGCTATAGCCTTCCTCAGGAAAACATTGCCTGAAATTCTCCTATCTGATTTCTCCAGAGGACTGGCTCTAGACCGTGCTCACAGAGCGCTCATTCCTACAAAGCTCACTGGTCCACCAAGGCCATTTATCGTACGGTTCCTGAGATTCCAAAAGAAGGAGCATGTGAGACAGCTCGCTAGGGAGATCGGAGAGGTGTGGTGGCAGAATCACAAGATAAGCTTTTACCGGGATTTTTCAAAGGCTACGCAGGTATGACATCATGCTTTTCTGGAGTGTAAACAGCTGCTACACCTGGCTAAAATCCTGTTTAGCTTTAGATATCCTGCTGTGCTGTCTTTCACATTTCACCAGAAGCCCCCTCACACCTTATGTACACACGCTTTGATTTTCACTTTGTTGGACATTATTTATTTAGAACTATAAACAGCTTGCGTACTTGGGGCCAGGAACTCCACAATCAAGGCTTGGTGCCTACTTGCTGCAAACCTCCAAACCCTTTGTGCAAATGATAAGTAAAATTACTGGATCTGCCCCCCCCCCTTCTCTGCATTTTCAGTCTCTATTTTTTTATTAATTGTTAATTGATTTATTTCCCTTCTTTTCTAGATGTGTTTGTATTTGATATGGTATAAATGTGTGCCTAGTTTGGTTAACATTATTGTTTTGTATATTTGTCATTTTATGTTTTTATGTTTGTTAAAATAAATAAAAATTTGGTCACAAAAAAGCACTTACTGAGAGAAAACAGAAGTGAAAGCCCAGTTCAGCATGGGATAACCATGTAACTGTTATCTCAAAAATCTTATTGGTTGAAAATGTACAAACACTATTTGAAAATTAAAACTGAATAAAATAAAAATAAATGTTCTCAATATTTCACATTTTTCATTAAACAAAAGTCTTAAGATAGAGTACTAATTAATTAATTATAATCAGCTGCTCTTTTCTCTAATGTTCTTTGTGCTCAAGGTATGTGTTTTTTGATTTTTCTACTTACAGCCCATTATATGATATGATACAACTTTATTGTCAGTTATTACTGAAATTTGTTTTGCAGTTCATAAGACACTCCGTTTTCAGACATACGGGGGAACTAACCATATAGACTGGACAAAACATACCAGTTAGACACACCACACCAGGGATGGGTAACTGGCGGCCTGCGGGCCGCACGCGGCCCCCGTTGTCACCCACTGCGGCCCACCAGGCCATTTCTAAAAATTCAATTCAATTCAATTTTCAATTCAATTCAACTTTATTTATATAGCGCCATTTCACAACAACAGTCATTTCATAGCACTATCAACTGTAGGGGGGACCCCCACAGTTGCAGAAAGACCCCAGCAATCAGGCGATCCCCTGTGAGCAAGCACTTGGCGACGGTGGAGAGGAAAAACTCCCTTTTAACAGGAAGAAACCTCCAGCAGAACCAGGCTCAGGGAGGGGCAGTCATCTGCTGCGACTGGCTGGGGGGTGAGGGGATAGAGAAGAAGAAAAGAACAGACATGTAGAGAGCAAACAGCACGATGGGACTCAATCTATGGGAGGAGAACAAACAAATGTTAATGACCAGCAAAAAACAAAATATTTCATAGAGAGTGAGGAAAGGAGTGAGGCCAGTGCATTACTGGAGGTCCCCCGGCTGACTAAACCTATTAGCAGCATAACTAAGGGAGGGTTCAGAAACACATGATCCCTCCCTAATTGTAGGCTATATCAAAAAGGTAGGTTTTAGCCCTATTTCTTAAAAACAGAGATCGAGTCTGACTCCCGAATCCGGATTGGCAGCTGATTCCACAGGAGAGGAGCTTGATAACTGAAGGCTCTGCCTCCCATTGTACTTTTGGAGATTCAAGTATTACAAGTAATCCTGCATTTTGGGAGCGTAGTGCTCTGTTAGGATGATACGGTAGTATCAGATCTTTTAAATAAAAAGGAGCCTGATTGTTTAGAGCTTTGTAAGTAAGAAGAAGGATTTTAAACTTAATTCTAAACTCTATGGGAAGCCAATGAAGGGAGGCCAGAACCGGAGAGATATGATCTCTCTTTCTAGTACCTGTTAAAACTCTTGCTGCAGCATTTTGGATCAGCTGAAGACTTTTTAAAGATGTTTTAGGACAGCCTGATAATAAAGAATTACAATAATCTAATCTCGAGCTAACAAAAGAGTGGATCAGCTTCTCAGCATCACTCTGAGACAAGATGCTCCTTATCTTGGCAATATTACGCAAATGATAGAAGGCAGTCTTAGAAACAAATTTAATATGTGAATTGAAGGACAAATCCTGATCAAAAATAACTCCAAGGTTCCTCACAGAGCTAGTAAGAGAAAGAGTAACTGCATCCAAACTGAAAGTTTGATTTGGAAAGGAATTTCTAAGGTTTTTTGGACCAACAAGAATGACTTCAGTCTTATCTGAATTTAATAGCAGGAAATTACAAGTCATCCAAGCTTTGATTTCCTTAAGACAGGCTTCTAACTTGGCTAATTGATTAGTATCATCTGGCTTCATTGACAGGTATAATTGTGTGTCATCTGCATAACAATGAAAATGTATACAGTGCTTTCTAATAATGTTGCCTAACGGAAGCATATATAAACTAAAAAGAGTAGGGCCTAGCACAGATCCCTGTGGAACTCCATGACTAAGCTCAAAGCTTAGTCATGGAAATCAATCATGTGAAATCAATTACATATTTATTTATATCCCATTGGAACGTATTGGAACTGCATTCTTAAATGCAGTTATAGAGTCTGCCAGCAGAGGGAGCTCTAATCAAAAGCTAGGTGCCACTCTATGCGAGTGGTCAAGAAAAAGTGAGGGAGCCATAGATAGAGGGAGCAGTGTGCCCCGGAGGTACAGTATCTCACAAAAGTGAGTACACCCCTTACATTTTTGTAAATATGTTATTATATCTTTTCATGGAGCAACACTGAAGATATGACACTTTGAGACATTGTAAAGTAGTCAGTGTACAGCTTGTATAACAGTGTAAATGTTCTGTCCCCTATAACTCAATACACAACCATTAATGTCTAAACCGCTGGCAACAAAAGTGAGTACACCCCTAGTGAAAATGTCCAAATTGTGCTCAATTAGCCAATTTCCCTCACAGGTGTCATGTGACTCATTAGTGTTACAAGGTCTCAGGTGTGAATGGGGAGCAGGTGTGTTAAATTTGGTATTATCGCTCTCATACTCTCACATACTGGTCACTGGAAGTTCAACATGGCACCTCATAGCAAAGAACACTCTGAAGATCTGAAAAAAGAATTGTTGCTCTACAAAAAGATGGCCTAGGCTATAACAAGTTTGCCAATGCCCTGAAACTGAGCTGCAGCTCGGTGGCCAAGACCATTCAGCAGTTTAACAAGACTGGTTCCACTCAGAGCGGGCCTCGCCATGGTCGACCAAAGAAGTTGAATGCACGTGCTCAAAGTCATATCCAGAGGTTGTCTTTTGAAACTAGATGTATGAGTGTTGCCAGCATTGCTGCAGAGGTTGAAGGGGTGGGGGGTCAGCCTGTCAGTGCTCAGACCATATGCTGCACACTGCATCAAATTGGTCTGCATGGCTGTCGTCCCAGAAGGAAGCCCCTTTTAAAGATGATGCACAAGAAAGTCCACAAACAGTTTTCTGAAGACAAGCACACTAAGGACATGGATTACTGGAACCATGTCCTGTGGTCTGATGAGACCAAGATAAACTTATTTGGTTCAGATGGTGTCAAGCGTGTGTGGCGGCAACCAGGTGAGGAGTACAAAGACAAGCGTGTGTTGCCTACAGTCAAGCATGGTGGTGGGAGTGTCATGGTGTGGGGCTGCATGAGTGCTGCCGGCACTGGGGAGCTATAGTTCACTGAGGGAACCATGAATGCCCACATGTACTGTGACATACTGAAGCAGAGCATGATCCCCTCCCTTTGGAAACTGGGCCGCAGGGCAGTATTCATGCATGATGGGCAGTATTCAAACATGATAACCACCCCAAACACACCTCTAAGATGACCACTGCCTTGCTAAAGAAACTGAGAGTAAAGGTGATGGACTGGCCAAGCATGTCTCCAGACCTAAATTCTATTGAGCATCTGTGGGGCGTCCTCAAACGGAAGGTGGAGGAGCGCAAGGTCTCTAGCATCCACCACCATCGTAATGTCGTCATGGAGGAGTGGAAGAGGATTCCAGTGGCAACCTATGAAGCTCTAGTGAACTCCATACCCAAGAGAGTTAAAACAGTGCTGGAAAATAATGGTGGCCACACAAAATAATGACATTTTGGGCACAATTTGGACATTTTCACTTAGGGGTGTACTCACTTTTTTTTGCCAGTGGTTTCGACATTAATGGCTGTGTGTTGAGTTATTTTGAGGGGACAGCAAATTTACACTGTAATACAAGCTGGACAATGACTGCTTTACAGTGTATCAAAGTGTCATATCTTCAGTGTTGTCCAATGAAAAGAGATAATAAAATATTTCTGAAAATGTGAAGGGTGTACTCACTTTTGTGAGATACTGTATGTATGTGTTGCATGCTGAGACCACATTAATAGGCTGTGAACAGCAGTAAATGTACAGGGTAGGCTGCTTTTAAACAGCAATAAATGCTACAGCTTCTCATTGAGGATTATTTACAGCAGCAAGTTTCAAACTGAAAGGAAAACTTATATGAAAAACGGCAAATTTACGACAGAAAAACTCACCAATTTAGAAAAAAAAAACCCTAGTACAACTAAAAAGTTGTAAATTTTTAAATAAAATGATGCAACTTTATCAGTAGAAGCTTGCACATCTAATGCCACAATAAAATATAGATTTGCAAAAAAATTGCCAATTTAAACCAGAAATGTAGCATATTTATCAGTAAAACAAGTTTTTACTTTGATCATAATCTTCCAATATTTTAAAAACATTTTCTTCATCATCATATTTCCTTTTTTCTTGGCTTTTTTGTTCATCATCATCCAGAATTTCTCTTTGCTCATCATTTTGATGGAGAGTTTTACTAATTAGGTCATGATGTAATTTTATCAGTAATTTTAATTCTAGTATGATAAAACACTGAGTAGCTTTTATTTTCATTTGCATTTTCAGTTTTAACTGTGAAACTTTTGACTTTGAACAAAATACTTCCTTCCCCGCCAATGGAAGGTTGACATGTAAATCTGACCCTTGGAAAATGAGGGGAAAAAAACTGTGGCCCTCACTACCACCAAAGTTGCCCATCCCTGCACCATACAAATTAAACAGTGAGGACAGCCATACAGCACATGTTTAGACTGTGGGCTTCATGGTATTTAGCTATTTACTGATTCTGGTTCAGCAGTAGAACTGATTGGTGGATAAATTAATTTTTGAGTTTATTGTGTTCAAATGTAATAATTCTGAATCATCTGTTTGAGGAAAGAAGATAGTATTTACTGTTTAGAACATGGGAGGAGTCAGAGGAGATGGAGCTGGCTAATCTGATCATGGTTTTCCTGTGTGCTTCATGAAAATAACTTATTAGTGGTTAACCAATGATCTTTTCATAGATTTTTATTTGATAGCTGAGTTTGGTTTTAAGTGTGATAGCCAGGCTGTGAACCAGACAGTGCTACAGTACAACAGCACACTCTGTATCACTGAAGAGTGAAACGGAGCCATTATCTTGCTGATTGCTCTGAAAGATCTAAGTCTACACAGAAAGTAGACTCGCTGCTGGATTCCTTACACATATAATCGATATGAGGTGTCCATGATAGGGTGGCATCACTCATGACTCTTAAATATTTATAAGAAGTCACTTGTTTAATTTCCTCATTGTGAATTGTCACAATCTGCCCTCTGGGCAGACAGGCAGGACTCATGGGCGCAGGCAGAGGTATGGTGCAAAAATAATTTATTAACAGAAAAACACTGAAGCAAATCAAAGGTACAGCACGGTGGCTGGAGAAATAACTAAGATGTTGCAAATGAAAATAAACTCAACGGGTAATTTGGGACAGGGGCTAATCACAGAGAGAAACAACAGGGAATCAATGACGATGATGCTAGACAGAGCACATGCAAAAACTGATATAAATAAGGGAATAACTAATTGCAACCATGAGACAGCTTGGGCGGACAATCAAGGGCAGCAGGTGAGGAAAACAGGACGGATGGGGCTACACTGACACTCAGACAGGGGATGTACAGGAGACATGACAATGAACATGCAGGATAACACTAAACAGTAAAAATAAACCGAGATCATAACATATAACCAAATACAAAAGACAACCAAAAGACAGACAACAGAGGATGACATGACATGACAGATAATGATCAGGGAACACAGGGGCACTTAATATTAATAATGATTATCATAACCATAATAATAATAATAATAATACTGTGAAAAAAGCAAAGACTAAAATGAACATAAAGCATGGGCATTGTCCCTGGCCGTGCCCCGATTATGACATAATCCTCCCTTTAAGGGGTGGATTCCAGACACCCATAAACAAAAAGACATAGTGACACCAAAATGGGCAGGGGGAGGGGGATAAGGCACGGTGGGAAAAACAAGAACATAGCCAAAGGCAACAGTGTCCATCAGGTGCTCAGCCAGAGTCCCATGACCACCAAAAGGAGGAACATGATGAATCTGGTGGCCGGCCAGAGTGCAAGGCCCACCAGACAGAAAAACACAGCGCATTGGGTGGTCTACCAAAGTCCAAGGACCATCAGATAGGTGAACATAGAGCGGTGGGAGAGCAGGGATCATATACCACATCCAAAAGAGCCTTTAATATGGGGGGATAGCATGGAAGCTCCTTGGTCAAGAAATGACATCAAAGGAACATTGAACTCGGGAGATAATAACACAAAAACCCTTGGCACTGGGGACAACAGTACAGGAGCTTTAAATTCATAAAATGATAACAGGGGAGTCCTCAGCTCTGGAGATAATATAGAAACCTTAAACTCCGGAGGTAACGACAACGTGGAAATTTTAAGCTCAGAGGCTGACATGAAATCTTTAACCTCAGGCGAAAACAACATGGAAACTCACTGCTCTGGAGAAAACAAAATAGGAGCCCTTTGCTCTGGGGAAAACAATGTAGGAGCTCTTTGCTCTGGGAAAAACAATACAGGATTGTCTTGCTCAGAAGAAAACAACATAGAGGTTTTAAACCCAGGAGATAACATAGAAGCCTCTTTGCTCAAAAGAAAACATGGGGGTTTTAAACTCAGGCGATGACATTTGCTCTGGAGACCACAAAAGAGCTTTTTGACTTAGAGACCACAAAGGAACTGTTTGCTCAGGAGAAAACAACATAGAACCTGTGTGCTCAGATGGTAACAGTGGAGCTGTATGCACAGAAAATAACAGAAGTCTCTCACTCTAGATATAAGCAACAGAGGAGTCTTTTGCCCTAAAGACACTACCTGAGAGACCTTCAGCGCTGGAGCTAAAAGCGACCGGGTAGCGGCGACCCCACTGGGAGACGACTGGGGAGCACTGATCACACTGAGAAGCTGCTTCTGGGGAGTGTCAACCATGGAGAGTACTGGAGCAGTGATGTGCACCCCAAGGACTGCTAGAGCAGTGATGTGCACCTCGGGGACTGCTGGAGCAGCGGTGTGCACCTCGGGGACTGCTGGAGCAGCGGTGTGCACCTCAGGGACTACTGGAGCAACGGCATGCACTTCAGGGACTGCTGAAACAGTGGCATGCACTTCAGGGACTGCTGGAGCAGCGGCGTGCACCTCGGGGACTGCTGGAGCAGGCTTGTGCCCTCAAAGACTGCCGGAGTTGCTGCGTGCACCTCAGGGAAAAGTGAAGCAGGGGTGTGCACCTGGGGGCAGCTGGAGCAGACTTGTGCACCTCAATGACTGCTGGATATGTGGTGTGCTCCTCAGAAAAAAACCAGGGAGACCAGGGTGGGTGACAGCACACAAATGGGAGGTGCTGGATTGAGGGGGTAGCGCCTCTTGGCTGTGTGGGCTCCCTTTGGTGGGGGGTGGCTGTGGAGCCCCTGCACCTTGCTGCCGCCTTCTTTGGGCATGGGGGTTTGTGCCGGGGTTGCAGACCAGTCTGTAGCCTGGGAGATGGGGATGCTAGCCTCCCGGCGCCTGGGTCCGGGGGCTGGCATTGGCCTCATTGGGGGAGTGGGGGTTGGCAGGGCCGGCCCGGCCCGGCCTCCCTTGGCCATCCCTCCTGGGGTGGATGCCTGGCTGACCTGGAGCTTGTTGGCCTCGGGACATCTGTGCTCTGTGGGCGTTGGTGGCGTTGTCCTGTTTGCTTGTGGGTTTTTTTGTTTTTTTTTGGGGGGGGCTGCTCTGACCGACCACCCTCTTTGTATGTTTCCTGACAAACCACTCACATGCACACACTTATTTTGCACGCGCTCTCATACACATGGACATGTATGCACACACATAGATGTCTCTCCTTTAACAGATGCAGATACCAGACTTGTGTTGAGAGCTCTTCAGTGGAAGAAACAGTCTGTCTTCTGTTTGTTTCAATTCTAAGTTTGTTTGTCTTCTTTGTCTCTTCCTTTCCCTTTTCTTTCCCCCTCCCCATCCCTTCTTTCTCCATTCCCCCTGTCAGGTCCTTCATGGGTGAGGCAGTTTAAATAAAGTATTAAGAGTTATTACAGGAGGAGTTTATAACAATATGCAGTACATATATATGTACTGTATAAAGTTCCCTTTGGCAAAGTAAATCTGTTTGGCACAATAAGGGAAGCAGATTTCTGTTCTGCTCACCAAGCTGCCTGACAGGACAAGGAGAAAAAAAAAATCAGCCACGGCTGTGCCTCATCTTGTTAATCAGCTCCTGCCTTATTTATACACTGCACACCTTACTCTCTGTTCAGCCAACGAGCTGCTATTTCTTTCTTTGTGTTAGTTAATATGCCGAGATGTCGCCCAGCGTGTTAGACCGTCCTTAAGCCCCGTAGGGGCACCCTTGACAGATATGCTTTATAATTTTTTTTAATCTCAAAAACAGTAGCAAAAACAAAAATCTCACAAATGTGTACAAACGATGCACACATGATTGAGGCTATTTCCTCTAGTTTTGCAGGCCCAACCTCTTAGGTGTGGTGTGGTGTGGTGTGAAGCTGGCATTTGGAGTGTACAACAGGAGCATGTGTTTGATTCTTCTGGTTACAGACGTTTATCATTCGTCAGTGTGGATGCTCACATCTTCCTCTTTATAGTTGTTAATTAGCATCATTGTCTTTACCGATATTGGTGTGGGTGGACCTGAAAATCATATCAGTGTTTTTTTTTTTTTTTTTCTGATCCACAGGTTCTGACTACAGCTCTTCTATGTAATTTGAGGCAACACTTATCCCTCTAGAAATTAAATGTGTCTTTTAAATGACTGTTTTACACAACTTTCCTGTATTCTCAGTGGGAAACAAATGCTTTCAAAACAGTTTAAATCATATCTTAATTGTTCTATTTTCTTTTTCACAGATTCAGATGCATTGTGTACCCATTCAAGCAAAAGCTCACCATATCCACAGCCACGCTGATAATTGTTATCATTTGGGTTCTGGCCATATCCATTATGTGTCCTTCTGGAGTGATGCTACAAGTGACAAAGGAGCAAACCATTCGTGTGCTACTAGGATATGACAACAAAACAATTCCCTTTTATTGGTGCCGGGAGAACTGGCCAAGCCAAGATATGAGAAAGATTTACACCACCGTCCTGTTTGCAAATATCTACCTTGCCCCCCTCTCCCTCATTGTTGTAATGTATGCTCGGATTGGCATTACACTTTTCAAAACGTCGGTTCCAACTGGAGGAAAGCCGGGTCATGACAACCGTCACACTGTATCTAAGAAGAAGCAGAGGGTGATTAAAATGCTTCTAATAGTTGCTCTGCTCTTCATCATCTCCTGGCTGCCTCTGTGGACTCTCATGATGTTGAGTGACTATGCCAGGCTGACTGAGCAGCAATACAGAATCATCAACATTTACATCTACCCCTTTGCCCACTGGCTGGCCTTCTTCAACAGCAGCGTCAACCCCATCATCTATGGCTTCTTCAACGAGAATTTCCGCAGAGGATTTCAAGCTGTGTTCAAGTTTAGCCTGTGTGCAGGAGACGGACAGCGGCGGAGGACCTACTCACACAGGCTGCAGGGAAATGCCGTGCTCCCCGCTGATAATGTACAAACCTCCCTGGACCCCATTTCCCTCAATAGCTTGGATAAGAACACTCCAAGACAACTAAACCATTTTGTTGACCAGGACGTGGTCATGGAGGACCTGGAGAAGAGGTCAGGCAGCAGTGGTGGGGTAACTGCAGTGTCTATTTGAGGACACACACACAAACACAGACACTGTTTGAGATGATAAGTAAAGTGTTTTATGGATAAAATCCTCTGTGCCTAGGTAAACTTTGAGGCTCATTTGAACAGGTTTTACATGCTGATGACTGCAGTTTGTACAAAGTGGTTTGAATATTGCCAAAACAAGCAAAGTAAATGCAGTACACAGAACAAAACTGGAATAAATGGCATAAACATTTGCTCCTCAAATAAATACCCATTTCTAAATGATTAGTTTTAAACAGGCAATACTGATTCGATTTGACAGTATTTACTTATCACACTGAAAAGGCAAACAGCATGTCGCACATGGTGTTTTAATTGTAGCTAATGACAAAGGAAGCAAAGGCATGAAGCAATCACTCACCCCGCATAATTAGTCAATTAGGATCAGTTGATATTACTTTGATACCAAACTCTGTTCAATGCAGATGGGTGGCGTAAAGGAAAACCATGATGAAATGTCTTATTAAATGTCCCATATTGTGCATTTGCCAAGAATTGATTTTATTTTTGACATCATCATCTTCACGACATGTAGATAGATATGTATATTAAAGGCCAAAATCCATTATACTCCCTCAGAAAAGTCTTTTTAAATTTAAAGCACTGTCCAAAACTGTCAGATATCACCCTGTTCATAAATATTAAAGAGCCCCTAATCTGATTGGGTAAAGGTTTTTGGAAAGTGCCAGTTACAAATAAGGATGCAGTCAGGATGCACTTATTGAATTGAAGATGGGACTGGTTGGTGTATGACATAATAAAACTCACAAAGTGGAAACTACTCCATTCTTTAGGAGCTTCATTCAAAAAGGCACTGAGTATTTTTAAGTGAGCATTTTAAACTTTCAGTGGTGGTGAACATGTGACCTATAGATATATTTATGAGGTTAAAGCATACAAAAAACACTATTTTGCACAATATGTAGATTTGTAAGGCTTTGGGCTACAACAGTTTCAGTGCTCCACAAGACTGCATCACTAGTCAATGAATCTTTTTGGGAAACAGGAACATTATGAAGGTTTGAGAGTGTTGAAGGTTATACAGTTTGATATAATTTAATTTGGAACTCATCAAATCATTCAGTATCCCCATGTGGCTCATGAATGGGCAACAAGTCTTTCAACTGATACGTCAAAATAGATTGTATCTTCCAAAGTATTAAGAACGAATGACAAAACCACTTAAATGGATAATAGAACAAAAAATAGACCTCTGACCCTTGAGTCCTGTCTTGTTGTCACTGCTGTCTGTGTTAATTTTTACCTCCTTGCTCATGACTTATCTCTGGTTTTGCCATTAATTTTCAATATTCGTTAAACACATATTTTTGGGAGAAACGGCATGCCCAATCTGAACCTGAGTGGTGTTCAGTTATTGGACTTCTGTGCCAATCACAGGTTGTCCATAACAAACACCATGTCCAAGCATAAGGGTGTCCATATGTGTACCTGGCACCAGGACACCCTCGGTCGCAGGTCGATGATCGATTTTGTTATCATGTCATCAGACCTGAGACCATATGTCTTGGACACTCTGGTAAAGAGAGGTGCAGAGCTGTCAACTGATCACCACCTGGTGGTGAGTTGGATGTTATGGCAGGGGAGGATGTCATTCACACCTGGTAGACCCAAACATATAGTGAGGGTGTACTGAGAACATCTGGCTGAGGCCCCTCTCTGGGAGGTCTTCAACTCCCACCTTCAGAAGAACTTCATCCACATTCCGAGGGAGTCTGGAGACATACAGTCAGAATGGGCTATGTTCTCCACCTCCATTGTTGAAGTGGCTGAGCTGTAGGCACAAGGTTATCAGTGCATCTCATGGTGGAACCCCCCAAGCCAAGTGGTGGACACCAGTGGTGAGGGGGGCCATCAAGCTGAAGAAGGAGTCCTATTGAGCTTGGTTGGCTTTTGGGACTCCCGAGGCAGCTGAGGTGTACCGGCAGGCCAAGCGGAGTGTAGCGCGGGTGGTTGCTGAAGCAAAAACTCGGGTATGGGAGGAGTTCAGTGAGGCCATGGAACAAGACTTCTGGTCAGCCTCAAAGAGATTCTGGCAAATCGTCCGGCGACTCAGGAGGGGGAAACAGCTCCATGTCCACACTGCGCGTGGTGCAGATGGGGCGTTGCTGACTTCGACTGGGGATATCGTCAGGCGGTGGAAGGAATACTTTGAGGATCTCCTCAATCCCACTGACACGCCTTCTGCAGAGGAAGCAGGGCTTGAGGACCAGGGGGTTGACTCACCCATCACAGGGGCTGAGGCCGCCGAAGTGGTTAAAAAACTCTTTGGTGGTCAGGCCTCAGGGGTGGATGAGATTTATTCTGAGTACTTTGAGGCTCTGGATGTTGTAGGGCTGTCATGGCTGACACGCCTCTGCATCATTGCGTGGAGGTCAGGGACAGCACCTTTGGCATGGCAAACCGGGCTGGTGGTTCCTCTCTTTAAGAAGCGGGACTGGAGGGTGTGTTCCAACTTTAGGGGGATCACACTTCTCAGCCTCCCTGGGAAGGTCTATGCCAGAGTACTGGAGAGGAGAGTCCGGCCATTGGTCAAATCTCAGATTCAGGAAGAGCAATGTGGTTTTCGTCCTGGCACATTGGACCAACTCTATCCCTCTTGAGAATCCTCAAAGGTTCGTGGGAGTTTGCCCAACCAGTCCACATGTGTTTTGTGGACTTGGAGAAGGCATTTGACCACGTCCTTCGTGGTTTTTTGTGGGGATGCTTTGGGGGTATGGGGTATCGGGCTTGTTGCTACGAGCTATCCGGTCTCTATGTGACCATTGTGAGAGTTTGGGTCCTATTGCCAACACTCAGTCGGACTTGTTTCCAGTGAGAGTTGGTCTCTGTCAGGGCTGCCCTTTGTCACCGATCCTGTCCATAATTTTTATGGACAGGATTTCTAGGCGCCGCAAAGGAACGGAGGGTGTTATGTTCAGTGGCTACAGGATCTCATCTCTACTGTTTACAGATTTGATTTGATACTATTTATTTCAAAGACAAAAATAAAAACAAGAATAAACATTTAAAAAATTCAAATGCAGTCCGAAAAGGAACAGGATTGAAGCCAAAAGCTTATCTTGTTCCTATCCCAGATGTTAGGACGATGATGTTGTCCTGTTGGCTTCATCGAGCAATGACCTACAGGTCTTGCTGGGACAGTTTGCTGCTGAGTGTGATGCGGCTGGGATGAGAATCAGCACCTCCAAGTCCGAGTCCATGGTGCTCAGCAGGAAAAGGGTGGATTGTCCTCTCCAGGTTGGGGACAAGCTCCTGCCTCAAGGAGTTTAAGTATCTCAGGGTCTTATTTACAAGTAAGGAGAGAATGAAGCAGGAGATTGACAGACGGATCCGAGCAGCATCTGCAGTGATGTGGGTGTTGTACCAGTCTGTTGTGGTGAAGAGGCATCTGAGCTCTAATGCAAAGCTGTCGATTTACCGGTCAATCTACATTCCTACCCTCACCTATGGTCATGAGCTTTGGGTAATGACCGACAGAATGAGACTGCAGATACAAGTGGCCGAAATGAGCTTTCTCCGTAGGATTGCCAGACTCACCCTTAGAGATAGGGTGAGGAGTTCAGTCCTCCGGGAGAGGCTCAGAATAGAACTACTGCTCTTCCACATCAAAAGGAGCCAGTTGAGGTGGTTTAGGCATCTCATCAGGATGCCTCCTGGATGCCTCCCACTTGAGATGTTCCAGGCACGTCCCACTGGGAAGAGACCCCGGGACAGACCCAGGACACGCTGGAGAGACTACGTCTTCCAGCTGGCCTGGGAACGTTTTGGTGTCATCTCTAAAGAGCTGGAGCAGGTGGCTGGGGAGAAAGAAGTCTGGGTTTCTTTGCTTGAGCTGCTGCCTCCGTAACCTGGACCTCCGGATAAGTGATAGAAGATGGATGGATGGATGAATGGATGGATGGATGGAGGTTGGGGAAATGGTCAGGTTTATGAAAATATAAGTGTGAGATTGTAACTCTAATCTCCATCATTACACTTCATGTCATTATTTCCCTGACCATTAGAGGTCACTAAAAGTTAAGGTTGCAATCCCTGCTAACGCAAATAAGCCATTTTCTGTTGGAGTACAATGTTGGGATTAATCGTCAAAACTCCAATAAGCATACAGGACAAATATTTATGGTGTAGATCCATATGCTGCCAGAAAAGTCACATAACAGCATCCAGATGTTTTTTACTGTTGAGGCAGTGCTTCATGGTTTTCATTTAATTTGTCCCCATCCTGTATAAATTTATAAATATGCTTTAAACATGGATGTAGTTTGTATATAACAATCACTTGGATTCAGTTTCTAGCATCAGTGTCCTTGTAAACTGGTGAAACTTGTTTTCCTACAAAGCCCTAAAGTTTTTATTTTAGATGTTAAAGTGCATTTCATACCATAACTTACAAAAGTCATGTTACCTTTTATATGAAAAAATAAACACTGATGTGCCCATATATGAAAAGTCAAAGGGCTCAAACATGATACAAAAATGTAGCACAGTGACTGGTCTTTGACAGCACAGCAGTTTTTATCCATGGGAGCAAAGCTTTCCAGAGAGATAAAGAACTTTGCCTACGACCTTTTATAATATATTCACAGCACCTTGACTCCATGACAGTAAGGTCACAGTTTTTAAGAACAAGTCATCTCAGATATACAGTGTGTCTATTTTACCAACAGTAGACGCGCACTGAGAATAAAATCAAATGCAGTACATTTCAGCTTTCATGAACTACTCATGAAAGCTGAAATCATGTCACCAGTTGAACTAAATAATCAGTTTGTCTCTTTATCAACTCAAAACTCTTGGTATAAAGTGGGGAACCAGGCAAAACTTGTATTCATCTAATTCCAGATTTCTATTACTAATTTGATTTTTTTTTATCAGCTATAAAAAGCTTTTTTGTTTAACAAAGAAAAGCTATCATTATGGCTGGATGTGAAACATGGACTTACAAATTACTTGTTTTTGATTCAGAATTTTATCCCAGGCACTGCTCTGTAAACATGCACATAAGCACACAAGCATGGCAAATTGCAAACGATTCATTCATGAACACCTCATGAGCCTTTAATGAATGTGCCATGTGAATCTCCACAAAGATGTTTGGGGTTGTTTTTAGTTCTGTCACTATATAAACTGTGTCATGCAGCTGGGGTTTTTTGTAAATATGTTTGACTGGGTCTAAAGCTTAGACTTCAAATGATAATGTGAATCTGTTTTTGTGAAATGAATATTGGTCAGGGGGAATATTTAGAAGTGTATTCAACAAGCTTTATCTAAAAATGTTTGCTTTTCATGGCATCTTATTTTTTAAAGGGGAATTGTTGAGCAGTTGCACAGCAAAGATATAAACTATTCATATTTATTTAAAAGAGCAGAGAAAAGCTGTGATAGAATCTTTTCACCTGACATTTTATTTGAGTTAAGGTTACATAAAGCACAAGAGGCACTCTCCGGCTGCCTCATTGGAGATGTCAGTCAGAGTAGTGCCAATTCCTAATATGGGAAAGGCATTGCGTTTTTGCAGCAGGAATAGATGATTAAAATCACTCCTCATTTGAAGAAATTGGACACAACTGCAAATAGGGGTTGCCAGTATTGCGCTGCAGCAGCTTGTTGGCATTGATCTGAGTCTGTAATCCAGTTTTCACCTCATATCTTGACTAACAGCAAACTTAACTTCATACAGTTCATGGCCTTTCCAGCTATATATACAGCAGGGAAAATAAGTACTGAACATGTCAACATTTTTCTCATTAAACATATTTCTGATGGAGCCACTGACCTGAGATTTTCACCAGATATCAGTAACAACCCAAGTAATCCATACATGCAAAGAAATCAAGGCAACTGTGCTCAAGAATGACACAAGGCATATGTATTGAACACGCTTGGTGAAATTCATTTAATATTTAGTAGAAAAGCCTTTATTTGTAATAACAGCTTCCAGATGCCTCCTGTATGAAGAAACTAGGTGGAGACATTGCTCAGGAGTGATTTTAGTCCATTCTTCCACACAAATGGTCTCCAAACCTTGAAGGTTCTGGGGGTGTCTTCTAGGAACTCTGATCTTCAGTTCATTCCTTAGATTTTCAATTGGATTCATGTCAGGTGACTGACTGGGCCATTCTAGCATCTTTATTTTCCTTATTCTTTAGGAATGGAGTCTTGTGAGGTGAGCGGGCATAGAGCCCATGTCAGTTGAGGGCATTACTTATTGTTTTCTTTGAAACAGCAGTACAGTGCATCCAGAAAGTATTCACAGTGCTTCACTTTTTCCACATTTTGTTTTGTTACAACCTTATTCCAAACGTAATTAATTTCATTTTTCCCTCAAAATTCTACACACAATACCCCATGATGAAAATGTGAAATTTTTTTGAGATTTTTGCAAGTTTATTAAAAATAAAAAAAGACTAAGAAATCACATGTACATAAGTATTCACAGTCTTTGCTATAAAGCTCAAAATTGAGCTCAGGTGCATCCTGTTTCCACTGATCATCCTTGAGATGTTTCTACAGTTTAACTGGAGTCCACCTGTGGTAAATTCAGTTGATTGGACATGATTTGGAAAGGCACACACCTGTCTATGTAAGGTCCCAGAGTTGACAGTGCATGTCAGAGCACAAACCAAGCATGAAGTCAAAGGAATTGTCTGTTGGCCTTCGAGACAGGATTGTCTCGAGGCACAAATCTGGGGAAGGGTACAGAAAAATTTTTGCTTCTTTGAAGGTCTCAATGAGCACAGTGGCCTTCATCATCCGTAAATGGAAGAAGTTCAGAACCACCAGGACTCTTCCTAGAGCTGGCCGGCCATCTAAACTGAGCAATCGGGGGAGAAGAGCCTTAGTCAGGGAGGTGACCAAGAACCCGATGGTCACTCTGTCAGAGCTCCAGTGTTCCTCTGTGGAAAGAGGAGAACCTTCCAGAAGGACAACCATCTCTGCAGCAATTCACCAATCAGGCCTATATGGTAGAGTGGCCAGATGGAACCCACTCCTTAGTAAAAGGCATATGGTAGCCCACCTGGAGTTTGCCAAAAGGCACCTGAAGGACTCAGACCATGAGAAACAAAATTCTCTGGTTTGATGAGACAAAGATGGAACTCTTTGGCGTGAATGCCAGGCATCATGTTTGGAGGAAACCAGGCACCGCTCATAACCATGCCAATGGTGGTAGCAGCATCATGCTGTGGGGATGTTTTTCAGTGGCAGGAACTGGGAGACTAGTCAGGATAGAGGGAAAGATGAATGCAGCAAAGTCCAGAGACATCCTGGATAAAAACCTGCTCCAGAGCACTCTTGACCTCAGACTGGGGTGATGGTTCACCTTTCAGCAGGACAACGACCCTAAACACAGCCAAGATATCAAAGGAGTGGCTTCAGAACAACTCTGTGAATGTCCTTGAGTGGCCCAGCCAGAGCCCAGACTTGAATCCAATTGAACATCTCTGGAGAGATCTGAAAATGGCTGTGCACCGATGCTTCCCATCCAACCTGATGGAGCTTGAGAGGTGCTGCAAAGAGCTGGTCAAAGATAGGTGTGCCAAGCTTGTGGAATCATATTCAAAAAGACTTGAGGCTGTAATTGCTGCCAAAGGTGCATCAACAAAGTATTGCGCAAAGGCTGTGAATACTTATGTACATGTGAGTTCTTAGTTTTTTTAATTTTTAATAAATTTGCAAAAATTCGCAAAAAAAAACTTTTTGCACATTGTCATTACGGAGTATTGTGTGTAGAATTTTGAGGAAAAAAATGAATTTAATCATTTTTGGAATAAGGCTGTAACATAACAAAATGTGGAAAAAATGAAGCGCTGTGAATACTTTCCGGATGCACTGTACCTGCTAACTCCAGGTCTTTCTGGAGCTGTCCACGAGTGGTCTTTGGCGCTTGGATAACTCTTCTGATAATTCTTTTGACTCCTCTGTCAGAAGTCTCTTGAGGAGCTCCTGGCCGTGGCCAGTTTATGGTAAAATGATGTTCTTTCCACTTCCAAATGATGGCTCTAACAGTGCTCACTGGAACATTCAGCAGTTTAGAAATGCGGCTGTGACCAATGCCATCACTGTGTTTTGCAACAATCCGGTTGCGAAGGTCTAGAGAGAACTCTTTGCTTCTACCCATCATGAGTTCTTTGTGGTGTGACTGATATTCGCAGACCTTTTTAAAGGGTATCAGTCAGGACTTAACCAGCTGAAATTAATTTGCACTGATGGGGGATTGGATAGCTTCTGTCATGAATTACCCCTTGGGGCAAAGAGGAGAGACCCACACACTGAACTGTAGTTTGTGATGTTGCAAAAACACTAAGAGTCCAAATAGTGCACAAACACAAAAATCCAAATAGTGTACAAAGCAAAACTCATGAATGGCAGGGAGAAAACGGGATACACATGCATAACAAATGACAGAACGGGAACAGGGTTCTGACGCAAATGATTCCTTTGGACTCCAGCAAAAAGTGAAAGAAACAATCGCCTTAAGTAGGACACAAAACCAATGGACATAAATGGTTGCAAGTGTGGATCATATGAGCAGATAGGAGATGACAATGATTATTAACTGGGGTCAGCTGAGTGTAATGAGAGGGGAGAAGATGGGACTGACAGCTGACAGGGACACCGCTCACAATGGAGCAAAAACCCGGAAGGGCCACTGACAGCTGTCACTCCAGAGAGAGAACACAACAACACAATTATAAAGAATTAAATGCCAACAAATATGGAACTGAGAAATAAATACAAATTAATACCAAATAACAGAGTAGCAAAAGTATGATAACATAAAACAAGGGAAATAAGAAACAATGCAACCAATGAAAACCAATCACAGATACAAAGACAGGAACCAAAGAACACAAATTACAACAAATATGCAAATATGAAAAAAAGACCATGAGATTGAGCACCGAGGAATCCCCCGTGCTCAGATTATAACAGCTTCCTAAATTCTGATCGAGTTCAGCTGGTTTCTTGGCTTTCTATGCCTTTTTTTTTACCTCTTTTTCTTCATGCGTTCAATACTTATTCCCTGTGCCATTCCACTTTTTAAATATAACTTGTTTTATGAACATAGTTGCCTTGATTTCTTTGTATGTATGGATTACTTGGGTTGTGACTGATATCTGGTGAAAATCTCAAGTCAGTGGGTCCACCAGAAATATGTTCAATGAGAAAAATGTTGACATGTTCAATACTTACAGTATTTTCCCTGCTGTAAAACAACTCAGTCAACGTGAGATTGGGGGCAGAGCTAATAAACTGTACATGCATGTAGTGCAGAGGTTTTGTAAATGTGCACAGCTGGAAGGATACCCTCAGTTACTAAAGCATGCTTGTGTGTGCGTGTCACTGCTAGCAAACGCTTAATGCCCAAAGTAAGCCTGAGAAATGGAATTACTGCTAACTGAGCTGGCCATCAGATAATCACACAGAAGTTTGACTTTTACACTCAAATTCCCTTAAAAACATGGCAGGGATTGAGATAAAGAATGGTGACAGCTAATAGCTCATAAATATATTGTCAAAAATAATTACAGATTAATCTGTGCCAAGCTTTCATGCAACTTGCGTTAGGAGTGTTTATTCCTAGTGTTGTCAGTGCACTGTCCCGAATGCACTGACAACACTCCCTAAGGACGAAGGCCTGCTAAGGACCTTAGAGTTACATAATTAAAGCCCCTTAGCATTCCAACCCATTTCTAGCCAATGTGAAACGTTCCAAATGTGGAACACTGGAATTTTAAGCGGTTAAAAGGATCACTGTCTTTAGGCGTGGGAGAACCATACCGCTGTTGTATAGACAGGCCACATCAAGTCATGATAATAGTCATCACATTTAGCAGCACACATGAGCAGTCTCTGATTAAAAAGGGGCAAATTGGCATAATAGAAGTCACTATATGCATGTTACTATTGTCTACAGCACAGTTTATACTTACAATTTGGCTTGTTTTTCTTTCAAGCATAAACCTAGCTGTCATGCAGATTTTTTTCTTTTTTGGCCCAAAATTATTCATAATGGTGTGGAGTGTGTGAAATCAGAGGCGGAATCATTTCAGACGATTTATTACACACTCCATCTTTCAAGCACAGAACAGACTGAACTCTCAAGCAGAAACTCCTCTCTTAAGTTTCATGGCATTTACATCACACACAACATGACATTTGCATCACACTGCATTCATCCTTGACTCCTTCCTGCTATCTCACCAGGAATCCCCTGCTCTTTGTTCTCCCAAGCTTATCCACTGTCTCCTGTCTGAGATGCTAGACAATCTGGCTCTCCCAAGGTGCTACACATCGCTACAATGGCCCTATTGCAGAGCTTGCTAACCTGTGCATTCATTGTCATTTTTTTGTCATACATGTATTGTTTGAAAAGTGGACCCTCATATTTAATGTACCCAGTGTTTCAATCTACTGTAATATTATATGAGTTAAGCATTTTCAGAGTTGTGCAAGTAATTGCTGTGAGCCATAAACTGTTGCAGAGAAGCAAGATTAGGTCCACGCCTCAGTGAGCACAGGATTGCTCCACATACCAAAAACCTTCTGTTTATGAATTACAGCCAATCATATGAAAGTTAGCTATAACATCTTGTTTCAGGAAGAGGACTGACTGACAAAAGGGAAAATGGAAAAAAATTGGAAGAAATGATTTATTTGAACTGTAATTAGTATAAAGCTATTCGGCACGTCTACCAATTAAACTCTTGAGCTAGAAATAAGATAACTGATCCACTTTTGTGAAAACATGGTTCTAAAAATAATTTCATAGTAACATTTTAAGGACAATTTTCCTGCCTAAGACCACCGAGCCATAATAGGAATTGTAAAGGGGACATATGATGCTCTTTCTCCACATGTTGACACAGTTCCCGGAGTGTTAATGTAATATCTGTGACACTCATTCATTAATTGTCTTAATGTTCTTAACTGCTTAATCCCATTAGAGTCGAAAGGATGGGGAGGAGATTATTCCAACTTCATATTTTGACCAAAGCATGTCAGCACATGCTTTGTTGTGTGACTGGCTTCAGAGGCAGATGAAAATTACACACATGCCCCACCACCATCACTGCACTGTCACATCACCGTGTCCAACCAGGGGAAATTACACCTACAAACCACTCCTCCTGCTTTCTGTCAGCCCCATGAAGCTCCGTGTCCTCAGGCCACAGCAAACTGGTAAGAAATACATGACAAAGGCAGAAACGCTCACCTCACACCCCAGTAGATCCATATCCATTTAGAGGTAGATTAAAAGTATTGGCTTCTCTGAAAAAGCAAGAACTAGGCTCTCTTTTGCCATTGTTAAAATCAAGCTCCTCTTCTTCCTCTTGTGATATCGTATGTCCTGCGTCTTTCCTCATTCTGATTGGCTGCCTAAAGAGATGTGACTTTGACAAGTGATGTGGCATTCCACCCCTTTACCCCCCAACTCTTACCACACTGGGCACAGCAACAAAAAGCACTAACTGTCAGGGGCATCTTTTTCTGTCGAGAGCATGAGTGCTTTAACCCCTCAACTGAGGGAAATGAGCAGAAAATAGACAGTCTCTGTGGCAAAAAACACTGTCAGCATGAAACCTTAATGAGAGGTACTGGGACAAAGGTAGACCCTAACAAAGTAACAGCATTGTGCTTTTCCCATTGGCAGCCACTCCAGATACCCAAATTGTTGCACAAAAGCACTGAAAATGTGAAATTTTCATCATATAATGATTGATGCGCTATAGTAACCTACAGTTGATTGTCATTGCTGAGTTGCAGGAACACATTATTCTATTCCTTTACACCCTTCAGCGTCAGTCAGGATACATGACAGTTTTTAAACTAACAGTCGGACATTGGGGTTAAAATACAGCAGGTTAGCTCCTTGCCATGCAGGGAAGATGTCTACATGGAAAAGAAAATTCTTCAGCCAATCCTAAATGACTTTGACACATGTCACTGGCAGACATGGTTACTTCTGACAGGTTGTCCAGAAAGATCAGTCTCCCAGGTCATAGGGTGTCCTCTTGTGTGTTAAAACCAACTGAACTTTGTATTTTGTCAAGACACTGCCACTTATTCAGTGGGCTACATCACTTCTGGTGACTGGTGGGAAACCCCGGGCGTTTTGTTGAGTGTGACTTGGATGTGTCAGGTGACACTTGGTAAGGTTGATCCTTGTCACAGAGTCAGTAAGAAATTAGATAATGACTGTTTGGCCCAGTATTGTTAAAAAAAATAATAAAATAAAAGCCTATCAGTGACAACAGTGTAATATCCATACACTGTATCTGGTAACAGGTGTGGTTGTGTTCATATGGAGCTTCCTGACACCTAACATGTGATCTATACTGCAGTCACACCCTCGGTCTTTATGCTTATTACTCATTCTGCCATGCTCAGCAGACCATGACATCGTTGGTGAAAAAGGTTCATGTCTCCCCTCAGGGTAGGATGTGTGATGAGGTGGCACATACAGCAGCAACGCTCTTTGTCACTGCGATCTGACCCTTTTCTAAGCTCCACCTCAGATGTCCTCACTATTTCCCATTTGCTGTTGTTACTATATACACATAAATTCTCTGTGTTTCTCCTGCACATTTGTGACTTTTCTCATGTGCATTTATTTTCTAAATGACAGTGTGAAGTCCTTGTAAGTTTTATTGACATTTAAGTTTTACTTAAAGTAAATTCAGGTACTTTTTAGTAAACAAAACATTTCACACCTTTGCCTACAAAGAAATAAATCAGGATTTCACAGTAAATACAGAGGGTATTCTGTATTTACTGCAGTTTAACTCTAGAGTTGCAATAGTTTCATTGCTGTTTGTTTAGGTTCATGCCAAGATTTTTTTTTTCTAAAAAAAAAAAATCTTTAGAACTTTCTAATACTATCGAGAAATTGGAGTGCAAGTATGCTGTAATTACATAGTAAGTACAACATGATTACAGTGTAAATAGAAGGGAAATACACTGCCCACAGTGTTATTATGGTGCAAAGACAGAAGCATGCTGTAAGCAGAGCCTAAATATTCTGTAAGTAGATAAAGTACACTTTAAGAAGTTTGTAATTATTGTATACTTTATTGATCCCCAGAGGGGAAATTGAGGGCATCCACCTGGATGGATGAAGCAGCCACAGTACGGCGCTATCCCTTTGCCATTCACACACACATTTGCACCTAGGGCCACTTTAGAGTCTCCAATTAACCTAACTTCCATGTTTTTTGGCCTGTGGGAGGAAACCGGAGAACTCCCGGAGTAAACCCACGCAGACACGGAGAGAACATGCAAACTCCACACAGATCACTGTTGGTCAGGGGCTGGGATCGAGCCAGGGATCCCATGGCCAAGGGTGAGTTGCTGTGCTGCCGCAGCACTAACCACTGTGCCACCGCACCGCCCGATATTGAATTATGTAAGTCTTCAGAATACTGCATAGCTAAAACTTGTAACCACGTTTATAACGAGTTTGATATCTGCATTGGTAAACTGTTGACCTGCCAAAACTGTGGTGGTTTCTTGTTTTCAACAAGAGGCTGGCCTGGGATGGAGTCAAATTCCTGGCCTGAATTTTTGTCCCAGTCCGCCACTGATTTCACCCATCACATCCAAGTGCCCCCCCCCCCAAAAAAAATATCACACACCACCACTGGAGCAACCCACAACTATTAAATAATGCATGCAAAAACCAGTGTTCTCTGCCGGGTCATATTTGACCCATAACACCACAAATGTCCCTGTTTTTGTTTTGTTTGGTTTTTTTTTGAGACCTTCAGAACTTAGTAAAATGGTGAAAATTTCTTTTGTTGCATTAAAACTGCTGCTTCTAAAGATATCATGAAGCAAATGGTACTTTTTACATACCTAAAGTTGAAAACAGGCCAACTTTGACCCAAACACAATATAAGGGTTAAGCACAGTTACTGGAGTAGCTGCCACTGACTAACGTTGTCAATCCAACTTCCCATGCTGTTGCCAGACAGCAGCCCACCACAGTAATGGGGAGCTCCACGACCTGTGAAATATGACAAATGCAGACAGGAATAAACATAATGTAACCAGAATGTTTGGAAGTTTCTTTTAAATACTGCTCAAGTGGTAGGTGTACATCTAGCAGCATCTTTTAAATTGATAGTCCCTGATAACATCATATGCCATATATCAGAACATCAAAAAGGTGTTCTACTAGTCTTACTATAGGTAAGTTTAAAGCTTTCAGTCTTTTGAGGAGTCATCTCTAATAATTTGTTCCTGCCAAAGACATCCAAGGTATCCGTAATTGAAGACACTGGTCACATGCCATTTCAAAATAAGTGTAACGGATGCCAACTAGTACTGTTCGGCGTAGAACGTTAGTAAAAAACCTCCCTCCCAAAGCCTCATACAGTATCGGTAGCGCTGAGCTATCGGTCGGACCTTTAGCTCAGCGCGATCGTGCTGTGTCTCCCATGCTCGAACTGTGTAGTTGACTGAGAGGTCGCGGGTTCGTGTCCCGTGTGGGGCGAACTGCGCAGGATGATCTCTGTCACAATGGTGCCGTGAACCCGGCATGGGAGTGAGGTTTAAGGGGGAGAGTGTAACGGATGCCAACTAGTACTGTTCGGCGTAGAACGTTAGTAAACCTCCCTCCCAAAGCCTCATAGAGTATCGGTAGCGCTGAGCTATCGGTCGGACCTTTAGCTCAGCGCGATCGTGCTGTGTCTCCCATGCTCGAACTGTGTTAGTTGACTGAGAGGTCGCGGGTTCGTGTCCCGTGTGGGGCGAACTGCGCAGGATGATCTCTGTCACATAAGCATTTAGCACACAAGAATTTGCAGTGTGAGGAGATAAGTTGAATGTAATGAAAACGTCTTTTGTGGTGCCTCCAGTGGACAAAAAAAAAAAAAGAACGTGTAGATGAACTACTGTGAACTTTTTTTTAGGATACAGAGACTGTGTGTACAATGTGCATATGAATATTTTGTGGACTGGCATGTTTGTTTCATGTCTGCAACTACATGTTAAATCGTTTTTAAAAACATGATGTATAGACTCGGACACAAAAGTTGACAAAGGACTTTTTTTCACCAAAAAAGGAGACAATAGGATTTATATGGAAGAAAAACTAGGGTATGAAATTGTGTCCTGTAAATTGCGAAGGGCTATTTATCACACTATATATTACCTCTGTGATTGTCAGCACAAAATATTACTGCAAGGTTTATAGTCAAAGGCCTGAGTATTAATGCAGCTGCTTTGTACCGTCAGTGGTATATTGACTATATTCTTTGCATGCATATAGTGTGTGTTCGCACACACACACACACACACACATATACCTTATTCCTGGGGGTGCCACTGTTGGAACAATTATGGGCGGAGCTTCCGGTTTCGGCTGATGTAGTGTTAAATCAGTAAGAGTGGAGTAGTGGGGAATTTAAAATAGCATTTTTTAAAGTGTTTCTAATTTGTTTTAATGTATAGTCCACATACAAGTTTTGCACTCAAGTGGCAGCTAATTTCAGCACTTGTAGTTTTTGTATTTTTGAATGTTTTTGCGTTGTTCTGGTACTTGCTGCTGTTCTGGTGTGAGGCTCCTCGCAGAGAAGCACAGCTAAATCTGTGGCTTCAACAGCAATGAGTCGATCATGCACTGAAAACTAAAGGATTGTTCATGTGATCAGTGGTACAGGCACAGCAGCACCAGGTATGTTTTTACTTGTATGAATATCACAGATCTGACGTTTTACCCCGAATTTAAAACGCCCAAGCACGGTGTTGTGGTTCTTTGTGGCTCTGACTAGACTCTACGTCTACTCTGGGGTAAATTTGATTATCTCCAACATATTTTAACAAAATGCAGCCGACTTTATTGCGGTGGAGACATTGATAATATCTCAGCTTTTATTTGTTTACAGCGTGAACATATTAGCAGTGGCGCTAACAAACGGAGCTACAGTCTGTCAGGCCACTTTTTAAGGTCATCTTCCTATACCTAGATAGTCGTGGGAAGTCGTATGATTATTATTACTGTTTTTGAGGCGCAAAAGGCCATATACCTGCATTTCTGATGCCGAAATCATTGTTTTTAAAAAGGAAAAGTGTCCCATTTCAGTGACAACCACACGTTCTAAACTAGTACCGGAAGTTGCTACCATAATTCACGCAAGGCATCATGGGTGCTAGGAATAAGGTGAATATATATATATATATATATTTTTTTTTTTTTGGAGGGGGGGTTCCTGGGTTAAAAAAAATGAGACTGAAAATGTAATTAAAAAGATTTAAAGTGATGAAAACAGCTGTGCCTATGGGGGAAAAAAATCAAACTCCCAAAATGAAATTTCCCCCAAATCCTCAAATACACTTTCCACTACAGTATTGTTTCAGCCATAAAACATACCTACTGAATATGGACTAAAGTGTTATATGTGCCTGAAAGAGAGAATCAATTAAGATGTAAAGAATAATATATATACAGTGAGTGTTTGGGTGTTTTACACACACACACACACACACACACACACACACACACACACACACACACACACATATACACATTAAAAATGCTCTGCAGGCTTCCTGCTTGATGAATAATGCACTGCCTTATTTGTGCTTAATGGTTGAAAGATCAGCATTGTGTCATGCAGTTAGGCCAGACTATAGCCACAGCGGTTGTCAGTTGTTACATTTGTTACTGTAGCAACTACGTCATATACATTTGTACACTTTTAAATCATTTGCTAACTGTTGGATAAAATACTTGTAAATTACTGTAGCTTTGCAAGGTGATGTGGGTTCAGACAGTTTTTTTTTCAGTGTTTTGCTATGAAGATCAGGATGATGCAAATTAAAAAGAGCAATATTTATGCTCCTACGAGGGGGAGAAGGGGCTGACAAGTTCATAGACTGACTAAGAAGGAGTTTTGCTACAGTAACAAAACTAGTCATGCATTAAAGTCAACCTTTTCTGATACTAGCTGCATTGTTTCTTTTGAGATACACTGACACTGGCGAGACTATGTTGAAAAATAAACCACATTTGGTCAAATTTGACCACGACATCATGGTCAGCCTATGAACTTTTCAGCCCCCCTCCCTCCTTGTATATTGTCCTAGCACCATGTTTTCCTTTTCAAATATGTAAACCGATGAACACAGCCATGTGTATATTGCAGACACATTGTCATCTTTTTAAACTAATACGGGATTACTCTAAAGTATTTTTTGCTCATATTTATGAAAAAATACACATTTGTCTGAAACCCTTCACTATTCTGCATAGTTTGCATTGTCCAACTGTGTGGTGCAGATTTGTGTCTTTTTAAAGTGACCTGAATAAAGCTAATTCACAGTTTTGATTGTCAGGAATAGTGAGTGATTTCAGACCATCTGATGTTTCCTATTTTGATTTGGCTTCACCTGTAGCTCATAAACCTGATGCTTGCCTTTTGTATCTTCTTCACTCTCAGTGACCAGAAAATGAAATTTTTTTTGAATGGTTTAATACAAGTATTCCAGTTTTTAAAAATGTAAGATTTAGTAAATCACATACAAGCGCAGAACTTATGGTGCTTGTATGTGGCAAAACAACACACTGGAAAGTCGACTGTATACTCGATGTTAGCCCCCCCCCACACACACACATCCCTATACTTGTCACATATTGCATAAGAAATACATGATGTTTCATACAGATATGCAGCATTTTTGTGAAAATGGTTGAATTCTTTAAATGCATAATTGGTGTGTTTACATCAAAGCAAAAGGAGGCTGATTCTCATGTGAAAACAAGCCCTGGACCATTTCACAACCTACCAATACTGACTTCTCAACAAGCCACGGGGGGACTTCCATTTAAAAAAAAGACGGGATTGTTTCCATCGGTTATTTCAACCAACAAATGTCACTGAAATTACATTCATAACTGCATTGTACCCTGTTGAGGCTAATCAGGCCTCAGTGGATTACAGTGCCATTATATTTACTTTAAACACATACTAGTTTGGGGCAGATGGAGGAAAATACAAAGGCTTTGGTTGAACTATTACAGCTCATGACATCAACCCTCATCTCTAATTTTGGACAAATATACCCAGTGTAGTATTACTGTTGTGTTGATGGAAGTCATTTGAGTGTTCTTGTATTCATATTTTTTTAAACTGTGAAAAAAAATTACTATTCTTAAAATTATTTTTTGCACAATCTATGAAGAGCAGCACTGTTTCCCCCATTTTTAAAATCCCTTCAGAAAAGAGCCTTGTAGTTTTTAGGCTGTTCTTTACAGAACCATCATTCTGTTGCTCTGATCACTGAGAGTGAATTTTCTTAAATTGATCATTTCTAATATAATGTATGTTGACTGTATAGAATCAATGGAAACATTTTGTGACTGTGTGTATGTGTTTAAAATTGTCAAGCTTATTTCTGTCTTGCCTTTTTTTCTTTTAAAACAAGAGATATTTTAACGTGCCCAAATTGTCTGAGGGTGCAAGTGCATTTCTGTGAACAACAAAATGTCCAAATGTGAACAATAAAGATATCAAGTGCAAACATTTCTGAACTGTCTGGCAATGATATTGATTTTGTAAAAAAGGCAAAGAAATTAAGGAACCAATTGACTTTAGCAATGATTAATGTCACTATAGGCAACTGCTGCTGCTGTCACATTCACAGAGGGGAGGACCCACAGTGGTTGGAGATAAATTATAGGAATAATGCAGTCATTGCTTCAGATAGCTCAGCAGCTCTCAGAAGTGTTCAGTCACTGCAGTTGTGTAGGCAAGACCTAATTGTAGAAATCCACTCCTTAATTTACAACCTCTACAGTAAAAGTCAGTCAAACTTTCTTTTGGTTCCAGCCCACGTTGAGATAGAGGGTAATGAGGATGTTGTTTTATTAGCAAAACAATCATTAAAATTCGAAACAATAAATCTGGAAATCTCACTCAGTAAGGCAGAAGGCAAATCAATAATTAAAAATTATATAGAGGAAAAGTGGCAAGAATATTGGGACTTAGTAGATACAGGAAGGCATCTTTATGACATTCAAAAGTGGGTGGACTCTGGAATGGGAGTTGGCAGAAACAGAAAAGAGGAGATACTCATCACCCTATTAAGAACAGGACATAGTGTGGGCGACACACATTGTGGGCTCACATTTCCACAGAGATAGGACTGCAAGCGTATTGGGGGTTTCACGTCTGGAAGGACAAAGGACTCGAATCTGCAGAAGATAACGAGGAGGTGTGAGATTGGTCTTTTTGTCCCACAGAAGATGCCCCGGAGGGATTTCCGGTTCATCAAGGAATGAGAGACAATGGTGAAGGTTCAAAGGGATGCTTTGTGACTGTATGTTTACTGAAAACACCATGTGACTTGAGTTCTGATGCTGGAAACATATAAAAGGGTGATGTGATGTGATTCTTTCTCTTCTTCCTGCTTTGAGAATGCTAGACGATGTGTTCTGTCAATAAAGCTGAACTTAAGAACTAAACTCAGCCTCATCATTCAAGCACATCCTCTACAATACTACTTTTAACCAGGCGCTAGATAGAATAGATAAACACCCAACTGGCAGCTGTGCACATTGTGGTTCTCCGGAAACAGTTCAACACATTTCGTTGGAATGTCAGGAATACCAGGAACAAAGGAAATATCTGACTGCATTAATGGAAAGGACTAATTTCAGTTTTGTTTTGGAAAACATGTTAGGAACTTCAGTCAAAGAAATATATGTAGGTCTATTTAGATATTTAAGTTTTAAATTTTATTGGAACCTTTTCACATCCCCGCTAAGCGTTTTGATCACGTGCGTGTTGACTTGGTGGGCCCGCTCCCACCATCACACGGGCACACACATCTTTTGACGATGGTGGATCGCACCACGCGTTGGCCAGAGGCGATTCCTCTGACATCAACCACAGCGGAACAAGTTGTGCGAGCATTTTTAGCAACGTGGGTTGCGCGTTTCGGTGTACCGTCGGACATAACGTCCGACAGGGGTCCCCAATTTATTTCCGAACTATGGTCATCGATGGCCCGCAGCTTGGGGGTGAAGATTCATCGCACCACCGCGTATAACCCCCAGGCTAATGGTTTATGCGAACGCTTTCACAGGTCACTGAAAGCAGCCCGTCGCTGACGGATACAAATTGGGTGGATAAACTTCCATGGGTTTTATTGGGGTTGCGTTCTGCACCTAAGGAAGATCTGCATGCTTCCCCGGCTGAATTAGTTTTTGCACAACCTCTCCGTTTGCCGGGGGAATTTCTCCCCGATAACCCCGCACCAAATGGCCCCCCTGCTCAGCCGTGGCAGAGTGACTCGGGAGCAAACACGCTCCCTGGCCCGGTCCATCACAGTTTCCCACACGTTTTTGTGCCAAAGTCTTTAAAAAATGCAGAGTTTGTTTTTGTTAGACACGATGCTCAGCGTCCAAGTTTGCGGCCGTTTTATGACGGACCATTCAGAGTGCTGGAGACCGGGCAGAAGCATTTTCTGCTAGATTTAGGGGGCAGAAGGGAGTTGATTTGCATAAACAGGCTCAAACCCGCTTTTGTTTTGGCTGATGAGGAAGTGCAGCTCGCGAGGCCCCCCCGCCGTGGCAGGCCGCCGAAAGGACATTCTCCAGAATCTTCACAGAAAGGTGCTAACAGCTTTAATCCACAGATGCAGAGAGATGTTGCAGGGGTAGCAAAGCCAGGTTGCAGCAGATTCGGCAGAAGGTTAAAACCCAGGCAGTTGGTGGATTGATTAGCGATATATGGAGTGTTTTGTGTTTTTCTTTTTTTTTTTATGCCATGCAGGTTTTACCCTTACTAGACGTTTGGGGGGGGGGGGGGTAGTGTGGGCGACACACATTGTGGGCTCACATTTCCACAGAGATATGACTGTATGCGTATTGGGGGTTTCACGTCTGGAAGGACAAAGGACTCGAATCTGCAGAAGATAACGAGGAGGTGTGAGATTGGTCTTTTTGTCCCACAGAAGATGCCCCGGAGGGATTTCCGGTTCATCAAGGAATGAGAGACAATGGTGAAGGTTCAAAGGGGTGCTTTGTGACTGTATGTTTACTGAAAACACCATGTGACTTGAGTTCTGATGCTGGAAGCATATAAAAGGGTGATGTGATATGATTCTTTCTCTTCTTCCTGCTTTGAGAATGCTAGACGATGTGTTCTGTCAATAAAGCTGAACTTAAGAACTAAACTCAGCCTCATCATTCGAGCACATCCTCTACAATACTACTTTTAACCAGACGCTAGATAGAATAGATAAACACCCAACTGGCAGCTGTGCACATTGTGGTTCTCCGGAAACAGTTCAAAACATTTCGTTGGAATGTCAGGAATACCAGGAACAAAGGAAACATCTGATTGCATTAATGGAAAGGACTAATGTCAGTTTTGTTTTGGAAAACATGTTAGGAACTTCAGTCAAAGAAATATATGTAGATCTATTTAGATATTTAAGTGCAACTCGATTAATTAAAAGAATTTAGTTTTTATTTTCCCTGCCATTCTCTTGTCCACACTCCAACCCTGTGGGTGGTGGTGGTGCACCTGTGAGCTGGTTGCTAGCCGGCAATCAGATCTAGAAGAAGAAAAAAGAAGAGTGATATAAAGTGAAGTATGTGGCGGTAATGCAGCTGTAAGCTGGTTGCCAACTGCCAATCAAATCTAAAAGAAGAAGAAGAAGAATTGCAGACACAACAGGCAAGCAAATATGTTTTAACTATTTACAGTTATTCAGTGCTCAGCATGCCGAGTGCGAGTGAAGGGGGCAAAAACGTGACCTACAAGATGGCATCTATTTTATTTCATGCTTTTGTATGCCTTGTAATAGAAAATCATGGTTGTGTGATTTTAACCCTCAAGCGACCAAGCTATTTTACGGACTGAAATGACCAAGTGGGGTCATTTATGACCCCATTGTGCTCTGTACAGGTGTGGCACATATGTTTGGTTCATATTTCCCACAAGAGTATGGTACATATGTCTGGTTCATATCTCCCACAAATGTATGGCTTATGTGGATTGTATGGCTTATGTGGATTGGGGCTTCACGTCTGGAGAAACAAGACAGGAGATGGCGAGGAGGTGTGAAGTCGGGCCCTCGTCTCGGAGAAGAGGACCTGGGGGGTTTCCCGGAACACCAGAGAATAAGAGACAATGGTGAATCTTCAGAGACTTGCATTGTGATTGAATGTTTGCAGAAGCACCATGTGACTTGAGTTCTTAATCCCCCGGAGGTATAAGAGTGAGCTGTAACACTATTCTGCCTCTTCTTGCTTTTTGAGAATGTTGGATGATTGTGTTCTGCAATAAAGCCGAACCTGAGAAATACACTCAAGTCTCGTCATTGAACACATCTTCCACACTGGTGACCCACGACAAAGAATGGCCGGTGAGAATTCTCCCGAGCAGAGCTCATCAGAGGTCAGCCTGATGGCTGCCTCCAGGCTCCAGCTGCCCGATTTCTAGCAGCACAGCCCGCGCTCCTGGTTTAGCGCGGTCGAGGCGCAGTTCAACCTCCGGAGAATCTCAAAGGATGAAACGAGGTTCTACCATGTGGTGGCGAAGCTGGACAGCCACACGGTCCAGAGGGTGGAAGACCTGGTTAACCACCCACCGGACACCGACAAGTACGGCGCATTGAAGGAGGCGCTGATCAGCCATTTCACCCCCTCGGTGCAACAGCGAGCAGAGGGGCTCCTAGAGTTGACGGAGTCAGAGAACGACAGACCGGCAGACCTGATGGTGAAGATGCTGAGACTGAAAGACTCCGAGGATGGCGAATTTATTTTCGCCCACCTTTTCCTCCGGACTCTGCCGCCAGCAGTGAGAGTGACCCTGGCAGACTCACCCCGATTGGCCAAGCGGGACTACCAGGGGCTCGGCAAGGAGGCGCAGCGACTCATCGACGCCCACAAGCGGAACGCGGTTTCGGCCGCGGCAGCTGAGCAGAAGACAGCGCCCGGAGATGGTTTGGAGCCAGTGGTGGCCGCGCCAGACGACCCGACGGCGGCGGCGACAGGCGTCAGGCGACACGGAGCTGAAGACGGCCTGTGTTTCTACCACCGCCGTTTTGCGGAGAGGACACACAGATGTCTCCCACCGTGCTGCTTCAAGCATCAGGGAAACGCCAAGACCGGGGGTCGGTAGCGGCTGCGTCCCTCGGAGAAGAAAATAAGCTGCTTTACCTGACAGATGCACACTCAGGGAAGCAATTCCTCGTGGACACAGGCTCCCAGCTGAGTTTTGTCACGCCTACCTACGTGGAACGGCTGATGCCGTCCAAAGCTCCCTGGGTGTCAGTATCAGCAGCGAATGGCTCAGCGATTAAGACCTTCGGTGAGAGGACCATGCTTCTGTCCTTACAGGGCCGTTCATTCAAGTGGACCTTTATTGTAGCAGCAGTCAGTTTTAACATGTTAGGGGCTGATTTTTTGTGCTCACATGGTTTATTAGTTGACCTTGCTAATAGACGTCTGGTTAATGCACTTTCTTTTCATTCTATCCCCTGCACAGCTCGGGTGGCTCCGCCGACTGCACACGCCAACGTCACAGCTGCAGGTGGTAAGTTTCATGCTCTGCTCACTCACTTTCCAGCACTCACAGTTCCAAAGTTTTCGGCAACAGTGGCCAAATACGGGGTGGAACATTTTATCACCACCACTGGGCCCCCCGTTTTTGCAAAAGCCCGGTGCTTGGACTCAGCTAAACTGGCCATAGCGCGTGAGGAATTTGCCAACCTGGAGAACCTGGGCATAATTAGACGCTCGAACAGCCCCTGGGCTTCCCCGTTACACATGGTCCCAAAGGCTGATGGCTCGTGGCGACCTTGTGGCGATTTCCGCAGGTTGAACAACGTCTCAGCACACGACCGCTACCCGATTCCACACATCCAAGATTTCTCAGTTCATTTGGCGGGGGCGCGCATTTTTTCTAAAATAGACTTGGTGCGCGGCTACCATCAAGTCCCCGTGCGTGCGCAGGATATTCCCAAAACCGCGGTAATAACTCCATTTGGGCTTTTTGAGTTTTTGCGCATGCCGTTTGGGTTAAAGGGCGCCGCGCAAACTTTCCAACGCATGATGGATGCTGTTTTACGCGACCTGCCTTTCGTGTTCGTCTATTTAGACGACATTTTGGTAGCCAGCACGTCCGAGGACAAACACGAAACCCACCTCACAGCGGTTTTTCGGAGACTGGCAGAGCACGGGTTGATAATTAACCCAGCGAAGTGCCAGTTCGGGGTGGCGCAAATCGATTTTTTGGGGCACCGCGTTTCGCCTGAAGGTGCGGTTCCTCTGCCGGAGAAGGTGCGCGCAATAACAGATTTCCCCCGACCTCAAACGATAAAAGCGCTGCAGGAGTTTCTAGGGATGGTTAATTTTTACAACCGGTTTCTTCCGAGCGCAGCGCGGCTTATGCAGCCACTGTACGCAGCACTGAAAAAACAAAAACCCACGAATAAGGTCAAATGGTCTCCGGAGCGGGAGCGCGCTTTCTCCCAGGTTAAATCAGCACTTGCAAGCGCCGTTTTGTTAGTGCACCCGGTTTCAACAGCCCGTTTGGCGCTCACCACCGACGCTTCGGACCTAGCGGTGGGGGCAGTCATTGAACAGTGTGTGGCAGGGACCTGGCAGCCTCTCGCGTTCTTTAGCAAATCCTTGTGCGATAACGAGCGTAAATACAGCGCTTTTGACAGGGAGCTTTTAGCCCTACACTTGGCCATCCGCCATTTCCAGTTCTGGCTGGAAGGGCGGCGTTTCACCGCTTTTGTGGACCACAAACCGTTAACTTTTGCGATGGCCAAAATCTCAGAACCTTGGTCAGGCCGACAACAAAGACAGCTAGCCGCAATATTGGAGTTCACCACCGATATCCAGCATGTCGCAGGCAAGCACAATGTAGTGGCGGACTGTCTCTCACGTGCTGTGGCAACGCCAGGCCACGTGGGGGCAGACTCGGTGGCTGTGGGCCAGGGCAGTGACGCAGGAGCGCGCGCAGCCCCAGTCCACGTAGGTTTGGATTATGCAGACATGGCTGCGGAGCAGGTTGGTGATGCGGATGTGCGCGCACTCCAGTCTGGACCAACAGGGTTAAGGCTGGAGCACAGGGTGCAGCAAATAGGTATGCCCCCCTTAATATGCGATGTCTCCACGGGTCGGCCTCGTCCAGTGGTTCCAGCCGCGTGGCGCCACCGCGTTTTTGACTCGGTCCATTCGCTCGCACACCCGGGGGTACGCGTATCGGTCAAGATGGTGGGGGAGAAATTTGTCTGGCCGGGGTTGCGCAAACAGGTCAAGGAATGGGCAGCGGCTTGTGTAGCGTGCCAGAGGGCTAAGATACACAAGCACACGAGGGCCCCTTTGGAGCCTTTTCACATCCCGGCTAGGTTCAGGTTCAGGTTACTTTATTTGTACCCGTAGGTAGATTTGTTTTGCAGTTGGTGACATCCATATTTACAAGCCACTAATTACATTCAACATAGACACAAACACAGGCACACATCTTACAAAATAGGTAAATATAGAATATGTACAATATAATTTTATAGCTTGTTCAACTCTTTGACAGCAGCAGGGACAAAGCTGTTTTTGTAGCGCTGGGTTCTACTTTTTGGGACAGCAAACCTCCGTCTGGAGGGAAGAAGCTGAAAGTTGCAGTGCAAAGGGTGGGAGTCATCATTTAAAATCGAGTCGGCCATCCTCTGTACTTGTTTGGCGTACAGGGATGCCAGGCTCAGCTGTGACTCACCAAGCAAACGACTGGACCATCTGACTACCTGATCCAAGGATTTCCTCTGTTTCAGTTTTATCTGACCAAACCATGACATTAAAGAAAAGGATAAAACAGATTCAATAAAAGCCCGATAAAACATAGTCATTATGGGTCGGTCAATTTGGAAGCGTGCAAGTTTCCTCAAACAATGCAAATTTTGCTGACCCTTTTTGCACACCCTTTCACAGTTCACCTCAAAGTTCAATCCACTATCAATAATCGTCCCAAGATATTTGTACGATTGTACACATTCAGTGGTCTGGCCTTTTAGTATGGTGACTTTGTGCCTGGGAGTTTTCCTCCTAAAGTCGATAATCATATCTTTCGTTTTTGTTGTATTCAGCTACAGGTAGGAATCCTCACACCAGTGAACAAAGTCATCAACTACTGGGCCATGGCCACTCTCACCATCCTGGAGGAGACTGACAATGACTGAGTCATCAGCATACTTTATAATGTGTCTGTTGTCATGTCTACTCCGACACATGTTTGTGTACAGGATGAAGAGTAGTGGTGACAACACACACCCCTGAGGGGAGCCAGTAGAAGAGCACTTTAGGTCAGACAATGTGCCATTGACCCTTACTCTCTGCGTCCTGTTGGTTAAGAAATCCAGAATCCAACCCACCAGATTATTGCTTAAATCAAATTGTTGCAGGAGCCTTTCAACTAAAATATGAGGTTGGATTGTATTAAAGGCAGAAGAAAAGTCCACAAATAAAAGCCTGGCGTGTGTCCCGTTAAAATCCAGATGTTTAAAAAGCATGTCAAACAGAGTGACAGTGGCATCCTCCACTCCTCTGTGAGGCCTATAGGCAAATTGCAGAGGATCCAATGCATGTTCAGTCTGCCTTAGGACCTCACATCTGACCAGTTTTTCAAAAATTTTCATTAAAATTGAAGTCAAAGCAACTGGTCTAAAGTCATTTACCGTTTTAGGACAGCTGGATTTTGGAACGGGAACAACCACGGCATCTTTCCAGATCTTAGGCACATGTTGTGTCTGTAAGGACTTATTGAAAATGTAATGAAATATAGGACTCAGTTCATGTGCACAGGACTTTACCAGGCGCCCACATATATTATCAGGGCCCTGACTTTTGTTCACTTTTACAGCGCGGAACTCCCTTTCAACATCCTGCACCTCAATATTAAAGTGTTGATTGTCTTTGAGTTTCTGTTTCAAATCTTGGATTTCTGTGCTAAAATCAAAGGAGTCAAAATGACCATAAAAACAATTAAGAGCATTAGCCAGCTCTGTGTCTGAACTAAAACCATCTAAAAACACACGATTACTGCGCTCTGTGCTCTGAAGGCCTGCAATAGTTTTCATACTGGCCCAGGCCGAACCCAGTTTATTTGCTGCCATCTTGCTTTCCAATTCTGATTTATAATTCTGTTTTGCTCTTAAAATTTCAGCCTTCAGCTCCTTGGTGGCAACCTGTAGTTCAGAAACAGACCCCTGTTTAAAGGCAAGAGCTTTCCTCTGTAAGCAGGATTTAACTGATTTAGTAACCCATGGTTTGTTGTTGGGGTATATTTTGACACGTTTATGTGGAACAATCTTATTTTGACAGTAAGCCATGTATGAGCATGTGAGCTCAGCCAGAGAGTCCAAGTCATCCCCGCAGGCCATTATGAACATCTTCCAGTCTGTACAGTCAAAGCATTCCTGGAGGCTGTGCTCTGAATCTTCTGTCCACACATCAATGTCTCTCATCTCCACCTTGCCTCTTCTGAGAGCAGTTTTATATGTGGGCAGCAAATGTACACAGTTGTGATCTGATGATCCTAAAGGAGGAAGGGGGAGTGATTTATAGGCCCTCTCTATGGATCCATAGCACAGGTCCAATGTCTTTTTTCGCCTGGTTGGGCAGGAGACATACTGATGAAAGTTTTTAAGTGTCTTCTTTAAAGAAACATGGTTAAAATCCCCAAGAATGAAGTTTGGCGCCTCTGGAGAAATTGACTGCAGCCGCTGCACCACGTCAGAGATGGTGCTAGAGGCGGAGTCAGCGTCTGCCCTCGGATGAATATACACAACTGTGATGAAAAGTTGGGGAAACTCTCTAGGCAAATAAAAGGGGCGTAGTGACACAGACAGCAGTTCCACGTCGGGTGTACAGATGCGCTCTCTGACCGTGACAGATGTGCAGTACTGCTTATTAATGTATAAACATACTCCGCCCCCCTGATGTTTCCCCGTTACCTCTTCCTGCCGATCCGAGCGCAGCGGAGCTCCAAAGCCGTCAATCCACAGCTCTGCATCTCGATTATGCGCAGTAAGCCAAGATTCAGTGAAAGCCATGACGCAGCAGTTCTTAAAATCCTTCTGGTAACGTACGTTGCCTTGAATTTCCTCCACCTTGTTTCTCACAGACTGTGCATTCCCAAAAATGATCGAAGGAAGAGGAATGTTACCAAACTGACGTCTCCTAAGGCGCAATTTCACACCTCCATGTCTTCCACGCTTCCTTCTGCTGTCTTTCTTTTCACCGCTGTGACCGTCTCTCAAAATAAAGTCCGGCAGCTGAAATTTGGGCGCAATCAGAGACTCTGCACCAGCTGTGTTAAAGCACAGCAACACGTCCCTGGAATATTGTATTCTGCCCGCTATTCTGCTCGCCATGGAGCCGAACGCGTTTACCTCAGAGACAAAGAGCCACAGCACAGATAGCAGCAATGCGAGATAGGAGAGGAAATCCATGTTATAGATGCCAGGGAGCTCTTCGCCATATATTCCACAAACGCTCCAGGGCAGAAACGACACAGAGGATTTTCTAAAAACGTAAAAAAGTACAGAAAACACACACACGCACACACGCACTATATCATCAGCTGCAGGTCGCTGCGTGCGCATGATCAAACCGTGATCAAACCGGCTAAGCGGTTTGATCACGTGCATGTTGATCTGGTGGGCCCGCTTCCCTCGTCTCAAGGGCACACACACCTTTTGACGATGGTGGACCGCACCACACGTTGGCCAGAAGCAGTACCTCTGGCGTCAACAACAGCGGAAGAGGTTGCGCGCGCGTTTTTAACAGCTTGGGTCGTGCGTTTTGGAGTTCCGTCGGACATAACGTCAGACAGAGGCCCTCAATTTGTTTCCGAACTGTGGTCGTCTATGGCCCGCAGCTTAGGGGTGAAGGTACACCGCACTACCGCGTATAACCCGCAGGCCAACGGTTTATGTGAACGTTTTCATAGGTCATTGAAAGCAGCCCTCAGAGCATCGCTCACGGATACAAATTGGGTGGACAAACTGCCATGGGTTTTATTGGGGTTGCGTTCTGCACCTAAGGAGGATTTACAAGCCTCCCCAGCGGAGTTGGTGTTTGCACAACCTCTCCGTTTGCCTGGGGAATTTCTCCCCGAAAATCCTGCGCCCAATTGCCCCCCCGCTCAGCTGTTGCAGAGCGGCACAGGATCAAACACGCTGCCTGGCCCAGTGCATCACAGTTTTCCACGCGTTTTTGTGCCAGAGGCTTTGAAAAACGCAGAGTTTGTTTTTGTTAGACATGATGCACAACGCCCAGGGCTGAGACCGCCTTATGATGGACCGTTCAGGGTGCTGGAAAAAAATGAGAAGCATTTTTTGCTAGATTTGGGGGGCAGAAGGGAGCTAATTTGCATAAACAGACTCAAGCCTGCTTTTGTCCTGGCTGATGAACGAGTGCAGTTGGCGAAAGCCCCCTGCTGGGGCAGGCCACCAAGAAGGCATGCTCCAGAGCTCCCACAGAGATGTGCTGACAGATCTAATCCCCAGGTGCGAGGAGACGCTGCAGACGCAGCGAAGCCGGCCTACAGCAGATTTGGCAGGAAGCTCAGACCTAAGAGATTGGGGGATTGATTGTTGGTTATGTGGTAATGTTTTTTTATGTATGCATTTATGAGTGTTTGTCCCATGCAGACGTTTGGGGGGGGGGGGTCATGTGGCACATATGTTTGGTTCATATTTCCCACAAGAGTGTGGCACATATGTCTGGTTCATATCTCCCACAAATGTATGGCTTATGTGGATTGTATGGCTTATGTGGATTGGGGCTTCACGTGTGGAGGAACAAGACAGGAGATGGCGAGGAGGTGTGAAGTCGGGCCCTCGTCTCGGAGAAGAGGACCTGGGGGGTTTCCCGGAACACCAGAGAATAAGAGACAATGGTGAATCTTCAGAGACTTGCATTGTGATTGAATGTTTGCAGAAGCACCATGTGACTTGAGTTCTTAATCCCCCGGAGGTATAAGAGTGAGCTGTAACACTATTCTGCCTCTTCTTGCTTTTTGAGAATGTTGGATGATTGTGTTCTGCAATAAAGCCGAACCTGAGAAATACACTCAAGTCTCGTCATTGAACACATCTTCCACACAGGGATCCTTATTATAAATGGCTGGTTGGAGGTTTATCATACCAAAACTACTCCCTGTATTTAAGACAGGTATTTTATAATGATCTAATGTAAAATGTGTTTGCTAATAATACTTTTATTGCAAGAAATAACCAAAACGCAGACTGTAAGAACAGCATTACATTTATTTAGACAGTCCTTGTCAGTTCACTCTTGGAAAATCATCGTCATCATCATAGTCATCATAGTCATCATATTATCATCACGATGATGATGATACCTATTATTGTAGCTACGATGATGATCATAATACCTATTATGGCATTTTGCGTAATGGCGGTTTTCTTGTGGACGGTGATCCGGATCACCACCAAAATCTAATCATCTGTAGGATACCCCATTTCTGACAATCTGTGAAAATTTCATGAAAATCCGTCCATAACTTTTTGAGTTATCTCGCTAGCAAACAGACAAACAAACAGACAAATCCAGACAAACAGACAAATGTAAATCTTGCTATCCTAGGTCTGTTAGCCATGATTCACTGCAATACAATACAAAGTACTGATTAGAAGTGGAAACCGGAGTGGTGGCTCAGTAGGCAGGGGTTCAAATCCCGGCCGGGTCATACCAAAGACCATATAAAAATGGTGCTTTCTGCCTTCTAGCGTGGTGCTCCGCATAATGGAATGGGGAAAGTAAAGTTACACACAGAGCTACCAGAGGACTGACCCCCCGCTGTAGCTTTCACTACTTACAGTAGCTGTGTGGCCTAGGGTCAGAGAAACGGAGATAGGCGCTGCCCATATACACCTTCAGGTGTGAAGGGATTAACTAACTAACTATTAGAAGTGGAACATTTGAATAAAATTTATAAAACCAATGTTTAAAAACCAGTGCTTCTCTTCGGGGTCATAAATGACCCCACAAGAGTTTACGATGTCTACGCCACACCAATTGGTTGATCTCTGCAAAAAACTATGAAAGTGTGTAGGATTAGTAGACTGACAAATTCATGCTAGGAAAGAAAATTTGGATAAAAAATAAAGAGACGGCACATTAAATTATATGGCTGGGGTCGTAAATGACCCCACTCGGTCGCTTGAGGGTTAAAGTGTGCACAACATGGTAAATTAACCCTTCTTTTCAACCACATCTGAAAATTGTAAAACCAGTATCATGACCCCATAATTCGCTGTTTTGAGTTTAAATGAACACAATGGGTAATTAATCCACAATTTATACTTGCAGCTTTATACTTTCATTCTCTTCAGTGGGGCATGGTAAGATCCTTCTACAATTTAACCCTTTACACATGGATTTCATACCCTTTTTTCAGGTTTTGCTCAGAAAGAGCCTTTCCTTTTCTGAATTCTGTTTGCAGGAAATTGATAAAAATCTTCTCTCTTTTTGAAAATGTAAACTTGACCCAGTACCATTACACTGATAAGTGTTTTCTGGGAATAAGACATTTTTGTCATGAGCCAAGTGCTGCCATTTCCCCCAGACTCAGTCTCATGGCATTTTCTGCCTGTTTACTTATCTTTTGCACTTATGCCATTTTTGTATTATTGTCCTACTTACCATTTTTGTTTTTGTGTTTATGTTATTATTTTACTTTCTGTACTTATTTAAAATTATGCCTTGACGTGTTATTTTTATTCTTCATATCCCAGTTCAGTCCTTTTAACTGTTGACAGCTGTCAGGGGCGTGAAGCTTCGCATGGGCGTGCCCTGTCAGCTGTCAGTGTGGGTTTACCTCCCTCTCACTGCCTCAGCTGATCCCAATCACGTATCATCCCTTTCTTCTGCCCGTTCAAGTACCCACACCTGCTATTTGTTATGTTAATGGTTCTGGTCACTATTTAAGGGGCTGCACATTTTTGCCCAGCGCGGCACCCTACTTCAAACTACCACTTTCTTCTCGCTCCTACACGTAAATCATTTGTTGTTGTACTACGTGTTTGCTATTTATCTCCAGGTTAGTCGGCGGTGCCCTCACCATAGCTGGGCTATCTTTTCTTGCCTGTTCTTTGAGATTAGTTTCCAGGTTTAGCTGGCAATGCTCTCACCTTCACTTTAGTTATCCTTGCTGACATGTGTTTCTTTTTCACCACAAGTTTTGTGTTATTCAGTTTTGTTCTGTCAATAAATTTGCAAACTCACAGCCAGCGTTTGGTGCCTTTTTCCCTGCCTTGGAAGGCATTTATGACAATTTTTTTTAGCATCCAGTTTCTTCCGCTTAATCCTTTTCGGGTCGCAGGGGGGCTGGAGCCTATCCCAGCATCTTTGGGCGAGAGGCAGGGTACACCCTGGACAGAACGCCAGTCCATTGCAGGGCCAACACAAAGAGACAGACAACCATTCACTCTCACAGTCATATCTAAGGACAATTTAGAATCCCCAGTTTGATGCCAATTAACCTAACTTGCTTGTTTTTGGCATGTGGGAGGAAACCAGAGAAATCCCGGAGTAAACCCACGCAGACACGGGGAGAACATGCAAACTCCATACAGATCACTGTTGGTCGGGGGCTGGGATCGAACCCAGGATACCCCGGCCAAGGGTGAGTTGCTGTGCTGCTGCAGTGCTAACCACTCTGCCACCGCGCTGCCCGTGGTTTTTTTTTTTTAGCAGAGGACACAAAATGCAATAACATACGAGAATCAGCTTTTCCAGTTTTTTATTCTCATTTTATCTTCAGAAAACAATACAGGAAAACTGGTCCAAAACCCATGATCAGAAATAATTAACCTGTTGCACTCCTGTGTACCACGGATGGGCACGTCTCTGCATCCTAGAGCACACAAGGGCGCTCTCGTGCCCTCTAGGACGCATGAGGGCGCTGCGCCAAGAGCGCACTGAAAAAAAAAGCTGCATTTCCGTTCTTCCACTACAGACACAGCCGCGAACAGATCAGATATGATTGACCTCTCATTCGACTAATAAGAGCCTTGAATTGGGTTTCTGAAACCTTGAAGAACCAATGACTGAAAACCTAGCAAGAAGGACCCGTCTACCAACGTCGCGAATGCAACGAGCCAATTGAAGCACAGAAGTTCGAAAGCTGTTTTGTGTAAGGCTGGGTGAAGACAGACTGACTGCTACAGATGAAAAAAGGACCCGCAGGAAAAACCGTCACAGACCCAGCAGCACAGAGACCACCCACAAGTGCGACCTGTGTGACAGGGACTGCCATTCGCGCATCGGCCTGTTCAGCCACAGGCGGTGCTTTTTTTTTTTTTATTCCAGCAGAATAGACGTTTAAGATTCTCTTCCATGGTCATCATAGACCGACGGAGGCCAACGACGAAGGTCATAAATCATTCGCCAAAACCACAATCATGGAAGCGAAAAACCGCAATAATGGAATTATGTTTTGACCGGGTCGCGAGACCAGAACCACGAGTCCGTAACAAGGGACCAGCGTCGCGTTCGTCTGACAATGAGGAAGAGAAGTTCGCCAGGACACTGCTGCTGTGAAGAGGTAAGTGATATAAGCTAAATTAGTCTTTATCCCTGAAAATTGTAATCAAAAATGACTTTTGACCGATCAGTAAATTACAACTGTGCGGCGCACGAAGTCCGAAGTCCGTGCGCCGCGTTACACAGTTCGTGCGCCGCGTCAGGACCATGAACGCCCCCCCCGCTACTCTTCTGTAGCGAGGGGGGGGAAGCCGTGGTGACTGCGCCGCGGTCGCCACATCGCCACATGAGTCTATTCTGTCATGTAGCGATGGCCGATGTCCGTCCTCTGTAGCGAGGGGGGGACAACCCCCCCCCCACACACACACAGCCCTGAGTGTCACCTTTCATTAGAGCCCAAGATGAAGCTTCTATATTGAATCATTCAAAAGTTACAGACATTTTTCCAAACTGTGCCATTTGGCACAGTTCAAAAATGCCTGGGAACTACCTGAGGAAAAAGCTGTGTAATATATTCATTTTTCGTGGTATTGTTACAAAATTTGGACCTCATCTGGATAACACTTGGTTCTACATTTCTGTTGCATTTTCCAGCCCGGATCTGAAGCTGTGTGTTATTTGCAAGCATTTGTATCCAAAAAAACACCCAGGCCAAATTTATTTTCTTCAAGTTCACCATGTTTAGATGACTGTAACTCAGTGGCCGGAGCACTTAGAGAGATTATGACTGTTTTGCCAAAAAATTCAAAGTGTTTTCTTTTAAATGAGACCAACCCCATGAAGATGCTGCAAAGGGTTGAAGAACAGCTTTCGATTTACTTTGGGCATGTTGTTTTTTGGCGTTTTTAGGGAAATTGACCGGAGTGCAAGGGGTTAAAGAATTTCTTCAGTTTTTAACTGACTGGTCATCATTTTGTCCAATTTAACACCCTGCAGGCTGAAAGTTATTGGAAGCAAATGTAAGTCAGTGCATTTTTGTACCTTGGGCCAGGGCATAATTTCCATGACTTATGGTTGCACTGTAAAAAATAACTATGTGTTTGTGTTTTATGTGTCTTTACCACTTATCTTCTCAAGTTCAGTCAGCCTTAAATTTTAAGGCAGCCCAAACACTAACTTTTTTAAGTTGAGACTACTTTTTTTTTTACAGTGTGTGTGTGATATTCGGACAGTCTGAGCATTCACAAATCTCTATGCAGCTGAGTCCAGCAAGAAGAGATGAGCGTTTTCTATCAACTGTACAGTGTTTACCCTCATAAAAAAAGATGAGTTAGGCCCCTCACATCCACTGGTGCTGATTCCTGTATATACACAGTCAGCTATAGATCACTGTTTTCACAGTGGAACCATCCATTTCCTATAGGATCCATGGCAGTAGACCTGCCAATGTGACTCTGGCACCAAATGTTCTTTTTTGTACCTTGCTCAGAGGACATGTTGCGGAAACAACTTAAATTTACATCCTAATTTGCATGGTACTGGTTTATCGTCACCTCCTTACCAGCCACTGGGTCACCATGATGTTGATTTTCAGTTCCTCGGGTAAACTATAGAAGGCTATGGGGGCGTATGTCTGCTGCATACCTGGATAGGATAATGCATCTCAGGCCATTAATTAGGGTATATCACAAGTGAAGTTTTTTTAAAGCCATGAATCAGAAGTTGATGCAAAACTATTGCCGGTGTGGTATAGTAGCAAGAAGCACAGCCCCTGCAGAAAGTATGAAGCATTGCATGTAAAGAAACAGTTGGCATGCCACATACGCATAGTTAGGTCCATATATATTTAGACACTGACAGAAGTTTTATTTTATTTGCCAAAACATATTCAAGATACAGTTATAGATATAGTTGGGGCAGTAGTGGCTCAGAAGGTCATCCAATAACCAGAGGGTTGGTGGTTCGAAATATGCTCTCCCCAGCTATCCTGGCATTGTGTCCCTGGGCAAGACACTTTACTCACCTTGCCTCCAGTGTCCATGACACTGGGTATGAATGTGTATAAATGTTCGGTAGTGGTTGAAGAGGCTGTTGGCACAGATTGGTAGCCACGTTTCTGTCAGAAGTACAGAAGCTACAGAAGTAGCTTTCCATTGTCTGTCTGTGGAGTCAATGAATAATGGACTCATTGTAAAGCACTTTGGATATCTTGAAAGGTGCTATATAAATGCAATCTATTATTATTACTATCAATATGGGCCTAAAGTGCAGGCTCTCTGCTTTAATTTGAGGGTATTCACATCCAAATTGAAGTTATGGTTTAGGAATTACAACCAGTTTTACACAAAATACTATTTATATGTATGTAAGATTGCTGGGTCTCATCGTTTATCTTTATTTGCACTATGGGAGGTCTGGGTCTATCTTTTGTTGCCATTTGCACTACGGGTAGCATTACTGTGCATAGACTGCTGTTGCTGTTTTTCAAGCCTTATTCCTTTTTCTTTTTTATATTGTGCATATTACTGAAGAGAGAGAGAAACGCCATTTCAATTCTCCTGTATGTCCTGTACATACAGTAGTATTGGCAAATAATACCTTTGAATCATTTCATGGGCTCAAAAGTAATTGGACAATTGACTCAAAAGCTACTTCATGGGCTGCATGGGCTATTCCCTCATAATTCCATAATCAAGCAGATTTAAGGTCTGAAGTTAATTCCAAGTGTGGCATTTGCATTTGGAAGGTGTTGCTGTGAATCCACAACATGTAGTCAAAGGAGCTCTCAATAGAAGTGAAACAGACTATCCTTAGGCTGAAAAAAGAAGAAGAAATCCATCAGAGATAGCAGAAATGTTAGGAGTGGCAAAAATAAACAGTCTGGTATATACTGAGAAAGAAAGAGTGCAGTGGTGAGCACGGGAACTCAAAAAGGCCTGGATGTCCCCAGAATGATGATTGCAAGATCCTTTCCACGGTGAAGAAAAAACCCTTCCTACATCTACCCAAGTGAAGAACATTCTCCAAGAAGTAAGTATCTATAAATCTACCTACCTTAAAGAGAAGAATTCAGAGCAAATACAGAGGGTTCACCACAAGGTGCAAACCATAAATTAGCCTCAAAAATAGAAAGGCCAGATTAGACTTTGCCAAAATCATCTAAAGAAGCCAGATCAATTCTGGAACAGCATTCTTTGGACGTATAAAACCAAGATCAATGATGAGAAGAAGAAAGTATGGAGAAGGCTTGGAACAGCTCATGATCCAAAGCACACCACATCTTCTGTAAAAGATGGTGGAGGCAGTGTGATGCATGGGCAGGCATATCTTCCAGTAGAAATGGGTTATTAGTGTTTATTGATGATGTGACAGAAGATAAAAGGGATCACATGAATTCTGAAGTGTTTAGTGATATGCTGTCTGATCAGATTCAGTCAAATGCAGCAAAGTTGATTGGACAGCACTTCATAGTACAGATGGACAATTACCCAAAACATACTGCAGAAACAACCCAGGAGTTATTTAAGGCAAAGGCCAAGTCAATCGCCAGATCTCAACACGCTCGAGCATGCATTTGACTTGCTTAAGACAAAGCTTAAAGTGACACTCAGGCAAAAATAAAGTTGGTTTTTTTTTTCCTGTTGTTAAGATGTCTCTAGCATATTTTTTGTGACTTACAAGACATATCAAAAACGAAATCACTGCAATGTCTCATATCTCTGTTGTTGTAAAGTTTCACTTAAGCCCCCCTCCCAAAATGGGTGACTTTGGACAGAATGTTTCTTGCTTTGTAAGTATTCCTGCTTAGCCTGATTGATTATAACCAGTCAGCTATGGAAATAATTTCTTTTCTGTCAGACAGTGAATAAGGTTAGCTCAAGTAGGTTCATTTTGTCTTCTTTTAATTATTTACCTTTTGTTCTTATTAAAAACAAAAAGAGAAAGATGTTTTTACCTTCTTTACATGTTTCAACTGTGCACTGCAGCCTTGGTCAGAAGAGTCAGCTGATTGTAAACCCACCCTCTGGAAGAGATACGTGGACAACATTCTGGAGAAAATAAGGAAAGGACACACACAAGAACTCACTGACCATCTGAATAGCAGGGACAGCACTGGGAATATAAAATTCACATACGAAGAGGAAGAAAATGGCACCATAGCTTTTCTGGACATGAAAATCCACCACAACGATGATGGCAGTATAAAAATCACAGTTTACAGGAAACCAACCCACAAAGATCAATACCTACTATGGACATCAGAACACCCCACAGCACACAAACTATCAGCTGTCAGGACGTTATATGAACAGGCCACCATCATCACAGACCAAGAAGACAAACAGGAGGAGGAAAACCACATAAAACATGCACTCATACGCTGCCAATATCCAGTATGGGCCATAAACAAAGGGAAACAGCAAGTCAAAAACAAAGAAAACAAACAGGAATCAAGACACAGAAAAAAAAGCCAAAATCAAAAACAAGGACACCATAACTATACTATACTTCTGAGGGATAATGGAACCAATTCAAAGGATCATGAAAAAATACAAAATAAACATAGCAGTAAAACCACACAAAAAATTAAAACACTTATTAGTACACCCCAAGGACAAAATAGAACAAGACAAAAAAATGCAATGTAATATATGAAATATGCAGATCATGCAACAAAACCTACATTGGAGAAACCGGAAGATCATTCACCACAAGGAAAAAAGAACACCGGAAGGAATGTGAGAAGGAAACACAAGGATGACTCACAAGATCACAAAAAGAAAAGGCAGAACAAGAAACATTAAAATCAGCAATATCACATCACTGCAAAAGAAATAATCACATCATGGACTGGAACAATGCAAAAATCACTGGATCGGAGAGCAACAGACACAAACGCTGGATGCAGGAGGCCATAGAAATCAGGAAGCGGGGAAAAGATGAACCGGGATGAGGCGGCCTTTAGACCTGGGACCACATTCTCCAGAGACCATTGGACAGCGGAAAGCGGGGCCGGCTGGGTGGAGCTGACAGGTCTGCTGGGCTGGCCCCGCCTATGAAAGTCAGCTGATAAAATGACACCTGGCAGCAATCAGCTGACTCTTCTGAGAAGGCTGCAGTGCACAGTTGAAACATGTAAGGAAGGTAAAAACATCTTTCAATTTTTGTCTTTAATAAGAACAAAAGGTAAATAGTGAATAAGGTTGTTTTTACCTTAACATGTTTCAGCCATTTCTTGCAGCCTTCCTCAGAAGGGTCACGTGATGTTGTGGTGACGATCAGCTGTTTGTCCAGGTTTACCAGACAGGAGAGGACGACTACTCCCCCTGCTGTCTGATATCCTTCAACAGTACGATAGGATAAGATAAACCTTTTATTAGCCCCATAATGGGGAAATTCCAGGATTGCAGCAGCACGGGGTAGCAGCAATCAGAGCAGTAATTAATAAGATAAGATAATAAGAACAAATGAATATACATACAACTCCCACCTCCGGAAGAACTTCAACCACATTCCGAGGGAGTCTGGAGACATGGAGTCTGAATGGGCCATGCTCTCCACCTCTGTTGTTGAAGCGGCGGCCCAGAGCTGCGGCCGCAAGGTGGTCGGTGCAGCTCGTGGTGGCAACCCCCGAACCAAGTGGTGGACACCAGTGGTGAGGGGGGCCGTTAAGCTGAAGAAGGAGTCCTATCAAGCTTGGTTGGCTTGTGGGACTCCCGAAGCAGCTGAGGTGTACCGGCAGGCCAAGCGGAGTGCAGCTCGGGTGGTTGCTGAAGCAAAAACGCGGGTATGAGAGGAGTTCGGTGAGGCCATGGAACAAGACTTTCGGTCAGCTTCAAAGAGATTCTGGCAAACTGTTCGGCGGCTCAGGAGGGGAAAGCAGCTCCCCGTCCACACTGTGTATGGTGCGGATGGGACACTGTTGACTTCAATGGGGATATCGTCGGGCGGTGGAAGGAATACTTCGAGGATCTCCTCAATCCCACTGATACGCCTTCCACAGAGGAAGCAGGGTTTGGGGACGAGGGGGATGACTCGCCTATCACAGGGGCTGAGGTCACCAAGGTGGTTAAAAATCTCCTTGGTGGCCGGGCCCCGGGGGTGGATGAGATTCGCCCTGAGTACCTCAAGGCCCTGGATGTTGTTGGGTTGTCATGGTTGACACGCCTCTGCAACATTGCGTGGAGGTCGGGGGCAGTGCCTTTGGCATGGCAAACCGGGGTGGTGGTTCCTCTCTTCAAAAAAGGGGACCGGAGGGTGTGCTCCAACTTTAGAGGGATCACACTCCTCAGCCTCCCTGGGAAGGTCTATGTCAAGGTACTGGAGAGGAGAGTCCGGCCGTTGGTCGAACCTCGGATTCAGGAGGAGCAATGTGGTTTTCGTCCTGGCCATGGGACATCGGACCAGCTCTTTACCCTCTCGCGAATTCTTGAGGGTTCGTGGGAGTTTGCCCAGCCAGTTTACATGTGTTTTGTGGACTTGGAGAAGGCATTTGACCGCGTCCCTCGTGGATTTTTGTGGGGGGTGCTTCGGGAGTATGGGGTAGCGGGCTTGTTGTTACGAGCTATTCGGTCTCTGTACGACCGTTGTGAGAGTTTGGTTCGTATTGCCAACACTCGGTCGGAGTCATTCCCAGTGAGAGTTGGACTCCGCCAGGGCTGCCCTTTGTCACCGATCCTGTTCATAATTTTTATGGACAGGATTTCTAGGCGCAGCCAGGGAATGGAGGGTGTCATGCTTGGTGACCACAGGATCTCATCTCTGTTGTTTGCAGATGATGTTGTCCTGTTGGCTTCATCCAGCAATGACCTACAGCTCTTGCTGGGACGGTTTGCCGCTGAGTGTGAAGCGGCTGGGATGAGAATCAGCACCTCCAAGTCCGAGTCCATGGTCCTCAGCCGGAAAAAGGTGGATTGTCCTCTCCGGGTTGGGGACAGGCTCCTGCCCCAAGTGGAGGAGTTTAAGTATCTTGGGGTCTTGTTCACGAGTGAGGGGAAAATGGAGCGAGAGATCGACAGACGGATTGGAGCAGCATCTGCAGTGATGCGGACGTTGTACCGGTCTGTTGTGGTGAAGAGGGAGCTTAGTTCTAAGGCAAAGCTGTCGATTTACCAGTCAATCTACGTTCCTACTCTCACCTATGGTCACGAGCTTTGGGTAATGACCGAAAGAACGAGATCGCGGATACAAGCAGCTGAAATGAGCTTTCTCCGTAGGATTGCTGGACTCACCCTCAGAGATAGGGTGAGGAGCTCAGTCATCCGGGAGAGGCTCAGAGTAGAACCGCTGCTCCTCCACATTGAAAGGAGTCAGTTGAGGTGGTATGGGCATCTGATTAGGATGCCTCCTGGACGCCTCCCACTTGAGGTGTTTCAGGTACGTCCCACTGGGAGGAGACCCCGGGGCAGACCCAGGACTCGGTGGAGAGACTATGTCTCCCAGCTGGTTTGGGAACGCCTTGGTATCCCCTCTGAAGAGCTGGAACAGGTGGCTGGGGAGAGGGAAGTCTGGGCTTCTCTGCTTGAACTGCTGCCTCCGCGACCCGGACCTTCGGAAAAGCGGTAGAAGATGGATGGATGGATGGATGGAATATACATACAGTATGTACACAGATATATACACAGTGCTGATGTGTAGATACCTGTCCTCCACAGGATACCGGACAGCAGGAGGTGTAGTCCTCTGCTGTCTGGTAAACTTGGACAAATAGCTGATTAAAAACAGCTGATTGTCAAAACAACATCACATGACCCTTCTGAGGAAGGTTGCAAGAAGTGGCCGAAATACATTACGGTAAAAACAACCTTATTCTCTGTCTGAGAGAAAAGAAATTATTTCTATAATTAATTTAGAAGACAGTATGAACCCTTCTGGATAATTAACTAATCAGGCTAAGCATTGGGCAGGGCTATAGATGAGGGAAAAAAAGGAGCTGAGGAGCAGCAGGAGCTTTTACAAGTCGGGAAAGATGACTTTAGGCAGTCATTGCCTGCAAAGGGTTCTCAACAAACTATTTAAAATGACCATTTTATTTATAATAATGTTAATTTGTCTAATTACTTTTGAGCCCCTGAAATGAGGAGATTTTGTATAAAAATGTTTGCAATTCCTAAACTGTAACTCCAATTTGGATGTGAATACCCTCAAATTAAAGCCGAGAGTCCACACTTTAAGTCCACATTGGTTATATAATTGCATCTTGAATATGTTTAGGTAAACAGTTTAAATAACAAAACTTCTGTCAGTGTCCAAATACATATGAACCTAGACGTATACATAATCCACAAGTATGTCTCATTTTGACTGGATTATGACCATTAAATGGCTGGAAATATCATGTTGCTATGTAATTACTTTAAGAGTCATATAAAGGATGGCAGTGTTATTGAAAAAAGCGCAGAAAAACAGAAAATAAGGGAAATCAGATTGATTTCAGAATTTTCAGATGTGGTCGCAAGGAAGAGGTTAATTTACCATGTTGTGCACACTTTAAAATCATGCAACCATGATTTTCTATTTCTAGGCATACAAATGCATGAGATAAAACAGATGTCATCTTGTTGTTAGATGGGGAGGGAGGGGTAGGCCCCCTTTTTAAGGCCTTTTCTTGGCCTTGGCCACACCTCTAAATCTCAAACCACTTCCTGAACCAGTCACGTGGTACGACTGGCTGGGAGGCTTTGGACGTCATCACATTCCCCATCGATACAGTCCTTGATACATGCTTCACAAAATACTTCCTGGATTACTGAGCACATGTGCCAAAACTCCGGCACACCGAGTCCCATCGATTAATGCATCTTATATAAATCAGTGACAAAATAATGAAAATCAAATTATAAGATAATTATAATATAGTGTCAGAGTGTATTAAAATTATTTAACTAAATTAAACCAAAAACTTATCCACTGTCATGTTTGGAACTTTTTGAAACCCCACTGCCTCATTGATGTGCAGGTTGAATGGCTCACATGACAAGCGAGCTCTTCTTCTGAACTTTCCACAGCTTTCCCCAGCTTTAATGTAAGTGAGTACAGGAGAGTAACAGTCTTAATCATCAGATGCTGTTTAGCAGAACTACTGTCCTTGGCACAGAACAGCAAGCTAACGCTGTCCATGTAATGAGCTAAGTACAAATCAATGTTACTGTAAAAACTAATTGAATTCTCATGGAAATTCTTGTGTGTGATTCTGCACACTGACCAATTAAAGGGTACCTGTAGTGAATTTTATCCATCCATCCATCCATCTTCTACCACTTTTCCGGAGGTCCGGGTCGCGGAGGCAGCAGTTCAAGCAGAGAAGCCCAGACTTCCCTCTCCCCAGCCACCTGCTCCAGCTCTTCAGAGAGGATACCAAGGCGTTCCCAGACCAGCTGGGAGACATAGTCTCTCCACCGAGTCCTGGGTCTGCTCTGGGGTCTCCTCCCAGTGGAACGTGCCTGAAACACCTCAAGTGGGAGGCATCCAGGAGGCATCCTAATCAGATGCCCATACCACCTCAACTGACTCCTTTCAATATGGAGGAGCAGCGGTTCTACTCTGAGCCTCTCCCGGATGACTGAGCTCCTCACCCTATCTCTGAGGGTGAGTCCAGCAATCCTACGGAGAAAGCTCATTTCAGCCACTTGTATCCGCGATCTTGTTCTTTCGGTCATTACCCAAAGCTCGTGACCATGGGTGAGAGTAGGAACATAGATTGACTGGTAAATCGACAGCTTTGCCTTAGAACCAAACTCCCTCTTCACCACAACAGACCGGTACAATGTCTACATCACTGCAGATGCTGCTCCAATCTGTCTTTCAATCTCTCGCTCCATTTTCCCCTTACTCGTGAACAAGACCCCAAGATACTTAAACTCCTCCACTTGGGGCAGGAGCCTGTCCCCAACCCAGAGAGGACAATCCACCTTTTTCCGGCTGAAGACCATGGACTCGGACTTGGAGGTGCTGATTTTCATCCCTGCCGCTTCACACTCAGTGGCAAACCATCCCAGCAAGAGCTGTAGGTCATTGCTGGATGAAGCCAACAGGACAACATCATCTGCAAACAACAGAGATGAGATCTTGTGGTCACCAAGCATGACACCCTCCATTCCCTGGCTGCACCTAGAAATCCTGTCCATAAAAATTATGAACAGGATCGGTGACAAAGGGCAGCCCTGGCGGAGTCCCACTCTCACTGGGAATGACTCAGACCGAGTGTTGGCAATACGAACCAAACTCTCACAACGGTCGTACAGAGACCGAATAGCTCGTAACAACAAGCCCGATACCCCATGCTCCCGAAGCACCCCCCACAAAAAAACACGAGGGACGCGTTCAAATGCCTTCTCCAAGTCCACAAAACGTATGTAAACTGGTTGGGCAAACTCCCACGAACCCTTGAGAATTCTCAAGAGGGTAAAGAGCTGGTCCGATGTGCCACGGCCAGGACGAAAACCACATTGCTCCTCCTGAATCTGAGGTTCGACCAACGGCCGGACTCTCCTCTCCAGTACCTTGGCATAGACCTTCCCAGGGAGGCTGAGGAGTGTGATCCCTCTAAAGATGGAGCACACCCTCCAGTCCCCTTTTTTGAAGAGAGGAACCACCACCCCGGTTTGCCATGCCAAAGGCACTGCCCCCGACCTCCACGCAATGTTGTAGAGGTGTGTCAACCATGACAGCCCAACAACATCCAGGGCCTTGAGGTACTCAGGGCGAATCTCGTCCACCCCCGGGGCCCGGCCACCAAGGAGATTTTTAACCACCTTGGCGACCTCAGCCCCTGTGATAGGCGAGTCGTCCCCCTCGTCCCCAAAGCCTGCTTCCTCTGTGGAAGGCGTATCAGTGGGATTGAGGAGATCCTCAAAGTATTCCTTCCACCGCCCGACGATATCCCCAGTTGAAGTCAACAGTGCCCCATCCGCACCATACACAGTGTGGACAGGGAGCTGCTTTCCCCTCCTGAGCCGCCGGACAGTTTGCCAGAATCTCTTCGAGGCCGACCGAAAGTCTTGTTCCATGGCCTCACCGAACTCCTCCCATACCCGGGTTTTTGCTTCAGCAACCACCCGAGCTGCACTCCACTTGGCCTGCCGGTACACCTCAGCTGCTTCGGGAGTCCCACAAGCCAACCAAGCTTGATAGAACTCCTTCTTCAGCTTAATGGCCCCCTCACCACTGGTGTCCACCACTTGGTTCGGGGGTTGCCACCACGAGATGCACCGACCACCTTGCGGCCGCAGCTCTGGGCCGCTGCTTCAACAACAGAGGTGGAGAACATGGCCCATTCAGACTCCATGTCTCCAGACTCCCTCGGAATGTGGTTGAAGTCCTTCCGGAGGTGGGAGTTGAAGACCTCCCGGACAGGGGCCTCAGCCAGACGTTCCCAGCACACCCTCACTATACGTTTGGGTCTACCAGGTCTGAATGGCTTCCTCCCCTGCCATCGGATCCAACTCACCACCAGGTGGTGATCAGTTGACAGCTCTGCACCTCTCTTTACCCTGGTGTCCAAGACATACGGTCGCAGGTCTGATGACACGATAACAAAATCAATCATCGACCAGCGACCGAGGGTGTCCTGGTGCCAGGTGCGCATATGGACACCCTTATGCTTGAACATGGTGTTTGTTATGGACAAACTGTGGTTAGTACAGAAGTCCAATAACTGAACACCACTCAGGTTCAGATCGGGCAGGCCATTCCTCCCAATCACCCCCCCTCCAGGTTTCACTGTCGTTGCCCACGTGCGCATTGAAGTCCCCCAGTAGGACAATGGTGTCTCCAAGAGGAGCACCCTCCAGCACCCCAGTCGCAGACTCCAAAAAGGGTGGGTACTCTGAAACATCATTTGGTGCATAGGCACAAATGATGGTCAGGACCCGTTTCCCAACCCGAAGGCACAGGGAAGCAACCCTTTTGTCCACCGGGGAAAATTCCAATATAGAGGCAGCAAGGTGGGGCGATACAAGAATACCCACCCCTGCTCGTCGCCTCTCACCCGGGGCAACTCCAGAAAAGGCCAAGCTCCAGCCCCTCTCCAGGAGACTGATTCTGGAACCAGAGCTGTGTGTTGAGGTGAGGCCGACTATATCTAGCCGGTATCTCTCAACCTCGTAAACCAGCTCAGGCTCCTTCCCCACCAGAGAGGTGACATTCCACGTACCAAAAGCCAGTTTAGAAAGCTTGGGATCAGTCCGCCAAGGTCTCCGCCTTTGACCGCCACCTAATCCACATAGCACCGGACCCCCATGATCCCTCCTGCAGGTGGTGAGCCCACTGGAGGGCGGGCCCATGTAACTCCTTTGGGCTGAGCCCTGCCGGGTCCCATGGGTGGAAACCCGGCCACCAGACGCTAGCCTTCAAGCCCCTACCCCAGGCCTGGCTCCAGGGTAGGGCCCCGGTAACCCTATACCGGGCGGGGTACACTGAATCCTTGATCTAGAATTTATCATGAGAGTCTGTTGGATCGTTCTTAGTCTGGCCCTTCACCCAGGACCAGTTTGTCTTGGGTGACCCTATCAGAGGCAAATAGCCCCGGACAACATAGCTCCTGGGATCACTGGGGCACGCAACCCCCCCCCCCCCCACCACCACCACCACGATAAGGTGATGATCCATGAGGGGGTAGTGAATTTTAATCAAATGCTATTTCAAAAGATCAAATATGATACTAGTGGTTCCATCCAGTAATTTTGGTCGTGATTCCTTCTCAAGTATGCACAAGTTTCAAGTCACTGCTCTGTCAGTCAGTCATGGTCAGCGACATCTTGTCTCTTCCATGGCTGGTTTCAGCAAAGTAGTGACACACAGTCATTGCTTTGTGCGGTTGACTGGGCTGCAGTATAGCAGTCAACAAAGTTTTAACATCAAAATTTTATGTATTTTTTTACAATCATGTACAAGCAAATCTACCTGCATATAATTTAATGAGATAAAATTCTAGTATATCAAGATTTATTCAACGTGTTCTGAAGTTACTTGACTGGGAACTTGCCTGTTCGTCAGGTCCCCCTTCAGCTGCTGGTCCCTGGAGGTACCTACGGCCGTCAATGAAGGCCATTTCCAAGGACGGTTTGTGCAGTATATATTCATGCAGATTTTGCGCCGTTTTCAACTCAGCTCTTGACCCACTGAGCATCTGCTGAACATGCTTATTTATCCGTAAACATGTTTCCTCGTCTGCAGTAAAGCCAGAATCAACGATTGTACGACACTTTCGGCCAGCAATGGCTGCTTCCCATTGGTTTGACCAAGCAATTTTTATGGGATAAAATTATTCAATATACTGACTCTAGGGGGTTATTTTTACTGAATAAACACATTTTTGGTTTATAAGTAATACCTAAAACATGTTTAATGTTGTTATAATGACCAGTACTGGTTTCCTTTAATGTCTACATGAAGCACCCATTACATTAACTTAACAGAAGAGGTGGGGGGCACTACCTATTTGAACTACCTTGCAATAGCTTTTTTCCACCAACATGAGTGCCGGTGCCAGACCTTGTGCTGGGCTGGTGCTCAACCGGTGCTCAGCTCAACACCTGAATATGTTTGTTTTCCTACTAGTGGAGCTGAACCGACAATGATGCAAAGGCATCACATTTAAAGGCATGGACATGCTCTGGGAAAAGTGGGTGTTGTTGTGGATTTTCTTTATATTAATAGATGTCCCTTGTTGATGGGGTGAATAAATAAAGGAGCAAGTAATAGATGCCTTTTTTGGATATTTATTATTACATCTTAGCCAAGAAAGGAAAATGTCACGGAGCACTGCAGGCAGGCAGTGCCACAAGAAAAGATTCAAAGTCTCAGAACAGAGCAGAGTGTTTTAATACAGTAGATCAAACAGAAAAGCATTGTTTTGAGAATGCTGAGTCAGCAGTGTTCAAGGCTGTGGTTGGATTATGGGAAAAAGTACTGAGTGTATTGTAATTTATGATTACAGGAGACAGAATGAATGGATGATTTAAAAAAAAAAATCCATAACAGTGTCCCGCCTCCTGATTTGTGACATCACCAGACCCAGACCAGCTTTGTACTGGAGCTGAAAAAAATGAGGCACCAGCACCAGTTTCTCAAACCGTGTAGCTTTTGTGGTGGAAACATGGGGAGCAGTGCCCAGCCTGGCTCCAGCACCAGTGGCGGCTCTTGTGGGAAAGCAGTAATAGAAAGCCTAAGTCCTGTCATACTTCTGCATCATGGGACCTAACTTGAGAATAAATATGTATGTGAGAATGGCTGGAGAGAATTTATTTTTAAATCCAAATCAAATTCTGCCATCAATATGATATTTCATATTGTTTCATTTCATAGATGTGTGCTATGAAATGACTTTTGTTGTGATATGGCGCTTTATAAATAAAGTTGAATTGAACTGAATTGAATTAAAGATAATTTTCCACATAAAATAAAGTTGTACATTGTCACAGAAAAGAGAAATGTTTAGTTTGTGTGAAAACGCATAGCCCAGCCCACTACATCTACTGTACTCATTTCACATCATTTATGTCACCAAACACGATCATGGGAGTTGAAAACAATGACTTGTACAGTAACTTGTATGACTTTGGCTTGGCGGTCTATTTATGTATTTGCAAAACCTTACACTTCAAAAGCTATATGACAACCTATAACTTCATTTATGTGGAAAGTTATCTTTAAATCTGACAAACATCATGTGCGTAATTCAGGGACTATGATTTCAGGCCATCACAGTGTGTACCCAGGACAGTTCATTATTGACCAGTATATCATTCAAGATCCTCAGGACCAGGTTCAAAGACAGAGCTTCTGTGCTGAGGTGAAAGTGTTAACCACTGCATGGTACCTATCTAAGGCAACAGGCAGTACTGAATTGCCTTAAAATTTGTCTGGAGAGCCTTTAAAATTAATTTGATCATAATTGCAGGCAAGATTTCTTGCATACTCCATTCAGTTTTCTCCCACAGAAGGAAACTGCATTATTAAAATGTTGTAAGCTCACAACACTTTTGATCAGTCAATTTATATCTATTCAGAAAAATATGCCACATATTACTTATTGACACACAGACAAAAGTCAAGGTGCTTGAAGGGTTAATTCAAGCCATTAAGCCTCTGAAAGGATTCAGTTTTTCTTATCATGGAGGTTATGTGATTGGTTCTTTATGACTGTTTTAGTAACTGAATCATCTCAGAGGTTTTATCTTCACTTTCCTTAGAACTACATTAGCAAGAGTTGTTCAGAAATACTTAGACAAGGAAATAAAAGAAACTGTGTACTGATATCTTTGAGATAATTAATATGATAACCTTTTCTGATGTCCTCAAGAAGATATCACAAACCAGACAGGATCCAGTTCTTGAATAACACTGAGGCTGCATTCAGACCAGGATAGTCCGGGGGTCTCGATTTGACTGGGCGGGGAATGCCAAGAATTTTTACACCTTCATTTGGTTTGGTTTGCATTCACACTGCAGCGGACCAAACTGCCTGGACAACGTCACGCAGTTACAACAACTGCTCATTTGGGGCGCTGTAGCCAAAAGCACCACTCACCAGGAAGAAAAAATCTTGGTGAAGAAGAAAAATCAGGCTCATTGATTGGTCAGGACTAAAAACGGACATCCGTTCCCTTCAGCCAGGTTGTTTGTCTGCAACAAACAAGACATTTTTTTAACTTTTCTGCTCGGCTTTCACTGATCAAAGGATTTCTCCGATTTGTGTTGTTGTCTTTATTGTTATTTTCCACCCAAAATGTACTATAGTAAACGCCACTTCCTCTTCTCAGGCTGCGTGTTGCTATGGTTACACAAATGCTGAGGGACATTTCTGCCCTTTGATCTGCTGGATGCTCCATTTGGATTCACACTGCAAGCGGAGCACACCAGACTTGTTTGCAAGAGAACCGAGACTGCTGTTTACAGGAGGACCAGACTTTACCTTGTTTGGTGTACACCAGAGTTCCAACGCACATTCAGACTGCGCCAAATGAACCGAACTATCCACGTAAGCCACAATTTGGTCCTTTGGTCCAGGCCAAACAGTGGCCGTATGAATGCGCCTTTAAGCAACTTTACTAGAATGGTAGGGGATCCACCTAGGCTCCACCAAGTTTCTGGTGCCTTCAAACCAGATGCTTTGGGTAGATGGGAGGATAGTCCATCTAGGGGAAGGAAAACCCTGCTTTCAAACCTCTGCTGCCTTGCGGCATACTCAGTCATGGGAAAGGCTTTAGGAGTCAACCCTGAGGTAAAATCTGGAGTCGGAGCCCCTGCAGTCTGTCGTTGATTTAAACTTCATTCTGGCAGCTCCTGCAATGGCACTGTAACAGCCTTGCTGATCCTTTGGATCCATCAGCAACATGGAGAGGGGGGACATGCTACATGGGCATCAGCCTGTCCTCCATATCACATTACCCAGGCTGGCATCCAGCAACACTCACCAACACAAACTCATGCCCTACACCCTGGAGAGGTCACTCCAGCTTCCCTTGCAGCATCGACACAACACGGGGAACAACAGTTACCGGGTATAAGTCATTGCTCCATTAGCGTAGAGCTTGGCGCCAGGGGTTGTTCCCGATGGTGGAGGGATCTTTGGATCTCACTGAACAACTACCACCCGCCCCAAGCTGGGCAGCCCCCAACCAGTAAGGTGTTGTCCCATCACAGTCTGCCATCCTCATTGGGTGCATGGGGATTAGGAAAGGTCCAAACAGCAGACTGCAATCATTGCACCGGGAAACAAAACAAAGCAACAAAAGAAACCAGCTTTGAAACTGGGATGTTGGAATGTTCGGACAGTGATGACCGGTCTTTCTGAAAACCTTCAGGACATCAGTGACTCCAGAAAAACAGCTGTCATAAATGGCAAGCTCAGGAGGCTGCATGTGGACATTGCCACCCTTCAGGAGACACGCCTTACTGACTCAGGCAAGCTGAAGGAGAAGGACTACACATTCTACTGGCAGTGGAAAGGCTCTGATGAGCCAAGGGAGCATGGAGTCAGTTTTGCAGTGAGGAACAACCTGCTGAATATGCTAGAGCCAGACAGCAACGGCACAGAGCGTCTCCTTACTCTTTGCCTCAACACCACTGAAGGCCCAGTCACCCTTGTTAGCATGTATGCCCCGACACTGCATTCCACACCGGACACAAAGGATGAGTTCTATGAGAAGCTCACATCCATCATTGCAAGCATTCCCAGCAAGAAGCAACTTGTTCTCCTGGATGACTTCAATGCCAGAGTGGGTGCAGATCATAACTCGTGGCCCTCTTACCTTGGACAGTTTGGTGTGGGTAAAATGAACGAGAACAGCCAACGCCTGCTTGAACTTTGCAGCTACCATGAATTATGCATCACCAACTTTTACTTCAGGACCAAGCCTCAACACAAGGTCTCTTGGAGACACCCACGCTCAAAGCACTGACATCAGCTAGATGTTATCCTGGTCAGGCATGGCACCATCAAGAACGTCCTCCACACATGCTTTTACCACAGTGCAGACTGTGACACAGATCACTCCCTGGTCTGCTGTAAGATCAGGCTACAGCCAAAGAGGATCCACCACTCAAAGAAACAAGGGAACCTCCGCATTGATATCAGCAAGATATCTCAACCAGACCTTGTGGAAAAGTTTGCAGAGACCTTTGAGAAGGAAATGCAAACCTCACAGCCCAGAGACTCTGCCACAGAGAAGTGGGAAGTACTGCGGGACACCATGAACTGCACCGCCTTGGCTACCTTTGGGAAGAAGTCCTCCAAGTCTCACAACTGGTTTGAGGCCAAATCCACAGAGATGACTCCCATCATAGAAGACAAGCACGCCCGCCCTCACGGAGTATAAGCAGTCACCCAGTGAGAAGAACCTGCAGATTCTCGGGGCTGCCGAGAGCAAGGCTCAGCAGACTGACAGGCATTGTGCCAACGAATACTGGACAGAGCTCAGTGAAGACATCCAGACAGCTGCTGCTACAGGCAACATTAGAGGGATGTATGATGGAATCAGGAAGGCACTCGGACCAGCCCACAGAAAGCCAGCTCCCCTCAAAACTTCCACTGGGGTAGTAATTACAGACAAGGGCCAACAGATGGACAGATGGGCGGAACACTACTCCAACCTCTACTCCAGACAGAACACAGTGTCCCCCACAGCTCTTGACACCATTGAGTGTATGCCCATCAGAGGAGCTAGATGCAGAGCCATCCATAGAGGAACTCAGGAAGGCCACCGACAGCTTGGCCTTAGGCAAAGCCCCAGGCAGCGACGGGATTCCCCTGGACCTGATCAAACATTGCAAAAATACCCTCCTGCTCCCATTGCATGAAGTCCTCTGTCAGTGCTGGCAAGAAGGGGCTGTACCACAGGACATGAGAGATGGCAAGATCATCACCATCTATAAGAACAAGGGCGAAAGAAGTGACTGCAATAACTACAGAGGCATCTCTCTACTCAGCATCATCGGCAAAGTCTTTGCTAGGGTCATTTTGATCCGCCTGCAGAAGCTGGCAGAACATGTCTACCCAGAGTCGCAGTGTGGCTTTCGTGCAAAGAGATCAACGGTAGACATGGTCTTCTCCCTCCACCAACTCCAGGAAAAGTGCAGAGAACAGCAGATACCCCTGTATGTTGTCTTCATAGAGCTCACCAAGGCATTCAACCTCATCAGCAGAGACGGCCTGTTCAAGATTCTCCCAAAGATAGGCTGCCCACCAAAGCTGCAGAGCATGAGCAAGTCTTTTCACTCAGACATGAAGGAGACTGTGTAGTTCAACGGGAGTTCCTCCGACCCCTTCAGCATCTGCAGTGGCATCAAACAAGGCTGCGTCCTTGCTCCCACACTCTTTGGGATATTCTTCGCTGCTCTCCTAAAGCATGCCTTTGGCACTGCAACTGAAGGAATTTACCTACGCACCAGGTCAGATGGCAGGCTGTTCAACCTTGCCCGCCTCGGAGCCAAGACGAAGGTTTGCAAAACGCTCATCAGAGACATGCTGTTTGCTGACAATGCAGCAATTGAAACACACACCCAACAGGAGCTGCAGACACTGATGGACCACTTCTCACAGGCCTGCAAGGATTTTTGACACACCATTAGCCTGAAAAAGACCAATGTCCTGGGACAAGACACTGAATCACCACCTGCCATCACCATCGATGACTATGAACTCGATATTGTCCACCACTTCACGTACCTTGGCTCTACCATAACTGACAACCTCTCCCTTGACACAGAAATAGACAGGATGATCGGGAAAGCAGCTACAACACTCACTCGCCTCACAACCAAAGTGTGAACAAACCCCAAGCTGTTGGTGAAGACTAAGATGGCAGTGTATAACTCCTGTGTCATCACCACACAGCTGTACAACAGTGAGTCATGGACTATATATGCAAAACAGGAGAAGCAACTCAATACAAAAACAACAACAACAACAACAACAATCTGAACCTGTTTTTCAATAGGGTTGACCAACCGCCCTCCCTCCCAACTGCACAACAACCACTGGTCTGATAAAAAAGACAAACAAAAACTGAAAAGCCTCATGACTAAATTTAATTACCAGCAAATCATCAAAGGACCCACCAGGATAACCAAACAATCCAGAACACTTATTGACATGGTATTTACTAATAAACCAGAACGAATAACCAGAACCTATAATCTTGTAACTGGTCTCTCAGATCATAACATGGTTCTTGCTGTCAGGAAACTTACTAAAAAGCGACTACAGTATTTTGGGGGAGTCGATATTGACAAATCAAATTTTATTATCCCCAAATCAAAAAATGAGGAGTTTGAACATTACTTAGAGAATCAAAATTGGGAGCAGCTCATGTCAACATGTGAAGTAGATGATTATTGTAATTTTATAACTGCAACAATCACAAAGTCTATAGAAAAATTTTCAAAGCAAATTAAAAGTAGACAACAGAAGATTAGCCTACCATGGTTAAATAATGAAATAAGAAAACTTATGAAGAGGCGAGACTATGCACTGAAAACATCACTAACCTCCAAACTACAAAATGATCACCTTGTGTACAAAAGTTTAAGAAATAAAGTGGTACATGAGCTGCGAAAATCAAAAATATCTTATTACAATAAACTGATAGATCATGCAAAGGGTAACAACAGTTCCCTATGGAGGCATTTAAATAACTTAACTAATAAAAAAAACGATCAGAAGGGGGTAAAGGAACTTAGAATCAATGGCAAGACCGTCAGTGACAAGGCTACTTTGGCAAATGAATTTAATTCACACTTTGTGGGCTCTGTGGAAGACTTAACAAAAATTTTTGTGCTGCCAAATGTGCTCAACAACACAAATTCCATACTTCCAACAGATACTTTTCACATCGATGAGGTAAATGAGAAGTTAATTGCTGGCGTTGTTAAAACACTGTCAAACTCAAAAACTAATGATATCTACAATATGAGCACCTCCTTTCTCAAAATGCACAGCAAAATATTAATCAAACCACTGACTCATCTCATTAATCTCTCCATTAGGTCTAGTACATTTCCATCTGGCTGGAAAAAAGCTGTCGTCATACCAGTTCTTAAATCAGGCAGTAAAGACGATATATGCAATTACTGCCCAATCTCTATCTTACCAGTCCTATCTAAGGTTCTTGAAAAAGTTGTAGCTACACAGCTGATAGACTACTTACAAGACAGTCAACTTCTTCATCCACATCAAGTTGGTTTTAGACCAGGATACTCAACAGAAACAGCAAATTGTTGCCTTATTGAAAACGTCAAACAGTCCTTGGACAGGGGTAATGTGGTAGGAGCTGTTTTTCTAGATCTCAAAAAGGCTTTCGATACTGTAAACCACAGTTTGCTTTTATCCAAAATGGTATCTTTTAACTTCTCCCCAAATACATTAGAATGGTTTGCATCTTATCTCCAGAATAGAGAACAGTGTGTAAAAGTTCACCAGGATAAATCCTCATTTTTAAACAACCGCATGGGTATCCCACAAGGGTCCATTCTTGGTCCTTTACTTTTCAGCATTTTCATTAATGACTTGCCGTTACACTGCTCAGCTGCAACATGCCAACTTTATGCAGATGATGCAGTTATTTACACAGCTGCCAAGACTCCAGCACAGGCTGCAGATGTACTGTCTACAAGTATGGTTGATGTCCAAGAGTGGCTCCTCAAGAACCATCTATTGCTGAACCTTCAGAAAACAGTCTCAATGTGCTTTTCAATCAAAAAATGTAACCTGCAACATTTTAAAGTTAATATACATGATCATGACATCAGTTTAGCTACAGAATTCAAATACCTTGGCATTGTACTAGATCCTCAACTCAAATTTAATCTTCATATAAAGAAAATTTCAAAAACAGTAAAAAAAAATCTGAACTGCTTTAAATTAATTAGATATTACATACCTTACGAAGCAGCTGCACTGTATATGCATTCTATGGTTTTTTCTCATATATCATACTGTTTGACAGTCTGGGCTCAAGCAGCCCCTTCCACAATAAGACATATAGGTTCATTATATAATCAAACCCTAAAAAGCTTGGACAAAAAGCCCATTAGGTGGCATCACTGTAATGTTTTAAAAAAATACAACCTATTGAGTTTTGAGAGCTTCATTGACCTCTGTCTTCTGAAATTAACATTCAAATGTTTCCATAAATCAGCACCCAAGCCACTTGCTGGTTTCGTCCAAAGACAGGACAGCAGCAGAGCCACCAGGAGTTCTGTTAACAATAACTGTAAAATATTCCACCGCAGAACCACATTTGGACAAACAGCTTTCTCTATAAAGGGCAGTCACATCTGGAACACAATGCCAAATGAAATTAAAATAATAACGGACTTTAAAACATTCACTAAAAATGTTAAAAACTGGCTGAAAAATAAACAAGAATGTACTCATGTATGAATTAACTGTCTGCAAAGTGAGAGTGAATGAAGGGAAGGAATAAATGTGTTTGTTTATAGTGAGTGACGGAGGGAGGAAGGCCTGAAATAGGCAAATGTGAGTTATGTTATATGTGTTAAATGTGAGTCAGGCTGTTATATTTGTGTATTTATAATATTTATAATATTTATGTTAAATGTGAGTCAGGCTGTTATATTTGTGTATTTATAATATAATATTTATAATTGTGTATTTATAATTTTTCTGCATTGATGTATGTGATTATTGTGTATATTTTTTATCTTGATTCTTTTTTCTAAAGCCCATCCAGGGACAAGAGTTGCAAATTAGCTAATAGCTATACACTCTTATGTGCAACACATCAGATTAATTGTCTTTGATTAATTGTCTATGTTTATTGCACTGTCCCTGTCAAATAAACTAATCTACTACTACTACTGCTGCCTCTGAAGACATCGAGTCCTGCTGCCCACACCCCACTCCACCATCACCCCCTCCACTCCCAACACACAGCCCCCCAACATGACCCTCACTAAGACCCAGGTGAGGACGTTGCTGAGGAAGATCAAGGCGAGGAAGGCGTCGGGACCGGACGGCATCAGCGCAAAGCTCCTCATGTCCTGTGCAGACCAGCTGTGTGGGATTGTGGAGCACATCTTCAACCTGAGCCTGAAGCTGGGGAGGGTACCGCAGTTGTGGAAAACATCTTGTGTGGTACCTGTACCAAAGGCTTCCCACCCCAAAGATCTGAACAGCTACAGACCAGTGGCCCTGACGTCCCACATGATGAAGACCCTGGAGAGACTGATCCTTGCTCACCTCCGCCCCCTGGTGGGACCAGCGATGGATCCACTCCAGTTCGCCTACCAGCATGGCATTGGGGTGGAGGATGCGGTGATCTTCCTCCTTCACCGTTCTCTGTCCCACCTGGAGAAGCTCGGGAATGCGATGAGGATCATGTTCTTTGACTTGTCTAGTGCTTTCAACACCATCCAACCGATGATCCTGAAGGACAAGCTGCTGTGTGCAGGGGTGGACCAGCACCTGTCATCATGGATCCTGGACTACCTCACTAACCGGCCACAGTTTGTGAGAACCCGGGACTGTGTGTCCGACACAATCATCGGTAGCACAGGGGCCCCCCAGGGAACAGTTTTGGCTCCCTTCCTGTTCACCCTTTAAACTGCGGACTTCTCACACAACACAACACACTGCCATCTACAGAAGTTCTCTGACGACTCTGCGATCGTTGGCCTCATCTCCAAAGGAGATGAAGCTGAGTACAGAGGGTTTATCCAGGACTTTGTGGACTGGAGCCATCGGAACTGCCTCCAGATCAACGCGAGGAAAACTAAGGAGCTGGTAGTGGACTGCCACAGGCAAGGACAACCCCTCACAGCACCAGTAAATATGCAGGGAACTGACATTGAGATGGTGACATCCTACAAGTACCTGGGTGTTCATCTGAACAATAAACTAGACTCGTCACACAATACTGACGCACTCTACAAGAAGGGACAGCGCAGGCTGTTCCTACTGAGGAGACTCAGGTCTTTTGGTGTACAAGGGGCGCTGCTGAAGTCATTCTACGACACGGTGGTGGCATCAGCCATCACTTTTGGAGTGGTCTGCTGGGGCAGTGGCGTTACAGCAGCCGATAGGAAGAGACTGAACAAACTGATCAAGAAAGCTAGCTCTGTCCTGGGGCAACGTCTTGACCCAGTGGAGGAGATGGGAGAGAGAAGGACGGTGGCTAAACTGTCATCTTGCTGGAGTCCGAGTTCCACCCTATGCAGGACATACTGAATGCACTGAGGAGCTCATTTAGCAGCAGACTACATCATCCTAGGTGCACAACCAAGAGGTTTCGCAGGTCCTTCCTACCTACGGCTGTCAGACTGTACAACCTAAGCAGGGCTGCTCGCAGAGATAGCAAAAAACGTGACAACCTAATTGTATTGAATGCAAAAGACGCAATAGACTTACGCAATGGTCCCCTCCGGTATACAACTAGGAAAATACCGGTCACTACGGAGGACGACAATATGTATGGGTACATAATCATTCCATATAGGATAACTAAGTAGACGGTTATGCTGTTTCATTCCATCTAGCTACAATGCTCCGCACTGTGTGTTTATATATTTATATATTTATTCCATCTAGCAACAATGCTCCAAACTGTGTGTGTTTCTATATTTATATATTTATTCCATCTAGCTACAATGCTCCGCACTGTGTATTTATCATATTTATATATTTATTCCATCTAGCTACAATGCTCCACACTGTGTGTCTATATATTTATATATTTATACGTACATATGTATACTCGCTGCTCTTGTTTTTTCTTGTCTTCTGATTGTTGCTCTGAGTGTTGCTATCCCTGTGCTGTTGCAATCCTGGAATTTCCCCATTGTGGGACTAATAAAGGCTTATCTTATCTTATCTTATCTTATCTTAATACCTTCCATCTACGAAGCATCCACCACATCCTGGGTATATCCTGGCAGGACAGGGTAACCAACGCAGATGTCTTGAATTGCGTGGGATTTCCCAGCATGTTCACTCTCCTCAGACAGCGCAGGCTGTGCTGACTTGGCCATGTCCACCACATGGACGATGGGTGCATCCCAAAGGACATCCTGTACGGAGAACTGGTATCTGGGAGGAGATCCACTGGACACCAAAGGCCATATAAAAATGGTAGGCTACTGTCTATCTTTTAGTTTGGTGCTCAATGGAGAAATGAATGTTAACACAGAACCAGAGGACTGAAACTTTTGTAACGGATTGCCCATCTAATTTAACTTTTTGGGGTGCCAGCCGAAGCAAAACTTCAACAAAAAATTAAAAAAAAAACTTGTTTTAAACTTAGGACAATCCCCCACAAGGATGCAAGTAAATAAAACAAATACTATGGACCCTTAAATAACTCAAATATCTCAACTTCACAAACACATTTAGGCAGTCAATATAAAGAAAGCAATATACAGGATATCACAAAAGTGAGTACACTTCTCACATTTTTGTAAAAAAAAATATATCTTTTCATGGGACAACACTGAAGATATGACACTTTGATACAATGTAAAGTAGTCAGTGTACAGCTTGTATAACTGTAAATTTGCTGTCCCTTCAAAATAACCCAACACACAGTCATTAATGTCTAAACCGCTGGCAACAAAAGTGAGTACACCCCTAGTGAAAATGTCCAATTTGTGCCCAATGAGCCAGTTTCCCTCCCCGGTGTCATGTGACTCATTAGTGTTACAAGGTCTCAGGTGTGAATGGGGAGTAGGTATGTTAAATATGGTGTTTTCGCTCTCACAGTCTCTCATACTGGTCACTGGGAGTTCAACATGGCACCTCATGGCAAAGAACTCTCTGAGGAGTTGAGTGCATGTGCTCAGCGTCATATCCATCAGGTTGTCTTTTGAAAATAGACGTATGAGTGCTGCCAGCATTGCTGCAGAGGTTGAAGGGGTGGGGGGTCAGCCTGTCAGTGCTCAGACCATATGCTGCACGCTGCATCAAATTGGTCTGCATGGCTGTCGTCCCAGAAGGAAGCCCCCTTTTAAAGATGATGCTCAAGAAAGCCCGCAAGCAGTTTGCTGAAGACAAGCAGACTAAGGACATGGCTCACTGGAACCATGTCCTGTGGTCTGATGAGACCAAGATAAACTTATTTGATTCAGATGGTGTCAAGTGTGTGTGGCAGCAACCAGGTGAGGAGTACAAAGACAAGTGTGTATTGCCTACAGTCAAGCATGGTGGTGGGCGTGTCTTGGTTTGAGGCTGCTTGAGTGCTACTGGCACTGGGGAGCTACAGTTCAACATGTACTGTGACATACTGAAACAGACCATGATCCCCTCCCTTTGGAAACTAAGCCTCAGGGCAGTATTCCAACATGATCCTGACCCCAAACACACCTCCAAGACGACCACTGCATTGCTAAAGAAACTGAGGGTAAAGGTGATAGACTGGTCAAGCATGTTTCCCCAACCTAAACCCTATTGAACATCTGTGGGGCATCCTCAAACAGAAGGTGGAGGAGCGCAAGGTCTTTAACACCATGATATCGTCATGGAGGAGTGGAAGAGGATTCCAGTGGCAACAAGTGAATCTCTAGTGAACTCCATGCCCAAGAGAGTTAAGGCAGTGCGGGAAAACAATGCTGGCCACACAAAATAATGACATTTTGGGCACAATTTGGGCATTTTCACTAGGGGTGTACTCACTTTTGTTGTCAGCGGTTTAGACATTTATGGCTGTGTGTTGACTTATTTTGATGGGACAGCAAATTTATACTGTTATACAAGCTGTACACTGACTACTTTACATTGTATCAAAGTGTCATATCTTCAGTGTTGTCCCATGAAAAGATATAATAAAATATTTACAAAACTGTAAGGGATGTACTCACTTTTGTGAGATACTGTATTTCAAAACAACTCAAAACATCAACTCATATGTCCCTTTCAGGTAAAACCACAAAATTATATCAAAGGCAAGAAAAATCTCAAACCATTAACAGTTCAAATGGTTCAGTTTTTTCTTCAGTTCACTTTCTCAGTTCAGCTCAGTTCAATTCAATATAATTCAGTTCTCTGTAACCCTTTTGGTTCAGTTCAGTTCAGTTCCATTGTTCAGTTCAACAGTTCAACCCTGCTTTGTTCAGTTCAATTCAGCCCCTTTGTTAAGCACAGTTTTGTTTTGTTTTTTAAACAAGAGACAATCCACCTTTTCTTCTTCCCGCTTCAGCTGTTTTACCTCAACTGGGTTTAAGGTTAGTGGAGGGTACTACCCTCAATTACCTCCCTGAAGAACCAAGCAGCTGTCAGCAGATGAATAAATCCTTGGCACTTGTGTAAATCCAGTTCTATGGAGGTGTGAAGAATTGTTCTAAACCCAGAGTGCTTTTGGAAAATGCCAGGGATAGGCATGGCACTTAATGCAATTCACATAGACTTGCCACCTCTGTTTGTTCCTTTGGCCACCATTTTGTCTTCTGCCATCAGCTTATGAAGGCTTGGTTCTAATTAGTGGCAAGGAGGTGGAAAGCATGTCTTAAAGGAGCAACAATTCAGGAGATTGCCACACTCCCCTGCCCTTAGGAACAGTTGCATTTATGCAGCATCTTTTGCTGTCTTTGTGCCTTTTACTGTGGGCTAGGAGGGCGTGTCCATGGTAACAACAGTGACGCCATGCTAAAGGTGATGTTCAGTTATGATCAACCACATTGTCTGAAAAACCTCAGAAAATTTCACTTCATTCTGGCAAGTAGCATGCGACTAATAAATAAAACAGTTTTCAGCAATTTTTCCTTTAACCACTAGGTGGCATTATATCTTTTGTCAGGTATTTTTATGTAGACGCGTTCAGGGCAGGACTATTTTCCATCGTGGAAACTTTGGTGGACATCGGACAAGTTTTGCTCGAGTTACAGCTGTTTGATGTTGTAACGGGAGGAGTCAAATTTTGCCATGTTGCCCCTGCCACACCTTTTGAGATTTTGACTTATGTTATGTGACTTTTCATGGCCAATGCCTATAGATGCCGCCATGTGAAAATGAGCTCACTCGGAGCAGGCCCCTAGGACTACTTTGTTCAAATGCGAGGTGTGATTTTTGGCCGAATTGGAGGTGGGGTGAATTTGAGGCAAGATGGCGGCCTTCCTGTTCGTGGTGGTTAAGGACCACACTTATGATTTTTGCATATCTTGAGGTGATGCACACCTCAGCCAAATTTTATGTCTCTACGGCAAAGTCTACAGTCGTCATTGTCCATAGACATTGTACGTTTGGCCCCGCCCACAAAAAATTAGGGGTGGGGGCAAATATCTTTTCCAGTTTATCAAATTTTTCACCAGGTCTGAGGGGTTTGCCAAGAAAAATCATGTTTTGGTTAATGTTCAGAGGGCGAAAAATGCAATCGTTTAGACGAAAGAATAATAATAAGAAGAAACAGAGCAATTACAATAGGGCTTTCGCCAACTGACATTGTCAGTGGCTCAGGCCCTAATAATAATAATAATGGATTGCATTTATGAAGCGCCTTTCAAGATACCCAAAGCGCTTTACAATGAGTCCATTATTCATTCACTCCACAGACAATGGTAGTGGTAAGCTACTGCTGTAGCCACAGCTGTGCTGTGGCAGACTGATGGAAATATGGCTGCCAATCTGCGCCAGTGGCCTCTCCGACCACTACGGAACATTTATACACATTCATACTCAGTGTTATGGACACTAGAGGCAAGGCGGGTAAAGGGTCTTCCCCAGGGACACAACTGCAAGATGGCTGAAGAGAGTGCAATTCGAACCCTTTGGTTATTGGATGACCTGCTCTACCTCCTGAGCTTTTGCCGTCCAAAACATTTCCCTCCTCCATTCCATTTTTGCTGAGCACCAAGCTGGATGGCAGGAAGTTCCATTTTTGTATGGTCTTTGGCATGACCCAGCCAGGACTTGAACCCCGACCTCCCGGTTGTGGGGCGGATGCTCTATTTCTTGGCCACCACTGTAGTCAGGCTATTTATTTTAAAATGGGCAAAACAAAATTAAACTTACATTGAGATATTACAAAATGTTTTTCAAGGAAAAGAAGAAGAAGACATATTTTAGGAACAGTTGACAGAATGAGTAAACCAAAAAGTCTTCATTTTGAAGCATGACTTCAAGCTGTTATGACCTGGACTTATTCACTGACCATATGTGGCCAGGGGGTTGGGCCAAGCCCAACTGGTGGCATCCAACCAGGGGTTCAAACTCAGAACCTCCCACGCTGGAATCTGGCACTCTACCTGTGTCACCAAGATGGTCAACCCACTTTGCAAGCCAAGTAGGAATGACCAAGGTGATGGGCCAAGCCCAACTGGTAGCATCCAACAGGGGTTTGAACTCACAACCTCCAGAGTCCAGCACTCTGTGTCACCAACAGGGTCAACCCACTTGGCAAGCCAAGTAGGAATGCTTTCATTGAGTCTGTTACATACCCCCTCTCTCCCCCCGATTTTGACATTGTCCCAATGTCAGAGGTGCACTTCGTGACATTAAGGATTTCCGCCTGCTGACTGTCACCACCAGTGAGTCCTACTGGCTACATCTCTTATGGGTGGGACTACACACCACTCCAGGACTAACACACTGGTGGCACCTAGGGATGGGATTGATATGCCACCATCAAGTCCTGCCAACAAATGCCAATTGTTACCAAGGGGATGGGCCAAGCCCAGCTGGTGGCATCCAACAGTGATTTCAATTCACAACCTCCCGCTCCAGAGTCCAGCACTCTACCTGTGTCACCAAGAGAGTCAACCCACTTGGCAAGCCAAGTAAAACAGCTTTTATTGACTCTGTTACACATGTCCACACCCTTTGTTGTTTTTTGAATTTGTTATTGTCATTCTGTTTTCATTAGTATCCTCCCTAGTCCTTGGTTATTACCTCCGCCAGGCCGAAAGGCCAGGAGGAGGTTATGTTTTTGCCGGGGTTTGTCTGTTTGTTTGTCTGTCTGTCTGTCTGTCTGTTGGTTAGCAAGATAACTCAAAAAATCTTGGACGGATTTCCATGAAACTTTCAGGCGTTGTTGGAAATGGTACAAGGAAGAACTGATTAAATTTTGGGGGTGATCCGGTTCACCGTCTGGATACAGGAATTTTTTAAAGCATTTTTCAACACTGTGACATACAGCCATTTTCAACATGTGCGCAGGCACAATGGAGGGCGCTGGTCGTCGTGTCTGCAACACAAACTCTGCGTTCTTCAACGTTTTAGGCACAAAAGGACGCGGAAAACACTGCTGGCCTGGGCCCGCCAGCGTGCAACTGCAAAACCTCACACGGGCAGCTGTCCGCCGACGGATTCTTTGGCAGAAATTCCCCGGCCAGCCATAGAAGCTGCGCATTTGGCAGAAATTCACCGGCCAGCCATAGGCGCTGCGCAAAAACGAGCTCTCTGCCGGCGAAGCTTCTAAATTCTCGTTTGTCGCGGAGCGCAACCCCCAAAACAATAATATTGTAGCGAACTCAATATGAGCACCTTATTTGGCTTGCCAAGTGGGTTGACCCTATTGGCGACACAGGTAGAGTGCGGGACTCCGGAGTGGGAGGCGTGAGTTCGAACCTCCCGGTGGGACATCGCCATGTCGAGCAGCACGTTACAATATAATATAAAACCCACGGCAACCTGTCTACCCAATTTGCATCTGTCAGTGGAGGAGATGGACACAACAGCAACACTTCAGTTTATTACCTCCGCCAAGGAGGCAATGCTTTTACTACTGAACCACTAATCCTATCACTATCAGATTGATTGTCATTGATTAATTGTGTGTTTATTGCACTGTCCCTGTCAAATAAAAAAATAACCATTGTGAATCCAATTGCTAGTCATATGTTTACATGCTCAAGGAATGTGAAAACGTACACACAAACACTGTATGGGGGGAATTGTGGCGCTTGGCGGAGGTCTGCGCTCTCCGAGTGCTTTTCTAGTTTAAAAATGTTCTGATTTCATTCCTTGTTTGTTCATAGTTAATATGTCCTTTCTTATTTTGAAAGTATTCCTTGTTTATCCTTAGTTCCTAGGCCAGCTATTATTGTGTGGTGTTCCTTTGTTGTTGTTTTTTTCTTTTTTCCTGTCTATCCATAGTTCTGTTTCCGTTTTTCTCCTGTATGTTATCCTTTAGTTCCTAATTAGTTCCCAGCTGTCCCTTGTTTGTTCAATTTCTGTGTCTCTATTTATATGGTAACCTTTTGTTCTTCCATGTAGCAACATAATCGGAATTACCCTCTGGCTTCTATTCACAGTTTTTGGATTACCCTTGTGCTTTCTAAGTTACTCGGCCGTTATGGTTAGTTTTGTTTTTACATTCCCCGTGCTGTATTTATGTTCTCTGTTGTTTAATAAATCATTCTTGCACAAACAGTCCATCCTGCCTCAGAGTCCATAACTCCTGTTCTGCCGGAGGTCGGACCATGACACAAACAGGTTCTGCACCTCTTCTCACAGGTGTATATGCTGAGCTTCCTATATTACACACTATCTACACATACCATTCATTTGGTCTCCCACGCACTTCCAATATACAGCATCCCATTCACAGATACGAGGAGGGGGGGCTAAAAAGTTCATAGGTTGACCATGATGCAGTGGTCAAATCTGACCAAATGTGGTTTATTGTACCCATACGCTTGACAGTTTTCTTACTCTCAGCTCTGTTCTGCCCTCTTGTTCCTCGGCCATGGAAGCACAAATACTACTGGCTCAGCACCTACGAGCATAATGCCTTCTTAGTCAGCCTATGAACTTTTCAGCCCTCCTTCATGGCAAGATGGGGCATATCTTAGTGGTAGTAGCAAATATTCAAACAAGAACTTTGAAGGCCGACGTGGAGAAGGGTTCCATGTGAACAGCAGTTCACATGGAACACTGTCTGTTCTTTACTTCTTCTTCTCTATCCCCTCACCCCCTTGCCAGTCGCAGCAGATGACTGCCCCTCCCTGACCTGGTTCTGCTGGAGGTTTCTTCCTGCTAAAAGGGAGTTTTTCCTCTCCACCGTCACCAAGTGCTTGCTCACAGGGGATCGCCTGATTGCTGGGGTCTTTCTGCAATTGTGGGGGTTTCCTCTACAGTTGAAAGTGCTATGAGATGACTTTTTTTGTGAAATGGTGCTATATAAATAGAGTTGAATTGAATTTAATTGAATTGAATATCTCAGGGAAGATAAGGTCACATACAGATATAAGAAAATTGGTGGAGTTTTCTATTTTTCTCTAAAAAAAAAAAAACATGATAGATATGGACATTGAGATTTTGATTCAAAACCCAAAAGTATAAAAAGACAAGTCAGTTGTAAAAGAAAAGGAAACTTATCCTTATCTTACCTTAGCTTCTATCCATAAGTATATTTAAAGATAAAATAAACATTTGGTGTTTTTAATCCATTTTATCATTTTATTTATTCATTGCTGAACCTTAAAAAGTCATGCTTTTGGAAGTGAGTCATTAATAAAAGGTTGAATGTCTAATTCTTCAGATGATAACAATAAGAAGATAACGATAAGAATCATTCTAATTCTAAAAATCGTTCTAACTCAAGTGGATGGCAGAGTCCACACTACAACAGTCACCATAACAAAAGTGACAGATGATATAATTGGGATCACGTTCACAGCGACACTTCCAGAAAATCAAAATATATCCAGCTATCGTTTTAATCTGCTTTGGCTGCAGGGCTGGAATCCATGACAGAGGATGGGAAAGTTTGTCCACAGGCTGAGCTGCCATATCTCTGACCTACTGTACTTTCAGGTAGGATGCTCAGTGTGCAGGAAGAGAAGGAGGAGAAATGGCTGGATGCGTAGAGCAGTCCTCTGCCTCCAAGTTGAAATTATTAGTAGTATATTATTATAAATTATTTGCAAGCCCACTATGCACTATGCACTTACCACTTCCTACCTGGCTGTGGACCCGAGGAAGCTTTGGAGCAGAAAGAATAATTCGCTGAATAATTTAATGAACCCACAAACTCTTCTGCTTTTCTTTGTTTTTTTTCTGACCAACTGTGGCGATCCAAGCTGCGCACTGTTTTTTCCCTCCTCTCATTGTTTATTTTCCACAGCTGCAGTGTTGCACCCTCAGAATGACAGGACTCAGTCTTCTGTTGGGCAACTTTATTACTCCCGGTTCTACATTTTTTTTGTTTTTTTTTGTAATTGTTTGTCTGAGCAGCCGGGTCTGAAAAAATGACAAATGACAACACACTTTTTCCATTCACCAGAAGAGAACATACAAAACAGGAGCACAGTGATGACATATTGTCGCTTAACTGACCTCACTCTCTCTCTCTGCCCCAGCAATTAATTAACTCGGAATTATACATGCAAAATGTGATAGGACTGGTACAAGACCAGATTATAACATCTTCCTCAGCATCACAGCATCCCACAGCATAGACCTGTCATAGATTTCTAGGGCGCAACACCCTCCCCCACTAAAAAAAATGTTGCCTAACATTTTCTCTACCACTACGCAGACAATATTTAACACATCTGTAACAACATTAGAACACTTTGGGGATGGTGAACGTGTGAGCTGTTGTCTTTTTCTTTTTTTAGCATGCACTACAGAATACAAGTGCAAGTAATATTATTTCACTTCAGTGTCTCTGTGTCTTCTTTTTCAACTTCTTGTGGCTGTAATACTAGGCTAAATGTCAATAGTCCATCAGTATTGAAGGGTGAATAGTCCATTGAAGGATTGGTGGGCCCTCCCAATCTTCACAAAGGGACAAGGAAAATTACCCTGTACACCCACCCTTATGTTTCCTACACATTTTGGTGCCACACATTTCATCTCATTAAGTCTATATATCACTGTTTTTTGTTTTTTTTTACACAGCAATGGTGACACTGTCTCACTTTTAAGTGCACAGTTAACTATCTATTTTTGCACTTAATTTCAAATACTCTGGTTGCTTATATTTGAGCTACAATATATTCTGAACTAAAAGTGCGACCATACCCCAATAACAAACATTCAATAAACAATAGCTATAATGTGAAATGAACAACTAAATCAGTGAATCTACTTATGAAAAGCATAACATTCTCTTATTCATTGTTAGACAAAGGATACATGAACAATGGTCTTGTAGAGGGATCCTGGCTGATTCTCAGGGGCTGCTTCAAGCTGACACCACATGTCTTCAGAGGCCTGAACGCTGGCTGACCCAGCTGATCATAGGTGTAGATACGTTTGGGTGGCCTGGCTCTTACTGGTCTTGCCATTTGCATCGCCAGGTCACTCTCTTCATTGTCAGATTCAGCACTCCTCTCTTCACTCTCAGGTTCAGCAGTAAGAACATCAATCTGCTCCTCTTCTGCCGAGTCTTCCTCAGACACGATTGCATCCTCCTGTCCTTCTCGCTGCCTCTCCATTTTTGGATAAAATTCACCTGCTTCTGGGTTTAGGTGATGAGCAGCCTGTCTTGTTGTTGTCCATACCTGGTAGTCTTCTTCACTGGAATTACCTGAGTCTGCCAGGTCAGGGTTACATCTGACTTTCTGATTATTTCTCACTGTTTGCCTTCCTTTATTTTTTTTTTTCTTTCCGACTGGGAACAGTGACCTCTGGTTTTTCAACCAGATATGGGCATGGCAAGAGTAGGTTTCAGTGTAACACTTGTAATCTTGCAATACCTTGCAGTGGTTCGACCACATACACTGGGCTGTTAGGAACCGTCCTCTCTCTGATGACATAGACTGTGTCCTCCCAGTAGCTGTGCAACTTCCCGGGGCCACCTCTTGGTGTTAAATTTCTCACCAACACATGATCGCCTGGTTCAAGGGTGGAACTCTAAATGTGCTGGCTGTAGTTTCTTCGGCCCCTTTTTGCACTCTTTTTCATGTTTCCCAATGCAGTAGCATAGGCTTCTTGCATAGCTTCTCTCCACTTCTCTGCATAACCTGCATATGTCTGGTTCTCTTTTTCTCTCGCTTTTGGGAAGACCAGGTCGACTGGCAAGATTGGTTCACGGCCAAAAAAGAGGAAGAAAGGAGAGGAACCTGTGGCTTCATGTACGGTTGAATTGTAGGCATGAACCACTTTATTTAGGTGCTCCTTCCACCTAGACTTTTGTGTCTCCTCAAGTGTGCGCAGCATGCCTAACAGCGCCCTGTTGAAGCGCTCTGCCGGATTTGCTTGGGGACGATATGGAGAAGTGTGGGAGTGATGGATACCACAATAATTCTAGAGCTTGTGAAAGAGGTTGTTTTCAAACTCTTTGCCTTGATCGTGGTGTATCTTGGATGGAAAACCAAAGCGCATGATAAAATCATCAAAGAGTTTTCTGGCTGCAGTCTTCCCAGATTTGTCCTTTGTTACATAAGCCTGCGCATATTTGGTAAAATGGTCCACAACCGTGAGTATGTATTCTTCCCCTCCCTTACTTCTTTCCAAATGCAGGTAATCAATTGAGATCATCTCGAACGGTGCTGAGGTCTCAATGCTCTGGATTGGCATCCTGGTTACCCTGTTTGGTTTCTTTCTTTTTAAGCATCGACACACCTGAGTCACATAAGGGCCTTTTCCACTAGCCCCGCTTAGCCCAACACGTTATGCCTCAGCCCGCGTTTGTAGCTTTTTCCACTAGCCCCAGCACGGTTTAACAGGCGCTATTTTCGTGCCTGATCGAGGGCAGGGTACAACCGTGCTGAGTCGTGCCAAGATGTGACGTCAGCAGATGCAGCCCAGCATAGAACCGGACTACGGACAAGCTGAAGACAAACGTGAGAGAACCATCGATGGTGAGTGATGTGTAATAATGTGCATCTATTCACTTATTTATCCTGTTGGTGGTAAGCTCACTTTTTTGAGCCATGCAGCGCCGTCCTGTGCTGGCTAACAAGTTTTAGCTAGTAGCTAGCTAGCTAGTAGCCAACTCTGCTGATTTGCGCTTGTTTTGTCCTAAGTATTCTCTTGTGAGAGCAAAACGATGAAATATGTTAATCCCGGTTAAAGTCCTGGTTTGTGTACGTATTACACTTTGGTGCTGCGCATTAAATTGTGTTCAATTTAATGTTAGAATGTGTTTCCACATGCCAGGGATTAGCCTCCCTCAGTGTTTATATTGTGGATACTGGTGAAATGGACCACGGGAGCCGAAATTTCGACATATTAAAAGTGCTTTTTCAAACCAGTGATTTATAAAGCCATTCATATAATTTTCTAAAGTGTCAGAATAGACCCACACACCTATTGTGTGGATCCTGCAGTGCTTGTCAGGGAAACAAAGCATTTTTGTCACATCCCACCACTGACTTTCACAGGTGTATTTCCCTAATACAGGTACATCTCCAAAAATTAGAATGTCATGAAAAACTTCAATATTTTTTGTCACTCATTTCAGAAAGAGAAATCCGTATATTATATAGATTAATTACACAGACAGTGATATATTTCAAGCGTTTATTTATTTTAATTTTGATGATTACGGCTTACAGCCCCTGAAAACCCCAAATTCAATTTGGCTTAAAATTAGAATATTACATAAAATTAACTTTAAAAAATAGTTTTTAAATATAAATGTTGGCCGCTGAGGTGTTGGTTAATATGGGCTGTAGCCGTAATCATCAATGTATGTATATTAGTTGCTCTTGCTTTTTTTTCTTGCCTTCTGATTGTTGCTCTGAATGTTACTATCCCTGTGCTGTTGCAATCCTGGAATTTCCCCGTTGTGGGACTAATAAAGGCTTATCTTATCTTATCTTAAATAAACACTTTCAATATATCACTGTCCCTGTAATGAATCTATATATGGGTTTCACTTTCTGAAATGAGTGACAAAAATATTGAATTTTTTCATGGTATTCTAATTTTTGAGATGTGCCTGTATAAGTGTTGAACTTGCTTGAACCTAACCACCATCCATTTCTGTCGTTCGTCTAGGCAAGAGGAAAGCAGCCGCCCCACAATGGACCTCGCCACTGTGGAAAGTACTGAAATCCTTTGCTTTTATAGGTAAAGTGTCAAAACCAAAGTAGCACAATTTCCACTTAATATAAAAGGGACTGAACTGAGATTTATTTGATTGTGTGAATATTAATTACAGAATAATTGAAAATGACTGGCACATCAACTGTAAAATAAACCGCTTGTTAATGTATTTATTTTTTTTGTCAGATCACTTGTGTGATCCTTTGTGAGTTATGTTCATAACTGTATGTTTTGGCGAATGTGAGCTGTTCAGTTGTCAATATAATTTACTTTATATGTGTAGTTTATAGTCTATCATCAATAAACTCATGCAGTAACAGGACACATTACAAATATTTGAGACCCATTGTAGTGCTTCCTTTTATATTTTAGCAATGCAAGTACAAAACACCGCCCACACATGAAGCCAGGGCAAGAAGAGACACTTTTACAGACAAGACAAACTTTTATTGATAAAAACTTCATATTTTGACTGAGCGACTCCATACTCGGTGATGCACACCTTCAGTTAAAGTACTATATTCCATTCAAGTGAATGTATTAATTCATTCTGATTGCTGAGGCCACAGTAAAAACAGATGATTTTAAATGTAACCCAGCCCTTGTAAAATCTACTGAAGCGCAGCTACATGAAAATTGTGGTTAAATACAACAACGAAGTACTTTATTGTCACATTCAAATTATAGTCGCTCCTGTTTTGTTTTTCTTTTGAATTCTTGGATGGAATATGGTGGGCAATATAAGCTGCAGCTTCAGCCATCACCCATTTCAGATAACCTATGTTGAACTGTATAATCAGAGGAGTTATTGTTTAATTTGACCTTGTTAGATTTTTTCCCCTTTGTTATTTTCTTTTAATCTTTACTTTTAATCAATCCAAAATAAAGATTCATTCATTCATTCACATTCCACCACTGGCTTTTAGCAACAAGTGTATTTCCCAAATATGTTTTAATTAACCACCACCCATTTCTGTCTTTTGTCTAGGCAAGAGGGAAACTGTCCACCCCAACTGGACCTTGCCTCACTATTTACAGAGATGCAGGGTGAAGATCTGCTGAACCAGGACCAGTATGAGGGGCCGATCCAGTTGCTTCTCAGTGAGGCAGCGTGGCTGGCGTGTGTGACCCCTTCCAGTTTCTTTTTTTTTTTTTACAGTTTGAATTTTGCACATTCTGAATAATCTGGAATTTGCTGCTGATTGTAATAAACAATTTAGTGACTTATGTGTTTGCATCATGATTTTCTATTTTGTCTGTTAAGACACCGGTGGGAAAAGAGTCAACTGTACAAAGCATTTATCGGTGACCTTGAAAATAATGGCTCATTTTTAAGAAAAAAGTAACCAAAACAATTATTTTATTAACTGAAGACTGTATTATTGGATGTGCCACCGCAGAAGCCCCTGCATACTTTAGTGACAGTACCAGTATATGGAGGAATTCTGGGTCATATTAGCATCTGCTCTTCATCATAATGGGTTTGGGCGGGGGTGTCTAATCATGTGCCATGGAGGGCCAAGACCCTGCAGGCTTTACCTCCAACCAGTGTCTTCAACAGCAGATTCCACTGAACTTCTTCCACTAACTGCTGATCAGTGAGAACACCTGCTGAAGAGACTGGGTAGAAGAGAACCTGCAGGGTCTTGGCCCCCCATGACACATGATTGGAAGCCCCTGGATTAGGGTTTAATGGGATTTAACATTTTAACACAAACTGCTTTATGATTCATAATTCTGTTGACAGACTTACACCAAACCAAAAGTGATTTCTCAAACTGCTGGATTGTTCTTAGACAGCTTTTCCAATCTTTTAGTATTTAATTTGTGCCACATGGTGGTAACCTTCACATATAAAAAAGAGACATCTGCAAAAACGTCAGAGGTTTATTGTAAGTGCAATTCCCAGTGCAATACTACATGAATGCATGTATAGTACATTGTTGATGCAGAGAATGTATATTTCTACAGTACATGTATCTAGTAAATCAAGCATTTTCCATGTAACCTTGTGACTGCATTATTTTAATTGCTTTTAATCCTAGATCAAGTTTGTTTTGGCCTAAAATGCATCATAACTGTCAAATATATCTTATTATACGTAACTCAGTACTGTTTACTTTTTGAATATATATTTTGTGGCTAATATAGTTATTAACATGGCGATCAAGTTGTGTCAGCTGATCATTTTTTGCTATGACACCACCTCAGACTCAGTGCTGCTGCAGCAGGTACATCCATGATGTCTCAACAGTCTCTCCATGATTTTCACGCAAATCAGAGCAATTTTTTGCACAGGAAATAAACGTTTCTACAGACATTCTTAAGCTCTACAACCACTGATCATTTGTGAAGCTGGGGTGACATCAGTGACAGGCTGTGTTGAACGCCCAGACCGACCGTTTGAAGCGGTAATTTCACCACAACAGAGCCATCTGAAACACACACACACACACACACACACACACACACACACACGCACACACACACACACACGCACACACACACAGCGTACATATTTTAGTGCCTAACAGCGATAAGTTGGAGACATTACAGTGTATTACGACGTACTTAGAGCAAACTAGCATTAGCAGCATTAGCTTACCGTCATATATGACCTAGTTTGTATCCTCATGTCTTCGGCTCTCCCAGAAGCTGCAGAACTATTCCAGAGTGTTTCGTCTCGCTGCCTGTACCCTTGCCTGGCGGTCCTTTTTGGCATTTACGGTGAAAAAAGCCACAGACCGAGGAGTTGCCTTGTACAGCCGCCATGATGCATGTGTTATGTTTTGCTTGGGTCGCGTGTTTTACATCACGGGAGTGTGGTGCCGCCTTGCTGTAAAAAAAATCCCACCCACCCCAGCTTAACCCCGCTTTACCCGGCTGCTATGGAGACACAACCGAGGCCGAACCGTGTTGTTGGGAATCGAGACATGACGAGGTGAGCTGGGCTAGTGGAAAAGTGCCTATAGTGTTCCATCTCATGCCTCATCTTTGGCCAGAAAAAACGTTTCCTGGCAAGGGCTTCCATTCGATCTGCACCCAGGTGCCCCATCTCCTCATGTAAGTGTTTGTAGATGGTGGGCTTCAAAGATTCAGGAATGACCAGCTGCGTTTTGGATACTGTCTCTCTTCTGAGGATTCCATCTCCATCAACTCACAGGTGAGGCCACTCTCTGATAAGCCGTCTAACGGCTTCACCCTCTGCCAGCTTCTGCTTATGTTTCAGATGAGTATGTGTTCTTTTCAGGTACAAGACTCTGTTTAGAACTTGGTCTGCCTCTTCTGTGGTTCTGATTTCCTCCACAGCCATAGGCTTGATCGGAGAAGATGTACTACCTTCTTGTGGAAGTGCATCAATATTACAGGTGACTGCAGAGATCCAGTTGACCTCACCTGTTCTTTCCCCCTTGAACGCTTGCCCAATGGAATCAATGATCTCCTGATGCAACTCTTCTGTGCACTCTTGCATGACTACTTCAATGGGCTTTGCTCTCTGGAAAAGAAAATCTGCATCTCGGTTTACTGATCCAGGCCTATATTTAAGGGCAAACCTATAGTCTGCCAGTTCTAAGATAAGATAAGATAAGATAAGATAAGCCTTTATTAGTCCCACAACGGGGAAATTCCAGGATTGCAACAGCACAGGGATAGCAACACTCAGAGCAACAATCAGAAGGCAAGAAAAAAAACAAGCAAGCAAGAGCAGCTAATATACATATGTACATATTACTATAAAATATATATATATACACACACACACAGACACACAGTGCAGAGCATTGTAGCTGGATGGAATAAATATATGACTATATGAACACACAGTGCAGAGCATTGTAGCTAGATGGAATAAATATGTAAATATATAAACACCCACAGTACGGAGCATTGCAGCTAGGTGGAATAAATATGCAAGTATATAAACACACACAGTGCGGAGCAATGTAGCTAGATGGAATAATATGTAGATATATAAAAACACAGTGCGGAGCATTGTAGCTAGATGGAATAAATATATAGATATATAAATATAAACACACCCAGTGCTGAGCATTGTAGCTAGATGGAATAAATATGTAAATATATAAACACACACAGTGCGGAGCATTGTTGCTAGGTGGGATGAAACAGCATAACCGTCTATTTAGTTATCCTACATGGTATGATTATGTGCCCATACATATTCTCACCCTCCATAGCGACCGGTATGTTCCTAGTTGTATGCCGGAGAGGACCATTGTGTAAGTCTATTGCATCTTTTGCATTCAAAAAAAACCAAAAAACTATTAGTTTGTTACGTCTTTTTGCTATCTCTGCGAGCAGCCCTGCTTAGGTTGTACAGTCTGACAGCCGTTGGTAGGAAGGACCTACGAAACCTCTCGATTGTGCACCTGGGATTTTTTTTTTTTTTTTTTTTGTTACTTATTTGTACCCGTAGGTAGACTTGGTTTGCAGTCTGGTGACAAGCCACCAGCTGCTGGTCGCTGCGTGCGCGAGCGCCCTAAACCTACATGTTTTTGGTGTGCGGGAGGAAACCGGAGAAATCCCGGAGTAAACCCACGCAACACGGGGAGAACATGCAAACTCCACACAGCTCACTGTTGGTCGGGGGCTGGGATCGAACCCACGATCTCATGATCCCCGCGATCCCCCGGCCGAGGGTAAAACTGTGCTGCCACAGTGCTAAACCACTGCGCCACCGTGCAGCCCATGGATGATGTAGTCTGCTGCTAAATGAGCTCCTCAGTGCATCCAGTATGTCCTGCATAGGGTGGAACTCGGACTCCAGCAGAGATGACAGTTTAGCCACCGTCCTTCTCTCTCCTATCTCCTTCATCGGATCAAGGCGCTGCCCCAGGACAGAGCTAGCTTTCTTAATCAGTTTGTTCAGTCTCTTCCTATCGGCTGCAGTAATGCCACTGCCCCAGCAGACCACTCCAAAAGTGATGGCTGATGCCACCACCGTGTCATAGAATGACTTCAGCAGCGCCCCTTGTACACCAAAAGACCTGAGTCTCCTCAGCAGGAACAGCCTGCGCTGTCCCTTCTTGTAGAGTGCGTCAGTATTGTGTGACCAGTCTAGTTTATTGTTCAGATGAATACCCAGGTACTTATAGGATGTCACCATCTCGATGTCTGTTCCCTGTATATTTACTGGTGCTGTGAGGGGCTGCCCATGCCTGCGGCAGTCCACCACCAGCTCCTTAGTTTTCCTCGCGTTGATCTGGAGGCAGTTCCGATTCTGCTACCCAACAATGTCCCGTGGCATTAAGTTTTGCTGATTTGGTGACATACGTAAGAGTGTCACCATGGGTTGAGATGCCGTCTTGGCACTCAGCCCATGTTTTCCCTCATCCCTGCTTCCCATTGAGCAGCGTCTCAGCTGGCCCCCAGCTGGCAGCATTATGGACGGCTGGGGCCAATTAGTCTTCATCAGCTGGGGCGCTGCCAATGAGGATAAATAGGAGCAGCCTCGATGACTCGGGGCTGCGACATAAGCACTGCTAGGCTGAAGCCCCTTCGTCTGGTGTCAGCCTCAACTCCCCTTGCAGCATTCCGGTGTTTGTATCCCGCTGTGAGTATGCACGTCTTGTTACCCCCACGTCCGGTACGAGCTACCTACCCCTGCGCTGTGCAGCCTGAGAATGTACGTCTGTATGAGTGTCTGTGCTCTCCTCATCCCTTATCCCTTACCCAGAATAAAACATCTCGACTCACTGGCTTGTCCCTGGCTCTGATTGCCCGGCTCCCTAGAGCCGGATATGACAGTATGTCGCAGCCAGAAGAGTTGCCGGCGGCCGTGAGTCGCTGTGGAAATGTACCTTTCTGTCCGGGTGTCAGCGCTGCTAGCATGCCGTTTCCCAGGAGTCACTTCCGGCGCCAGGGCGACGAGCTGAGGTCCATCTCGGAGGCTGTCGACGGGACATTCTTCACCCTGCACGACGCCTCCAACGCGAGACGCTGGCATCCGGGCCGTGCTGAGGAACTCCTGGACTGTCACCCTCACTCTCTGTACCATCTGGAGGACAGTGCCAGGATAGACGCTGCAGGTACACAGCGAGAGAAGCTCCACGGGGTGGATGGAAATCCCGGCAGGGAGTCGAAGTGGGCGACGTTTTTCCCCACTTCGGAGTCCCGTTCCTGCCGCTATTCCAGTCCGGGAGTTCGCGCCAACCAGAGGACTTCCCCCGACCTGCGCCACGTCACTCGGGATTCCCTTCAAGGAGCCGCAGCTGACAGCAGTTATGTCCGGGGTCGAGTGGCTGTCGCGAGCTCCACTGTGTTTCCTGTCACCACCTTCAGGCATGTGGCGGCGGCAGTGAGGTTGATGGAGAGGACTTCAGGGCTACGAAGCTTTCCCGTGCTCGGCGCCTTCCTCGCCTCGATCTCCAATCTGGAGCGGCGAATCCTGGGTTTCCCCCTCGCTTCGTTCCCCGGGAATAGCCGCCATCACATCGCCGAGTCACCTCTGCACGAACCTCGTCCGGATCCAGTTCTGAGCCATCGTCAGGACCGTTCCTCCCACGCAGCTGTCATCTCTTCGCCTCGTCTGTGTGGAGATTCTACAGCCCCGTTCCCTGAGCCTCATTTCCCCGCTGTCATTCCTGGACATTCGGGCTGGCTCACCCCGGCTGTTTCCCCCTCCTCCTCGACGCGCTTCCTGACTGCTGTGTGTGCCTGGAATCCCGGCCTGGTGAGCTCTCTGCTGGAGACAACGCGAGCGACCCTCAGACGAATTCCCGGGGGGTCCTCCGTTATCGCCGGGCGGGGAGAGGAAGAAGCAGATTCCACTACAGCAGGCGATACTCAACCTCCAGGGGGCAGGCAAGTCATTGTTTTTTCACACCTGCTTAATGATTTGCTCTGTCACATCCCTGGAGGAGAAGTTCAGGGTTCGCAGCTCCCTGAACTCTCCCCACCTGCTGTAACCTGTATTCCTAATCCCGCATCCTCTGTGTCTCTCTCCGCCGAGCGGTCCCCGGCTCCGGGTCAACGTGGTGGGATATGGAGAGGGCCTGTGGTTCCGCAGCTACATTGCGGACGGAGGAGGGGGACTGACTGCTGCGTGGAGTCTACGCCGATGATTGAGCGTCCCCGGGTCTCCACGGAGGAGCGGTTCGGTCCAGCGGGACGAGATTCTTCTGGCTTCACGCCGAGTGGATCGTCGGCGGGGTTACCTGAGCTGGAGGGATCTCAAGCTGCGCTGACCATCGTGCTGGCTGCGGGGCCCGACGCGGCTAGATGGGAGCCTGACAACGACCTGACGACGGATCCTGGATCTTCGCAGTCCTGGACGGCGTCAGAACCCGAGATCAGGCGAGTGCTCTCCTTTCTTTTCTCTCTTTTTATCTTTGAGCACTTCAGCCTATCTCCAGGGGAGACGAGCAGGGTGCAGCCGTCCGCTGCGTCTGAGCTCGTCTCGCCGGGTTCTGGCGCTGCCGGTGATCCTGATCCCGGTTCTGTTTTCTCTTCTGAGCCTTCTTCCAGGGTCACCGGCGAGGAGTTGCTGTTCCTCGTGGTGCTGGAGGGTCCGGGTTCAATGTTGGAGGTCGGTTCTGGTGCAGTGTCCAACGTGGGTTCCCCCGAGACCCAGTCGGGGTCCGACGTGGGTTCCCCCGAGACCCAGTCGGGGTCCAACGTGGGTTCGCCCGAGGCCCGATCGGGATCCGACGTGGGTGCTGCCCCAGTATTGTCCAGGTCCGGTGAGGAGGTGGCCGTTTCCCTGCGGCCTGACGCCCGCTGCCCTCGTCATCGGCTCTCCCCAGAGCCTCTTCCACCGGGATCCGCTCTGATCCTTCGCCCGTCTCAACGGTCCTGGTGGTTGAGTGATGTGGGTCGACGACCCGACCCACAGAACTTTCGGTTCAGTGATCTGGTTCCCCCCACTGGTCTGTTTCCCTCTGGGCAGCCTGGTTCGGCTGCCGGTGGACTGGATTCCTGGGATCTGGGTCCAGGGTTCGCCGTCCGAACACTTCTCTTCCCCTGATTCGCCAGCTGGACAATGGGCGGGGAGATCTCCGGAGCCATCTCGGCTATTTTTGGACTCTGCCTGCCATGCACCTCGGGTGTCACTTTCTTTTATCGTTATTAAGGTCACTTGGGTGTAGTATTTTGTCCTGTTGGTGGATTCGTATTTATAGTGCTGTGTGTTTTCCATCGCTCATGCTCAGCATTTTACTTTTTGTGCCATGTTTTTAGCCTCGTTTTTTGTATTGTAGAGTTATGTTTTGTTTTCCGTAACACCATGCTCTGCAGTTATCCATTTATTCCAGTCACTTTCATTTCTTTAGGTGACTGGGTATTTATATATTCGTGTGTGTGGGTTTTTCTTTGCCTGCACTCAGTATTTCTTTTTTTGTCCTGTTGGTTCATTATAGTCATGTGCCTTGTTTTCCGTAACACCATGCTCTATAATTGTCATTTGTTCCAGTCACCCTCACTTTTCTTGGTGACTGTGTGTATGTACTTAAATTAGCACTGTGTATAGGTTCCCCTTTATTTAACCGTACTCAGCATTTTTTGCCCTGTACCTTTTTGGTGGTTCTTTTTTCCTTGCTCTGGGTCACGCATGGTTGGTACTCTCTGGGTAGTATGTAACCGGCGTGCTGACCCAGTTCTTCTCCCCATCTGTACCTGGGTTAATTATTCTGTTTTGTCAGTATTGTATTTGGGTTTTTCTTTCCCGCTACCCTACATTGCCCCATTGGTGTTGTCCTTCCCTTGGCTTCTTCCCCTCCAGTCCGCCTCCCTTCCTCCCACCCTAGGTGTGTGTGTGTGTGTGTGGGGGGGGGCTGGGATGTTCCTGGTCGTTCAGGAGCCCGACCTTGAGGGAGGGGCTCTGTCACCATGGGTTGAGATGCCGTCTTGGCACTCAGCCCATGTTTTCCCTCATCCCTGCTTCCCATTGAGCAGCGTCTCAGCTGGCCCCCAGCTGGCAGCATTATGGACGGCTGGGGCCAATTAGTCTTCATCAGCTGGGGCGCTGCCAATGAGGATAAATAGGAGCAGCCTCGATGACTCGGGGCTGCGACATAAGCACTGCTAGGCTGAAGCCCCTTCGTCTGGTGTCAGCCTCAACTCCCCTTGCAGCATTCCGGTGTTTGTATCCCGCTGTGAGTATGCACGTCTTGTTACCCCCACGTCCGGTACGAGCTACCTACCCCTGCGCTGTGCAGCCTGAGAATGTACGTCTGTATGAGTGTCTGTGCTCTCCTCATCCCTTATCCCTTACCCAGAATAAAACATCTCGACTCACTGGCTTGTCCCTGGCTCTGATTGCCCGGCTCCCTAGAGCCGGATATGACAAAGAGGATTATTGTCACTATATACAGTGAAATGTGGTGCATGGAACAAGTAGTTCCGAAAGCGCTCTGTTATACGTAGCCCACTTTAAAGCCAGGAACTCTAATTTGCCAGAGTGCAATTTGTAGTTCCTCTCTGCTGCTGTCAGGGTTCTGGATCCGTATCCTATGACTCGAAGAGACCCCTCTTGCCGTTGATATAACACTGCACCTAGCCCTTCTTCTGAGGCATCAACGTGCAGGACAAAGGGTTTCTCCAGGTCTGGGTAGGCCATGATAGGAGGGTTTGTCAGTTGGTCAACTATACTGTTAAGTATTCGTTAGTGGGTCTCAGTCCAGTGAACTGGATAGGATGGTGGCAACTGAGTGGGTTGATGACCAGTTCCCTTTTTCTTTTGATTGTTCTTCTGAAGTGACTTTGGTTTGGCTAGCAGCTCATACAGGGGCTTGGCCATACGGGAAAAGTCTGGTATGTAGGGTCTGTAGTGACTGAGAAAACCCTTCAACTTTCTCACCTCCCAAACAGTGGTTGGTACCTCGTGTCCCAGGGCCTGCACTGCCTCGACTTCTTTGGGGTTCATTGTGTATCCTTCCTCAGATATTATGCGACCCACATAACACACCTCCCGTTTGAAGAAGTCACACTTCTTTGGTCTTAACTTCATGCCACACTCTTTTTGTTGCTGTAACACTTGCCTCACATTTTGGATGTGTTGTTCAAAACTGTGACTGAATACCAGTACGTCATCCAAATATGGCACAAAAATTTCATCCCTGAGATCCCCTAGGCATCCCTCCATGTAGTGCTGAAAAGCAGCCAGGATATTTGTCAGTCCGAAAGGGATTCTGACCCATTCATAAAGTCCCCAAGGTGTTATAAATGCTGTACAAGGCCGACTTCTCTCACTCATGAAGCCTTGATGGTACATCTTCCCATGGTCAAGCACAGTGAACCAAGAATTTCCTCCCAGGTTTTCGGGGATTTCTTGAATCTTTGGGATGGGGTGACGATCAGGCAGTGTCTTCCCATTTAATAGTCTATAGTCTACACATAGGCGGAGACCTCCATCTTTTTTCCTGACACATACTACAGGCGAAGAGTATGATGAGCAGGATTTTTGGATCCAGACTCTGTTGAGTAGATCTTGTAGGTGTGTTTTTACTTCTTGGTAGAGGTGTCGAGGTATTGCATTGTATGTTTTCTGCACAGGGATATTATCTTTTAGCTGTATGTCCATTTCCAAGTCTTTTACACACCCAGTGTCTCAGTCATCCCTTGCAAAGACATCACACTCCTCTCTCAGCATCTGCTGTACTTGTTTCCGCTGCTCGTCGTACAGATGACTCAGGTCCACAGGTGGATCCCAGGGTTCACCTTGTGATGTATGGCTGGACTGCTCTATAGGGGGTATAATATTGCTGGGAGATGACCGAGGTTCCTGGCCCTCCACAGAATTTACCTCCAGTGGGTAGACTGCATCTACACTATATAGCCAGCCAAGTGTTGTGCGGCCACACAGCATGATATCATTGTCAGTTTGGTTCTCAACAGTCACTGTTATTCTCTTACTGCCCTCTTGTGGTAGCTGTATTAACTGCTCTCTGATGGCCAACCCTCTGGGCCATGGTGCTTCCAGATTTGGTTCCAGCACTACCTGTGATCCAGTCAGCATTCTCTTGTTCAGGTGACCACATTCCACCCCCATGGTTTTCCTTCTCGGTATGGTCACAGGTCGTTTGCCTAGTCTGGCTATATGGGGTCTGCTTTCATTCTTTTGTCTCTTCAGGATGGACAAGACAGCTCTGGCGGTTCTGCACCCCACTTCAAGTGCCGAGGACAATCTCTGCACCATGTAACCAGATGGGAAACAATTTTCAGGTGTGTCATTTGTCAGTGCCAATTCCTCAGTTACATTAAACCCTATGATGGGGCGTTCGAGTTTACTGATGGAAACCAGAATTGGAACAAGAACTGGTTCATCGCTCATTCCAGACACAGTATTTTTAGACAGGGTAAATTCAATTCCCATCCATCCCTCATATGGAATGTCAGTTCCGTTTGCTGCTGAGAGGTCTAATACACCTTCTTCAAGTAGCTATGCTACAGGTCTCACCTCAACTTCAGGCAGGTGTCTCTTTTTCCAGTCTGCTCCGACAATTGACACTTGTGAGCCAGTGTCCCATAAAACTGCAGTGTCAACACCCCTCAGTGAGGCTCGAACGAGGCATCTCTTCCCCACCAGCTTGGCAGTTTGTTGTTGTTCACCAGTTAGAGGTGCTTTTAGGTTAAACTGGTTACATTTGTCTGTCCTCTCCTCAGGACATAGCAGGGTTTCAATCTTATTGGTGGTGGCTGAGATGGTTCTTGTACGACAACCAGCAACCCAATGGTCTGTGCTGCCACATTTGTAGCAGTGGTTACACTTCCCTTCGGGGTTGGACACCTGGCACTGCTGACATTGTCTGATGTTCACCAGTCTGGGCTGTGGCCAATATTTTCTGTTTGGCCGCTCATGCACTTTCATGACTTGGGGCTTAGGAGTCTGGCTGAGGCTTGCAATGTGCATAGTGAGGTTTTGGATAGCCTCGCAAATAGCTTTATTGCCTTCCTCGACCTTCTCCATTAATGTGTCTCACTTGTGTGCTTCACTGTGTTTGTTTTTACTGTTTGATTTGTGTCTGGAGCTTTCTTTTTCAGTCTCTTCATTTTCCTCAGTTACAGTTTTTATTACTTTTATTACTTTTATTACTTTTATTATTTATTGTTACTTTTATTGTCCTTGTTTTTAGGGTGGTTGACAATTTGTTCTTTCGCTCCACTTCCAGGCTGTATGCTGCTGTCATTTTTTCCAACAGAACGTCATCCTTTACCTTCGGGTCTTGTAAGTATGGCTTTACATCTGCTCGGATGGAGTCATCATGGATGCCAGTGAGTACTGTTTGGAGAAACTGATTTTGTATCAGCTCAAGGCTGTACTTTAGCGCTGACTCCCCTCTCTCTGAAGCAAGGATGACTTGTTGCCTCAGGTCCATAGCTCGCAGCAAAAACTGAATTGGCGTTTCCAGTGGCTCTTGAACTGCACGTGTGAGGAACTGATACAACTCTGTAGCATCTTTTTTCGATATAAGGAGTCCATAATATCTGTCTGAGAGCCTTTAGTGTCAAATCAACTCTGCTCTCCAGGTAACTCTTCAATTTTGTTCCAGGAACTATGGCCTGAATAACAGCTTCAACAATTTCTCCTTCATCATATCCCTTTTTTGATGCTCTTTGGATCTGCCTTTCCAGACTGGTATAGCCAAGTTTAGCTTTTTGATTTGGCTCTCCAATTTGTCCAAATATTTTTAAGTCTCTTCTGTAAAGTGGGTGCACAAATGCTGTGCTTGGGCCAGTGTTTGATCTAGTATGACTCGGGGCAGTCCTGGTTTCCATCTCCTCATTTGAATTATGAGGTGTACCAACTTTGTCCACCAGGGGGTGTTTGTGCACTTCTTTTGACTGGAAGCCCTTGTGATCGTCATTTTTCACCCTCAGTTCATCAATCTTATCATTCAGGTTCATTAATAGCGACAGATCCTCATCTTCCAGTGAAGAGACATCTTCTCCTTCTAGATACTGTAGGATAAGCCTCCTCAACTTACGAGGTGAGTCTCTGTCACTCTCACACACAGTAACATTAAGTGTTTCACAGACATTACTTAGCTCCTTTGCTGCTAGTATAAGCAATTTTCCTTCTATCTCCACCATCAAACTCTCCCAAGCTGGTCATATTTGTTGTGCCCCAGTCATGACAACAAGCTTTTACCTTCACTCCAAGGTAGTCTGTGGGCATTAGCATGCTAGGCTAGTCGCCGTCTTGTCTCTTTTGTAGTGTGGCCCAACCGCCGGTGAGCACCGTTTTTTTTTTTTTTTTTTTTTTTTACGTACCTCCAGCTCTCTGTTGACAAACTATACCAACCGGACGGAAACACCATGTTTATGTTGCACCCTCAGAACGACAGGACTCAGTCTTCTGTTGGGCAACTTTATTACTCCCGGTTCTGCTTTTTTTTTTGTAATCGTTTGTCTGAGCAGCTGGGTCTGAAAAAATGGCGACAACACACTTTTTCTATTCACCAGAAGAGAACATACAAAACAGGAGCACAGTGATGAGGTATTGTCGCTGAACTGACCTCACTCTCTCTCTCTGGCTCAGCAATTAATTAACTCAGAATTATACATGCAAAATGTGATAGGATTGATACAAGACCAGATTAAAACATCTTCCTCAGCATCACAGCGTCCCGTCCTCACAGCATAGACCTGTCATAGATTTCTAGGGCGCAACAGCAGTTTCACCCACACCTGCTCTTCCTAATCAAGCAGCCTTTAAGTTGAGAAGGGTCCTCCAGTCCTGCACGGAGACGTCAACGTATGCATGCAGCCAAGAGAGCTCCTCGACACTGTGTGCAGCTTCACCTCCCTCCAGCTACAACCCATTCCTCCAACTCGGGACTTCGTAAGCGACATCTCTGTTTGTTCCTCACCTCTGCATTCTCCTCTGTGTATCTAGAATAGAATAGAATAAGTTTTATTGTCACTGTCACATAAACAATGAAATTTAAAAATCCCCAACCAGTCACAGCATCATTCATAAATATATAAACTCAAAATGTATAAAATACATGTTTAAAATGTATGTATAAAATGTATAAAAACAGCATAAACATACAAACGTACACGCATACAGTCCGCACAATGCACACCTCCAAGCCCACATTTCTGTCATTACACAGCCCCCTCATACACCTTCAACATCCAACTGCATTTATTACATTTATTGCAGTCGGAAAAAAAAAAACAACTGTTTTTGAATCTGCGTGACCTTGTTTGAATTTGTCTGTATTGTCTGCCTGATGGCAACAGTTCAAACAAGGAGTGGCCAGGTTGGGAAGTGTCCTTTATTATATTCCAAGCTTTTTTGAGACAATGGGAACTGTGTAGGTCTTCCAATGTGGGGAGGGGGCAGCCAACGATCGTCTGAGCCATCCTAATGACTTCTGGAGTGTTTTTCTCTAAGCTGCTGTACAGCTGGTGTACCACATGCACATACAGTATGTCATTAAACTCTCAATAGTGCTTCTGTAGAAGGACATCAGCAGTCTGTGGGTGATGTTGTTCTTCCTGAGAATCCTCAGAAAATACAGTCTTTGCTGTGCCCTTTTCAGCAGCTCAGTGTTATTTATGCTCTAGATCAGGCCCTCTTCAATGTGAACTCCCAAAAAGCAGAAGTCCGACACCCTCTCCACACAATCCCTGCCAATAATTAACGGTGGAATGTCCATTTTCTTCCTCCTGTAGTCTATGATAAGCTCTTTAGTCTTTGAGATGTTAAGGAGCAGATTATTTTCTCTGCTCCACACCATCAGCCACTCCACTTCATCCCCCCAGAGATGAGCCCCACCACCGTGGTGTCATCAGCAAACTTCACAATAGTATTACTATGGTGTGCACGGGTACAGTCAAATGTATAGAGGGTATAGAGCAAGGGGCTCAGCACACAACCCTGGGGAGAGCCGATGCTGAGGCTGAGGGCTGTTGATGTGTAATGGCCCACTCTAACCCTCTGACTGCGACCTGTCAGGAAACTGTTGATCCACGTGCAGATGGAATGTGAGAACCCCAGGTCCTCCAGTTTAGCCACCAGTCTGTGTGGAATAATGGTGTTAAATGCAGAACTGTAGTCCACAAAGAGCATCCACACATAGCTGTCCTGCTGCTCTAGATGGGACAATGCAGCATGGAGAGCCATAACTACAGCATCCTCTATGGATCGGTTCATTCTATAAGAAAACTGGTAAGGATCAAACCTTCGGGGCAGGCATGATGTGATGTAACCCCGAACCAGTTTTTCAAAACATTTCATCACCACAGGAGTGAGTGCGGCTGGCCGATAGTCACTTAGGCTAGAAATGTGGGACTTTTTGGGCAGAGGGACTATGGTAGAGGATTTCAGACAGGGTGGTACAAAGGACTGAGCCAAGGTCTGATTGAAAATCCTAGTAAAAACTCCAGCCAGCTAATTGGCGCAGTCCCTCAGTACACGTCCAGGAACGCCATCGGGTCCAGCAGCCTTCCTCGGGTTAACGGCCCAGAGGGTACGCCTCACTTCATACTCCTCTACTTGGAAGTTTAAGCTGCTGTGGGCCTTAGGATGTAATATGGCTGTCTCTGAAGGTTTCACCTCAAAGCAGGCAAAGAAGAGATTTTAACTCCTCTGCCAACAAGGCATCACCCTCAGCAGCTCCGAGGTTGGTCTTGTAGTTGGTAAGATGCTGAACCCCCTGCCACACCTGCCTGCTGTTGTTACTGCCCAGATGATCCTCCATCCTCCTCCTGTAATTAGATTTGGCCTCCCTAATGCCTCTCTTCAAGTTGGCACGTGCCATACCATAGAGAGCCCTATCACCAGACCTGAAAGTGATATCCCTCTTCTTTAACAGCCGCCAGACCTCCCAGGTCATCCAGGGCTTCTGATTGGGGTAGACCTGGATATGTTTATCCACTGTGACAGTGTCCATGCAGTTCTTAATGTAACATAGTACACTGTGTGTGAACACCTCCAAGTCCTGATGTTCAAAAACATCCCAATTGGTCCTGTCAAAACAGTCCTGCAGCTGCTGAGAGGCACCCCAAGGCCAAGTTGTAACAGTCTTTGTCATGACAGGAGCAGTTTTCCTGAGGGGAGTATATGCAGGAGTTAAGAGCAGGGACAAATGGTCAGACTGACCTAAGTGTGGCAGTGGTCTGACCCTATAGGCTAGTTTGATGTTTGAGTAAACCTTGTCCAAAATATTCTCTCCTCGGGTAGCACACTTTACATGCTAATGGAATTTAGGGAGTGCTACCTTTAAATCCTCATGATTAAAGTCCCTTGCTATGATGTACACAGCATCAGGATGTGTGCTCTGCTGGTTGCTAATACTATCATGCAAAAGTCTTATGGCCAAGTTAGCATTAGCATTCGGTGCGATGTAAACAGCATACTGTATATCATCACCGCAGTAAACTCTCTTGGGAGATAAAAGGGCCTGCATCTAACAGTCACATACTCCAGGTCTGGGGAGCAGTGACTGTCTACAATCATTGTGTTAGTATACCAGCTGTTATTCACATACACACAGAGCCCCCTCCTCTTTTCTTACCAGAGTCCGCCGTCCTGTCATGACGCTGTACTGTGTAACCTGCTGAATCAATAGCAGAGTTCGGAATGGATGGATGAAGCCAAGTCTCTGTGATCAACACAATGCAGCTGTCCTTTACAGCCTTGTTTGCTATGATCTCTAGCCTCAGTTCATCCATCTTATTAGCGAGAGATCTGGCATTCATAAGAAACAGGCTGGGGAGAGGTGGTTTAAATGGCTGCCTCCGTAGCCTAGCTACCGCACCAGCTCTACATCGTCTCTTCTGCCTCCTTTCTCTACGCCGTCTTCGCCTCTTCCCCTCCGGAATAATAATCCACGGAGCGTCAAGGCTCCTCGCTATGTCCACCGGAATCTTGTGTGTGAAGATAAACTCCTCTGTAACCCTCTGCTCAAGACCAAGTCCAATCTTCAGAAGATCGTGCCTGTTGTAAATGAAATTCACCCGACAGAAAAGACACAAAACAAAAAAATAGCATTAACAGCCATACAAGACTCCGACCGGTGAAACACTGAGCCTCTGCAATTATGTGCACCGCCATGATGACAAAAACAGCATATGCCTGCATCCATGTATCCATGTACCTGTATCTTTGGACTTACAGTACCTGTGCACAGGTGGACCTTCTCCCTGGCGGACTGGAACCATTCCCCAAGGCGGACCAAGATCAACTCCTCGGAGCTGGAGTTCCTACTCTCTCTTCACCTCCCTATAAGTGCACATAATTACTTGGACTAAACTTTGCCCCTTCTCTCCTCGGCCAAGGCTTATCTTCCTGCACGGCGCACTGTAAATATCTGCACAAGAACTTCTTTCACCTTCGCGGGACCGTTGCAACTTGGAGAAGACATGGGCCGCTGATAGCTCGCAACTAGCTGCTCTACACTCCGTAAGGCTATAATTAATATATCATTGTCCCACTGCATGCTGCAGACTGCTCATCATTCTCTCTCTCCCTCTTCCCCTGTAGGGTTGCCAGATTCTCCCCGCACTGCTCACACTTGCTCACAATAAAATCATTGTAAATTATAATCGAATCTGTCATCTGCTTCTGGGTCTACACTAAATCATGTCACCAATTACAGGTCTAGTAAAAAAAAAAAATCCATTATGGTTCTCCAGTTACAGCAAGCGCAGCACAAATAGTCTCTTTCAATGGCATTTAAAATTTTCCTTTGTGCTTCTATAGTTATTTGGGAGATAACATTTTTTATTTCCAGTATTGATGTCATAACCCCCCACATTTGTTTCAAACCCATAAAGTATATTTTTATTATCTAAAAAAATGTAAAAGCACAAGCAAAAGGTGGCGGGCCAACCTCATAGGTGCAGTGTGGTGCAAAGCCGGTGTCTGGAGAGTGCAGTACATGGTTGGTTCTGCTATTTACAGAACTTTATCACTCATGAGTGTGAATGTTCACATCTTTATTCTTATAGTTTTTAATACCTTGATCTTTATTGTTACTGGTATGGATGCCCCTTAAAATCTTGGAGGGTAAATATATTTGTTTTATAAAACAGAAAATGCTAAACTTTCTTTAGACAAGCCAAAAGGTTACTTAGACTCTTGAGAGGGGACCAAATAATTCTATCCAAATATGGCCAAAGATTAAATGCTGTATTTGAAACAAGAGCATAACAGTCTGGGCACAAATCAGTTAAAATGTTATAAAACAGCCTGAATCGATAAGAGGAAAACCATATCCTAGAGCTACTATTGTTCTTACTGTGATAATAGGCTGTTGACTAATTGACAAGACAAAATCATTAAATTGCATTTAATGTTAGTCAAGTACTTTAAAATATTGGATAATTTTTTTCAACAAATTAATGACCTATTATGTTTGACTTGTTTTGTGAGTTTCGGGGTAGCCTGGGCCCCTTGGGGTGGTGTCATGATCTGAGCATGGGAAGTGTGGGGGGGATTCCACCGTGCTTTGTCTCTTTGCCTTTTTGTTTTTCCTTATGTGTATAATACTGTATTTTGGAGTTATTTGCCTGTGATGTTATTTCTAGTTTGTTTTCACAATTGTTTCTTTGTAGGATATATTTTCCTGTTTACGTTCAGTGTAGTTTTGTTTACATATTTGGGTTTAGTTGTCATCATTTGTTCCCACTTTAGTTTTTGCCAGTGTCTTCTCTTTCTTTCTCCCTCAGGAGCTACAGTTGTCAGGGCCACTCCCTGGTTGGGGGCGGTGCTCCTGTCAAACTGTCAGTGCCGCCTCCTCTCCTCATGACTCACAACTGATTGCCATTTTCTCCCCCAGCCCGCTCATGTCATTCACACTGGGTACTATTTGTGTTTGATTGTTTCTAGCCTTATTTAAGGGCTGTTATTTTCATTTCTCCCTGCTAGAGTCTCAGTTATCGTCTCAACCAGAATCCTGGCCCTGTTCTGGTGTGCTGTAAGTCTGCTTGGTGTTTCGGTTTGGATTTTCTGTTTGCACTGTTTGGGATTTATGTTCTGGCTAATAAATTCCACAAACTGCAGTCCAGCGTGTGGACCTCTCCTCTCTGCCCTGAAGGGCGATTCATGACTGATGGGAGCAGTGACGTGTGGTGAGGGAAGGCAGGTGAGGCTGAAAACAGTGCTTGAGCACCATAAGCACAGGTTTGTTTTTAAATAAAGGAAGATAAGGACATTTTTTAACAAAGTCACAGAGATTTTTGTCCAGAAGGACAGGCAAATTTACTTCATTTCACAAAAAAAAAAAAAAAAAATAACAACAACAACAAAAAAACTTGTTTGTGAGATTGGCCTTTTCTACTATTTGTACTTATGCAATGCACACACATGCACAGGAAGACATGAACTGCAGCTCAAAGACTGCTCCATTTCCCCCAGAAGTGCTGTTTTGGAGAGCTTTTTTTAAAATGGTATTATAGATTTTAATTTTTTTTCCCACGGAGACATCAAGTGCCAATCAAATGTGTTTTAATGTCCGATAACTGTCCTTTGTGCACAGACCACACCGGAACAGCTGCAGCTGTTTCTGTCTCCTTCAAGCAGAGTTTACAGTGGTACAGGTACTCTGCATCTGTAGACACATGCATGTCCTCATTGCCCTAAACTTGATCATTTTGTGTTGCCATTATGCAGTTGGTGATTTTTATTTTATTTTTTTTAAAACATGGAGGATGGTGGTTGTAGGGGGATATAAATTCTGCATTTCAGGACAAATTTGCAAGAATAAAGGTGCAAAAATACTAAAAAAAAAAAAAAAAATTCCAAGAAAAAGTTATAAATTTACAGTAAAAAAGTTACACATTGACAAGAAAAAATTGCCAATTATCCACATATACTATATATATATATATATATATATATATATATATATATATATATATATATACAGTGGGGAAAAAAAGTATTTAGTCAGCCACCAATTGTGCAAGTTCTCCCACTTAAAAGATGAGAGAGGTCTCCAATTTTCATCATAGATATACCTCAACTATGAGAGACAAAATGAGAAAAAAAAATCCAGAAAATCACACTGAAGGATTTTAAATGAATTAATTGATAAATTCCTTGGTAAAATAAGTATTTGGTCACCTACAAACAAGCAAGATTTCTGGCTCTCACAGACCTGTAACTTCTTCTTTAAGAGGCTTCTCTGTCCTCCGCTCGTTACCTGTATTAATGGCACCTGTTTGAACTCGTTATCAGTATAAAAGACACCTGTCCACAACCTCAAACAGTCAGACTCCAAACTCCACTATGGCCAAGCCCAAAGAGCTGTCAAAGGACACCAGAAACAAAATTGTAGACCTGCACCAGGCTGGGATGACTGAATCTGCAATAGGTAAGCAGCTTGGTGTGAAGAAATCAACTGTGGGAGCAATTATTACCTCCGCCAGGCCGAAAAGGCCAGGAGGAGGTTATGTTTTTGCCAGGGTTTGTGTCTGTCTGTTTGTCTGTTGGTTAGCAAGATAACTCAAAAAGTCTTGGACGGATTTGCATGAAACTTTCAGGCGTTGTTGGAAATGGTACAAGGAAGAACTGATTAAATTTTGGGGGTGATCCGCTTCACCGTCTGGATACAGGAATTTTTTTAAAGCATTTTTCCACACTGTGACATAGGGCCATTTTCAACATGTGCGCAGGCGCAATGGAGGCCGCTGGGCGTCGTGTCTGACCAACACAAACTCCGCCTTCTTCAACGTTTTAGCCACAAAAGCATGCGGAAAACACTGCTGCCCTCGGACCCCCAGCGTGCCTGTGCCAGCCATAGGCGCTGCGCACATTGCGCTGGTCGTCGTGTCTGACCAACACAAACTCCGCGTTCTTCAACGTTTTAGGCACAAAAGCACGCGGAAAACACTGCTGGCCTGGGCCCGCCAGCGTGGCTGCTTTTGCGCCACGCTGCAAAACCTGACACGGACACCTGTCCGCCGCCCCATTATTTGCCACAAATTCCCCGCCCAGCTATAGGCGCTGCGTAAAAACGACCTCTCTGCCGGGGAAGACTCTAAATTCTGTTTTGCTGCGGAGCGCAACCCCAATATAATATAAAAACCCACGGCAACCTGTCTAACCAATCTGCATCCGTCAGTGGAGGAGATGGACACACCAACACTTCAGTTTATTACCTCCGCCAAGGAGGCAATGCTTTTACTACCGTAAAACGGGGCTATAAGGGACGGCGGGGTAATATGGGACACTTTTCTAAATGTAATTCTGCTTTTTTAATTTTCCTTCCGCCTAGATTTGATGAAGGATTCATGGATATTTGACAATAACAACACAACTCAGCGTCCTGCTCAAAATAAAAAAAGCACAATTACATTTAAAACATTTCCCACAAAAGTGTCCCTTATTAACCCGCCGTCCCTTATAGCCCCATTTTACACTACTGAAACACTAATCCTATCACTATCACATTGATTGTCATTCATTAATTGTCTGTTTATTGCACTGTCCATGTCAAATAAACAAAGAATCATTGTGAATCCAATTGCTAGTCATATCTTTTCATGCTCAGGGAATCTGGAAACGTACACACAAACACTGTATGGGGGGAACTGTGCCGCTTGGCGGAGGTCTGCGCTCTCCGAGTGCTTTTCTAGTTAGAAAATGGAAGACATACAAGACCACTGATAATCTCCCTCGATCTGGGGCTCCACGCAAGATCTCACCCCGTGAGGTCAAAATGATCACGAGAACGGTGAGCAAAAATCACAGAACCACACGGGGGGACCTAGTGAATGACCTGCAGAGAGCTGGGACCAAAGTAACAAAGGCTACCATCAGTAACACACTACGCCGCCAGGGACTCAAATCTTGCAGTGCCAGACGTGTCCCCCTGCTTAAGCCAGTACTTGTCCAGGCCTGTCTGAAGTTTGCTAGAGAGTATTTGGATGATCCAGAAGAGGATTGGGAGAATGTCATATGGTCAGATGAAACCAAAATAGAACTTTTTGGTAAAAACTCAACTTGTCGTGTTTGGAGGAGAAAGAACACCATACCTACTGTGAAGCATGGGGGTGAAAACATCATACTTTGGGGCTGTTTTTCTGCAAAGGGACCAGGACGACTGATCCGTGTAAAGGAAAGAATGAATGGGGCCATGTATCGTGAGATTTTGAGTGAAAACCTCCTTCCATCAGCAAGGGCATTCAAGATGAAATGTGGCTGGGTCTTTCAGCATGACAATGATCCCAAACACACTGCCCGGGCAACGAAGGAGTGGCTTCGTAAGAAGCATTTCAAGGTCATGGAGTGGCCTAGCCAGTCTCCAGATCTCAACCCCATAGAAAATCTTTGGAGGGAGTTGAAAGTCCGTGTTGCCCAGCGACAGCCCCAAAACATCACTGCTCTAGAGGAGATCTGCATGGAGGAATGGGCCAAAATACCAGCAACAGTGTGTGAAAACCTTGTGAAGACTTACAGAAAACGTTTGACCTCTGTCATTGCCAACAAAGGGTATATAACAAAGTATGGAGATGAACTTTTGTTATTGACCAAATACTTATTTTACCGAGGAATTTACCAATTAATTCATTAAAAATCTTTCAATGTGATTTTCTGGATTTTTTTTTCTCGTTTTGTCTCTCATAGTTGAGGTATACCTATGATGAAAATTGGAGACCTCTCTCATCTTTTAAGTGGGAGAACTTGCACAATTGGTGGCTGACTAAATACTTTTTTTCCCCACTGTGTGTATATATATATATATATATATATATATATATATATATATATATATTTACTTTCTTCTCTCATAAATGTCCAATTTTCTCACCAATTAATGATTTTTTTCTTGTAAACTTTAAAATTTTTTGGGAAAGTTAACTTTTTTGTATATAGAAATTTGCAACTTTTTCCTGGCAAATATATTACAGTACTGTTGTAGTAAATTTTGTATTTTTTTCCTATAAATTTGCTATCTTTTGTGATAAAATTGTTACTTTTTCCCCACATGAATTTAGCAAAATTCTCATAAATTTACAACTTTTTTCTATAAAATTTGCAACTTTTTATCAAATTTTTGTGATTTTTCTGGTACTCTTGCTCCTATCCTCTCATTGATGCACTAAGTTGTCCTGCATAAACTTTGCAGTCTTTATGAGGATGGAGGGCGGCAGGTTGATGGAGGGGAGGATTTTGAATCATTTTACTGACAAGGGGAATGGCCTTTTTTTTTTTTTGCACAGATTTAATTAATTGAAAGGAGATTTAATATTTTACTTCTGAAAACAAAACCCTTTTCAGATTTTAAAGATTTATTTATTTTGAAGAGATATTTGTTTTTGCACATTTTTTGTCACTGACCTTTTGTCCTGTAAATATATAATTATTAAATAATTAAGACCATGGTCTCTGTGTGAGCTGATTATTTTGTAAAACTCTCTGGGCTATTAAATATCTTCATGAGTGTATAGGTATTAAAGTAAAATTGATATACCAAGTCAGTACAGTAAAATTTTACTGTTATATGTAACTTAACCTTTTTCAGCCTTTTCTTTTTTTTGGTTGAGCATCCCCCCCTCCAATGTCTGTGAACATGCAATGCATTTGTAGAAATGGAGAAACGTCAGGGTTTCACAAATTTTCCTGTCACTGTAGGTACAGATGGTAGTGTGGTAGCGCTCAGAGAATAAGCCCGACTTCATCAAAGAACTTAAATAAATGTTTAACAACCTTCTTGAAACTCTCCAGACTGTGTGAAGAAGGTCTATTGTCAATTTCTGTACACATACTGTATAGCTAATTTCTTCTAACCAACCTTTTCTGAGAAGGTCCAGCTGAAATGATATCTACTGGTGTCTGTCTGCTGTTGTTCCATTAGAAGAGTGTTTTACCATTACATCCCTGCTTGATTTGCCAGTTGCTCCTCAGCAGGCAGGAAAGTACTGTGAGGGTTAGTTCCACTGCACAAACAATTATTAGCTGTCAACAACTCCTGCTGTCTTGGAAAAGCCAGCAATATCCTCAAAGACTCAACCCATTAAGGACTTTTCCTTTTTGAACTGACACTTTCTGGAAAGTACCACAGGTACGCTGAAAGACTCGATCACTTTAAATCCCAGCGTCCTCAACATCGATTTTTTTTTTAAACAAAACAAATTTCTTACAGTTACAATTGTGTTTTTAAAGAATTCTATCAGCATATTTTTTCTGAGCCACCAAAGGTGAGCACTTTATTTAATTGTTCAGTGGCGCTGCCTTTGGATGCCTTAGAAGTTGCTCAGAGACCAAGAACACAAAGAGCTTCACAAAGCAGGTGGCGAGACACTTGTGTCACAGAGGGTCTTTAATTATCCGTTAGATGCTGTGGCCCTGAGCCATACCAATTACAGGTGTTGGACAAGGTCAAAGTAACGTTTGAAGCCAATGCTTTGAGCCAAGGGGAAGCAAGCACAGAGGGTGACTGCTGAGCCATATAATGGTTTGAGATAAAACTGCAAGTCTGATGGGTCCTCATCTGTCAAAGCGTATGTTATACTTTTGTGCCAAAATTTAATTAATAAGCTAGAAATTATCTAAATTACTGTGACTAATCAAACCCAATCAACATGAGTGTGATGGTCATTTGCTCATTTCCCTTTATTATTTTAATACCACAAATAAGCCCCACACCCTGGCAACATTGGGCTTACAAACGAGACTGACTGAAGCAATGATGGTCATGTGCAAACAATGATGCAGCTATTCTTCAGCAACGTGGTATATTGTCCATGCATCTTATGGTTTCTCCATGCAGTGCATACAGTATTTGTGACATCAGTGTGTGTCCTACCATCACCTCTTTCACCATTCATGAGACTACACTACATCATTTCACAGGTGCTCATGCCCTCAGCGGTGGGCAGTGTTGACAGATCTCGCGAGAGAAACAAGCAAGCAGAGTGACACCAGTTCTTGCAGGCAAGAAGGAGCCAGACTATTAAGGGCTTTATAAGTTAGGAGTAAAATCTTGAATTCAATTCTATATTTTTTGCTCATGCATTCTGCATGAGCAACAGCAAATTTATAGTAAACACAGTCAACATAAAAACTTTGAATAAATTACATTTTTAAACTCTGATCAAAAGACATGAACATTCTGCATAAGTAATGGCAGTAAACACGATTACAGTTTAGTGATGTCGGATGATGGGAGTTGTTGTCCGCTAGTCGTTTAAACAAAAACTAAATATTACTCTGTTTTTATACGGCAGCCAACCACTTTAATTATGCCAAAAATTTTCTTTTAAATTGACAAAATCATATGTGTAACTCGTGGCAAAATTTGATCGGGATCAAAAGATAATTTTGCTCTTGCCATTCATTTCAATTGAGAATTTTTCCAATAGGCTGCAGGTCCACCAAACGTGTTTTTTGCCACCGGATTGCCCTGAACCTCATTTTTACAGCACTTATGCTGTGCACTCTGGGAAAAAGTCTGTGCCCTGTATCCTAGCAACAGCTTGTCACTCACAGCTCAGCGCTTCTGCCTTTCCCATTGAGACTTTCTATTTATTTTTTAATAGCAGTCTCTAAATAACGATGGGCTGGAAATGTGTGCTGGCATTGGTAGCAGCTCTGGATGCAAAATATGATGACACTGTAACAAGTGAAATTGCATTACTGTGACGTTGAGGGACTCTGTATCCGTCGCCTTCTTGTGACGTCGTGGGAGCACATCCCAACACTGATTCTTTAGCAGGAAGGAGTTCAACAATACGCATGTGTGCAGTTGTCTAAGCTCAAGGACTCTTATTAATCTTCATTTGTCTGCGGTGGCGGAGTGGTTAGCACTGCGGCAGCACAACAACTCACCCTTGGCCGGGGGATCCTGGGTTCGATCTCAGCCCCCAACCAACAGTGATCTGTGTGGAGTTTGTATGTTCTCCCCGTGTCTGCGTGGGTTTACTCCGGGATTTCTCCGGTTTCCTCCCACATACCAAAAACATGCAAGTTAGGTTAACTGGCCTCAAACTGGGGATTCTAAATTGTCCTTAGGTATGAATGTGAGAGTAAATGGTTGTCTGTCTCTCTGTGTTGGCCCTGCGATGGACTGGTGATCTGTCCAGGATGTACCCTGCCTCACGCCCAAAGATGCTGGGATAGGCTCCAGCCCCCCTGCGACCCGAAAAGGATTAAGCGGAAGAAGATGGATGTCTGCGATGGCAGTCCAAGTATGTGAAAGACTGAATGCATGTGTGACATGTCAGTGGATCTACAGCCCGTCTGTATACAGTTTTTCTTTATTAAAAACGTGCAGTGTGATTTCGAAACACTTGTGGACTGCTTCTTTTCCATACGCACTCCCACGACCCATCACAACATGAAAAAGAAAAGAGTCTGGGTACATGACATCAACTGGTTGATAATTTCTGTGATGCAGGCTAATTACAGAAAGCCCATCTGCTCTTCAGAGGTGAGTAGAATAGTCCATGGTCAAAATTTCATTCATTTTCACATCTATTTTTGTAAGTCAGCTGAGATATGCTCAACACGCTGTAATGATTGGCCCCTCCGGGGCAGGACTCCGTCAATCCAGATGACAAGGACATCTTGGGCCCGGTCCCTTGGAAGCCCAGTGCTAACTCCAACTCTGCGGACACTCAGGGGCCAAAGGAGAAGACACGGAGAGGACTGGGGAGCAATTAACTGCAGCAGTTGGGGAGAGCTCAGGGTACTGCATATCCTGAGCCTCCCTACCGGGAATCAGGCAAGGCATATCATTATAAACTGAAGAAGAAGAAAATAACACTTGCCTGTCTTCCCAGTGTTTGATGTTGCCTGCTGCAGCATGTATAATGTTATCCCTCTCCGTGGCTTTGGTGGAGATGGGCCCCTCAGAGGATTGTGGAGGAGCCGCCCCTGTTGTCACAGAGACGGACGTAGCCGGGGGAAAAACAGAAGGCCTCTCAGCAGCAGGAGAGGACGCCGAAGTGAAGCAAAAAAATGGCAGCTAGAGGACAAGATGAAGCTGGTGATCCAGCCTGAGAAGGGGGAGAAAAAGGCTGTACTGCTGAGGAGGGCTTCTGCTTTGGTGTCAAGGAAATGGCTGCTGGAGAGGCAGAGGAATTCCTCCGGCAGTCCAGAGCAGGTCAACAATGCCACCGTGGAGCTGATGGAGCAGGCGAGGAGGAGGCAGATGGCAACAGCAGGAGTGGAGAAAGGGAGAGTCTTAGTACCCGGGGGTGGAAGCGCATGCTGGATTTAACCTCCAGCAAATTAGCAACTCCACCCCAGCACAGCATCTTGTCCTTACGAGATGAGCAGTCGCCATGTCCTCGATCATGGAGACAAACTCCAGCTCATCCCAACTCCACTTCCTACTCCTCTGGTCTGGTTTGCCTGATGGAGACATGGCAGCTCTGCAGGACAGGTGAGTAGAAAAAACACAAAAAGGGTAAAAAAATATCACTAGCTGCAGCAGCGGGGTCGCATTCACAGCGGCAGTATTCTGTCATGATTGGCCCCTCTGGGGTAGAGAGACAGACCCACGCACTGAACTGCAGTAGTGATGATTTATTAACAAAAGCAAACACAAGATCAAAAACTGTACAGGGTATACAAAAATACAAACTAAAGGTACTGACAGAAAAGCACTCCAGAACCGGAATCGCTCTGTGAGTACTAAGAGAAAAAGGTGACTTACAGAAAAGGACTTCTCCAGGGCCGAAATCGCACTGCGAGAAGAGAATTCACTCATCAGTGATTAGTCATTAATACTGCCGCACTGAGAGAATGAACAGGCAGTCTTTTAATAGTAGGCAAACAGATGAGCAGCAGGTGCGAGCAGCTGAGCGAGCAGGTGAGGTGGCTGGGAAACAGCGTGAGTAGCTGGTGGGAGTGTCTGGGAAAGAGGAAGGGCGCTCATGTCACAGAACCAAAAATAAACACAGATAAAGACAAAATAATCATAACAGACATAAAATACTCAGACATAAATTGAGAGTCTGAGCTCTGAGAGAACACTGAGCTCAGACTCATGACACACACGGTTTCCTATACTCATAAATGACTGTTGGTAAATGATCACATTTCACATCAGAGCTATTTCCATTTCTTGTAGTCATCAACTGTACAAATTCAGAGTATGCGTATATCTATCAGATCTGGCCGCTGCTCCAAATGTGACACCCACTAATGTGTGGTCACAAGTGGGGTATGATAATTTAGTTTTTTTTTAAATTAATTAATTTAATTTTCTTATGTTTTATTCCCATGCCCATATCTACTTGCAATGTAAGAAGATCTATTAACACAGGTAAATCAGCTATCTGGTTCCAGAACAGTAGGGGGCAGAATAAGGCAGTGACTTAGCAACAGCAGTGCTTTGGCGAAACGGCCATTTTACCTTCATTGTTATCAGAGCACTGAAGGAAAACGCAAGTCACGTCTCTGCCTCATTCTTGTTTCTGCTATTTTCCAGGTTTGTAAAGTGCAAAAGCGCTTCCAGTCACGTTAGTTCCTATGCTGACAAAACGTGGGTTTTTGAGCAAGTGGACTATGTTGTAATGTTAGAGACCGCTGTGTAAATTGAGGGAGAACTCTACGTTCAGAGCGGTGGTAATGGCAGCAATCCTAACAAGCTAACTGTGGCTACATACTGTAGTTAGCTTTGGGACACGCCTTCGGTTTGTATGGTTTCACTAGATCCAGTCGGCTTCAGGATTAAGTTTACACTTTTGGGGTACAGTATGGTTTTAAGTTGTCTTAATGGAAAATGTACTTTACTTTGGTTATTAAGTGACTTTACATATTTTTATTTGATTAAGTGACCATACATATTTCCTGGTGCATTCCAACACACACACACACACACACACACACACACACACACACACACACACACACACACACACACACGCCGTAGTACCAATTTCATTTGTTGTTCAGTTCATGTTTATTTCTTTCTCTAGTGCCTATTATAAACTAACCAGCAGGGTTTTGATAATATTTTTTTTTTTTTTTAACAAGAAACACTTATTGGTCACAGTTTAAATGTGATACAGAGTGTAGTTAAAATTGTTGACACGTTCATTGGAAATGAGAAGTGGATTGATATAGTGATTCATGTGAATGTATTGAGAGAATTGTCTCTACATTCATGTCAAATGGACATTTGTCATATAGCATAACAATGCAAATAACAGGTCATTCGGGAAAAATATGTTCAATAAAGATTGTCATCAGAGCACTGAAGGAAAACGCAAGTCATGTCTCTGCCTCATTCTTGTTTCTGCTATTTTCCAGTTTCCAGGGTCAGAGACAATAGTCAAATATGACTGTTTTCATGGTCGCAGCCTTGGGACCTGTAACGGTTTCACGGGGGCTTGTCCAGTATTGACGCCATCAGTGCATCATGGGTCGTCAGTCCAGTGATCATTGAACCTGTGGACCACGTGCAAAGACATCAGAGCAGAGGGCCTGAGTGTGCCAAGCAGTCCCACGCCCATCAGCCTTCAGAGAGAAGGACCCAGCACATCCAGCGATCCAGAACGTCTGTCTACAGTTAGAGAGAGGGGCTGAGAGTTCCAAGCATTTCCACGTCCGTCCGTAGTCAGAGTGGGGGACCCAGTGTGTCCAGTGGTCCAACGTCTGCCTATAGTCCAAGCAGGGTGGTCATCATCGGCAGAACATCTGACAGGTGGCAACCATGACAACCAACGGCAGAAGGGAACTGGTCTGGTCGATAAGGAAGGGGCTGTTGCGTCTTTCTGCAGGACAGATCTTTGAGGTTGCAAGAGCCATCTCAGCGTCACCTCAAGGGGGACCGCCTAAGTGGGATAAGTGTGATGAAGATGAATGTTTTGACTGTTTGCTCTTACATGTCCTCCCCATGTCTACTCCAGTTAGAGGATGCGGGAATGTTCCAGTTATGCAATTTGAATGATGTCATTGATGAGATGATGAGAGGTCACTCTAACAGTGTTGAAATGGTAGAGGAAGGGGCAGGTGCTATGACTCACTCACAACCAAATTTAACAACAAAAACCACAAGTGCTACTGACACACAGGCTGACATATGCACATTTACCTATGATGTGGCTTCCAAGGATACAGTTCCTGAACTACACCTTAATAGTGGCCATAGTATTTTACCCCTTTCTCCTGCCAGTGACCATGTTGATTATAACCAATCCAGCAGCAGACACATCACTCAGTCCGTTCAGCTGCTGAACAGTCATATTCTCGGAGGGCTGAGAATCTAGCGACTCTGAGATTTAGCCTTGCTTCAGAGAAAAGAGTTTAAAGTGCATGTGGGTCAGATCGGTGACAACTCAGCAGACATTTAGCTATGGTAACATCTGCAAAGAGATACTAGATGAGGGATTAAGAGAACAACACACAGAGAGTGAAATCATTCGAGCAGTGATGTGGGTTATAAAGCCAGGTCACTTCAAAGATATGTTGATCAGCAAAGATGAAATGACAGTAACTGAGTTGAAGAATTTCCCACAGTTTCATATGGGGGAGAAGGGCACAACAGAGCTTTTCCAAGAACTGATTACAGCCAGACAATCAGGAACCGAAACACCAGTTTCAAACAGTTCCTATATAGGATGGTGGGGCTTAAGGAGAGGATCATTTTCGCATCAAGGCAAACTGATGCAGAAATTAAGTACGAGCCACATACTGTACAGAATGTATTTTTGTACACAATCTACCAGGGGCTAAGTGACAAACACGATGACATTAGGAGGGAGGTAAAGCCTCTTCTGTCTAACCCATCCACACCGATGAAGCTCTACTGAGGCAAGTCATCAAAACCACCCGCGAGGAGAGTGAAAGAAGACATCGCCTGGGTCGCAACGCATGCACCAAAGCCATTTATGCCCAAAGTGGTGAGGTGAGCTCAGTAAAGGCAGGTGACAGTAAAGAGGAGACTTTCCCCATAAAGATAAAGATGATGAAATGCAAAAGTTGACCACACAAGTACAGGCACTGACACGAATGGTAGAACCATTTAAAGAGTTAAAGCTGCAGCCTGATACACAAGCCCAGAATTCTCCTCAGCATTCATGTCACTGTGCCAGTACACACACAAAACAGCCACCACAGAGAAAGGGGAAACCATATGGCTGTCCTTCCTGCACTGAACAAATCCGGCCAGACTGCCATCATCGTTTTGCAAGCAGTGGAGAGGGACACTGTGCAATGGGATGTCTAAGAAGACGCAAGCCGGCGGGAAAACCAGCAGCAGTCACAGACGAGGGGCGACCTGTGACCAGCACCCACACCCAGTCCCAGCCAAATGTTAGCCACACAGAGCAAACCCCACACAGTCACCTTACCGTTCCCCCTGACACACCAGCCATTAACAAACCCACATCTGAGAGAGTGGCACAGTTAATTGGGAAAAGTGTTTACTAAAATGTAATATGAATGGTTATGCCGTTACTGCTCTGTTTGATACAGGTGCCCAGGTCAGCCTGATTGATCAAGCCTGGAGGCAGAGGTACTTACCCCATCAAGAGATCCATCCATTGAATGAGCTGATAGGTGATTATGATCTCAAAGCAGCCAGTGGAGATGCAATCCCCTATGATGGATGGATGGACGTGATTGTCAACCTGCCTGGTAACGATAACCCAAACTACTCCATCAAAGTTCAATTCCTTGTGAGTGGAGTCGACATTTAGCTATGGTAACATCTGCAAAGAAATACTAGATGAGGGATTAAGAGAACAACACACAGAGAGTGAAATCATTCGAGCAGTGATGTGGGTTATAAAGCCAGGTCACTTCAAAGATATGTTGATCAGCAAAGATGAGATGACAGTAACTGAGTTGAAGTTCCCGACCACTGCTGGCCTTTAATGTCATCCAGAAAATCATCCTGAGTCAAGGGGATGAAACCGAAAGCCTACCTGTTATATGCAACCTTCTTAAAGGGGCCATGCAGGTCGAAACTGACAAAGTTGAGGCAATAGTCAGCTTCATCCAGACCGAGAAAAAGACTGACAACTGTGAGCAAGTAGCAGAGAAAGTAGGCCATCGTGGTGATGTTGTTGTCCACCCAGGTCAAATCCACCTAAAGTTCCCAGTCCCTACCAGTTTCACCCTTTCTCTTGCCCTCTTTGAAACCTGCCCTGATGATCCACAGCTTGAACAGCTGTATATGGGTGATGATGTAGTTGAAGTGCACCACACCGAGAAACCATTTGTTGAAATTCCTGTGGACAACGCAACCAAGTATGATGTATTTCTAGCCGACCGCACAGCCCTGGGCAGCATCCAACCGATTGATAGAATAATTGAATGAGACCAAGTAAACAGTGTTCAGGTGAATGAAGTTGGCACACCTTCCCTCAACCAAGCAGCATTGTGGCATCCACCAGTCGACATTGCGCACTTGCATGAGGAAGAACAGGCAGTAGTAAAGCAGTTGCTCTATGAAGAGTCCAATGCTTTCGCTCGTGATAATGATGATATCGGCTGTATCCCAAACCTTCAAATGGCCATCATCATGAAAGATGACATTCCAGTGCAATGTTCATATGCAGCCATACTGAAGCCACTCCATAAAGAAGTTAAGGAATACATTCAAGACCTGCTGGCTAAAAAGTGGATTGTGAAATCAAAGTCACCTTATGCTGCACCAGTGGTGTGTGTGCGCAAAAAGGATGGAACGTTGAGGCTCTGCGTTGATTACTGCCTCCTCAATTGCAAGGCAGTTCCCGACCGACACCCACTCCCATGGACCAAAGACTTGATGAACACACTGGGGGGATACTGCTGGTTCTCTATCTCGGACCAGGGAAAAGCATATCACCTGGGGTACATCGCGGAGGGACCCAGACACCTGATAGCATTCATCGCCCAATGGGGCCTCTATGAGTGGTCTGCATCCCCTTCGGCCTCTCAAATGCCCCAGCTGCCTTCCAGAGGTGTATGGAGGAGGTGTTGGATTCCATACGGGATGAATGCTGCATCCCTTACCTGGATGATATACTCTGTTATGCCAAATCCTTCGAGGACCATGTGGAGGGATTGAGGCAGGTCCTGAGGGCTTTCCAACAGCACGGCATCAAACTCTGGCCCACCAAGTGTGAATTATTTAAGTGTGAGGTGCGGTATGTCGGGAGACTCGTCTCAGCCGACGGGGTGAGAATTGACCCCAAAGACCAAAGACCTAGCAGCCATCCAAACATTGAGAGAGAGAACCCTAAGCACTGCAGGCGATGTCAGGAAGCTGATGGGCTTCTTAAGTTACTACAGGGCCTTTGTGCAGGACTTTGCCAGAATAGCAAAACCATTGTATGACCTCTTACAAGTTAGGGCAAGCCAGGCCACACAACTGCCACTCAAAATCATGAAGGGGAAGGGGGGGGTAGCTGTCCTCGAGAGCTCCCATACAGTGGACACCAGAACATCAAGGGGTTCTTGACCATCTGATAAACATCTTGTTCAACCCACCTGTGTTAGCCTATCCCAACTCTGACCTGCCGTTTCTGTTACACGCAGATGCATCAGCAAAAGGCCTTGGTGCAGTGTTTTAACAGCATCAAGAGGGGAAGTTGAGGGTTGTTGTCTATGGGTCAAGAACACTGTCTGCTGCAGAGAAGAATTACCGCATGCATTCAGTGAAGCTCGAATTTCTTGCACTAAAGTGGGCAGTGTGTGACAAATTTCGAGACTACGTCTTTTATGCTCCTCGTTTTACTGTGTACACGGACAACAATCCTCTGACATATGTCATGAGCACCACCAAACTAAATGCCATAGGCCACAGATGGGTTGTGGAGCTGTCTGACTTCCATTTCGAGATCTGGTACAGGCCAGGGAAAGTTAACATCGATGCCGACACCTTCTCCAGACTGCCACTAGACATGGCTGAATATGTTACAGCCTGCACAGAAGAACTGTCAGAGGAGACAGTCCAAGCAACGTGGAATAGTAGTCATGCAGCCAAGGAAAAAGATATAGCTTATGTTGCAGTGTTGAACTTGTCCCAAGGAAGCTCAGAGTCACGCACACCTAGCTCCCAGTCAACCATCAGTCATGAAGATCTCATGAAGGCAAAGAGAGAGGACACAGTAATCAATGAAGTCATCAGACTAAAGGAAAAACACACCAACCTGACAAGTCAAATCAGGAAGGGTGCCAGTGGCCCAGTAAAGAGGCTCATCCATGAATGGGAGAGGCTTCAGCTTGAGAATGGACTGCTATACCGAAAGACACTACAGAGAAGGCAACTGGTCTTACCAGAAAAATACAGAGCCACTGCCCTGAAACATCTCCATGATGACATGGGACACCTAGGGACAGAGAGAGTCATTAACCTTGCCAGAGACAGATTTTACTGGCCCTACATGAAGAAAGAAGTTGAAACGTATGTGACAAGGAAGTGTCCATGCATTAAGCAAAAGAAGCCTGTGTCTCATGTCAGGGCTCCAATGGGGTCCATTACTACCACAGCACCACTTGAACTAGTGTCTATTGATTATTTGCACCTAGAGCCGAGTGCTGGAGGGTTCGAGTACATCTTGGTTGTTGTTGACCACTTTACCTCGGTTTGCCCAAGCCTATCCTACCCAGAATAAGTCAGGAAAGACCGCAGCAGAAAAGCTGTTTGATGACTTCATTCCACTCTTTGGGTACCCAAAACAATTCCATCATGACCAGGGTCACGAATTTGAAAATAATTTATTCAAGACCTTGCAGCAGCTCTCAGGAGTTGGGCACTCTAGAACTACACCTTACCATCCTCAGTGTAACTCATCAGAGAGGTTCAATAGGACCCTTCTACAACTACTTCAAACACTGAAAGACAAGGAAAACCACAGATGGAAAGAGCACTTACCACAGATGGTCCATGCCTACAACTGTACAAGACACGAAGCCACAGGGTACTCACCATTCTACTTACCGTATGGTTGCCACCCTTGTCTGCCTGGAGACCTCCTATTTGGACTGGGAATGGAGGAAGAAGGCACATCCCCAAGGGGATATGCAGAAAAGTAGGCAGCAAGAATAAAAGAAGCCTATAAAATTGCTTCTTAAAACAGTCATCAGTCAAGTGCTAGGGGGAAACAATACTATGATCGGCATGCGAAAGGAGTGACTCTATTGCCAGGTGACCGTGTACTGGTCCGCAATCTGGGGGAGAAAGGAGGCCCGGGAAAATTGAGATCTTACTGGGAAGACTCTGTGTACAAAGAGCAAATGAGCAATGGCCCTGTGTACAGAGTGTGTCCAGAAAGATGAGATGTTTGGACTCGTACCTTGCACCACAACCTCTTACATCTAGTAAATAACTTACTTGTTGACCTACCTTCACCATCAATCAATCAATGAAACTTTATTTGTATAGCACTTTTAAAATATTAGATGCTGCGCAAAGTGCTTTACATAGATGAAAACAATAGACACATTTAGTTACATATTTTACATGATACATCCCCAACCCTTCCAACCCTCCCATAAACACACCCACAAACACAACACACACAGGCACATACATCACCCCCTGCTTCTCTTACACACATGTAGAATAAAAGAGACATTGCTCGGCACCGTGGCACCATGTGAAGGAGCAACCATCCTGTGGAGCCCCTCACGCCGGGACACCACACAGCCAGTCACCACAGAAGGGACCACAAGGGTCGCCCCAACCAGGACAGGCTGGGGCCCGCACCACTGCTATAGGCAGTGGTATAAAGCCCCCACCCACCCAAGCTAGAGCGACCCATGAGACCAACACCCCTGCAGATGGGCCAGGCAGCATCCGGCATGAGAGGCCCCACTGAGGAAACACTGGAGCTAAAGGACTTTAGGGTTATTGTTATGGGTTGAGATTATGTTGAAAAAATACTCAGTTCTCAATGTCTTGACTGCATTATTATATATTTTTAATTTATTCCGTAGTACTTGGTAATTGATAGTTAATTTGTTTTTCCTCATTTCCTCTCAGCCATCCTGCACTCTCTTTTCAGTTTTTGGATTTGGTTATTTCTCCATGGAGGCTTTGGTTTATTCCTAACTGTCCTTGTGACTATTGGGGCAACTCTGTCAATAGTTGATCTTAATTTACTGTTAAAATTATCAACAATAAAATCACACGATGCAGGTGAGATAACTGGGGGAGTGTTGCGTAAGAGTTTGATAAAATCAGCAGCCACTTCAGGTGTCAGATGGCGCTTTCTCACAGTTCGCATCGAGGTCTCCCGTTGCATAAAACCAGTGATGTTAAAAAACACGCAGTAATGGTCAGATACAGCCAAGTCAACAACAGAGGACACACTCGTGGGCAGGCCATGGCTAGTGACAAAATCCAGAGTGCGTCCCCTGTTGTGAGTCGGCTGCAATAAAATTCATGGACGTGAGCAGGTCATTAAAATCTTCTGACATATGGTCACCCTGCTTATCAGTGTGTAGACTAAAATCACCGGAAATGAGAATAAAATTATATAAGGAGTGGATTATTGATAAAAACTCAGAGAACTCATTAATAAAAAACAGGGCAGTATTTGGGTGGTCTGTAAACTGTGACACATAAAATTGTGGGGCTGCTAAAGACAAAAGCGTGGTGCTCAAATGCGGTATATTGATCAGGTAAAATTTGCTTTACTGCAAGTGAGGAAGAAAAAAATGATGCAGTATCCCCATCATTCCTGCCCTTTCTTATGGAAAAAAACTGAACTAAAATTTGGTGGGGAGGCCTCAGGGAGAACCGCTGGCACATCCATGCCAAGCCACATCGCTGTTAAAAATAAACAGTCAATCTTATTATCTAAAATCAGGTCATTGATGATAAAAGTCTTGTTAGCAAGTGACCATATATTTAAAAGAGTCATATTTAGGGTAGGTGGTGAGTGATGTATGGGTGGGTAATTTGTTTTCTGTGGATTATTGTTTGGAGACTGATCCACAGAACGTAGGCAGCGTGGGCGTGAATTCTTGTGAACTGCATGTTTTATGCATGGAGATCTGTCCGTGATCAATGTCCTAATGGGGAAGGTGGGTAGTGAATGAATTTCCAGACCAGATGGTGGAGGCTGACAAAAACAAGACTGGTGCGGGATAGTCTTCCTGGGGGTCAGAGATGTGAGTGGATCTGGAGGGGAGGGGTCGTGGGATGTAAACAGTCAATTGCATGTTGTGGTTTGAATGATATGCATCAGACCATCTGTATCTGCAAAGGAAAGAAACTTATCTGAGCGATCCTCATCACCACCCAAAGCGGGACAAAGGAGAAAGAGGCCAGTAAACCACAGACATCAGAATTAACTGGCTACAAACAGTGACTTATCAGAATCGGAGGAAGAAGATAACCCCAGATATTAGCTTCAGATACCCGTAAGGAGAGAACTCATCAATGAACCACCAAGACTCATGCAAGGGCCAGAGAGAGACCTGGCACACTCCCTCCCTAAAGAGACATTACTTGATGGGCCAGATAACATAGCATTTAGCCCTGTGCTAGCAGATGATGGGGAAGCGTTGGGTGATGTGGGGTCACAAGAACAGTATGGGCCTATGCCATCACAACTGCCTGGTAATCAGCCAGGGCAGATGCCTAGTACAGTAGCCTCACAGAACGACTGTATCTCACTAGGTCATCACACACATGCACCACAGTCAAGCCAGCCAGCTGCACAGTCAGCCCGGCAAGCTGATCACATTAATGCAGTCCGGAAATCCATGCGTGAGAGAAAGCCTGCTCAGACGCTAACTTATGAGTCTTTAGGTGAACCTTCTTACCAGCCCAGAGGTAGCGTTAACCTTATAAGTGCCTACTGAGTACCACATATGTTCGTATGGGAAATACAGCCGCACCACATCCCATATTAACCACCCTACCTCAATACACCATACCAGTGGTTGCCTTATATTTCATTTGTGCCTTATGGTACCACTACACAGGTGTACTGAAGAGTTGAAACATATTTAGTTTACAAGAGAGTGTTATTTGCAATGCCAGGAGCCATCTTTTCTTTGCTGGGGAGTGTGTGACACCCTCTAATGTGTGGTCACAAGTGGGGTATGATAATTTAGTTTTTTTTATTAATTAATTTAATTTTCTTATGTTTTATTCCCATGCCCATATCTACTTGCAATGTAAGAAGACCCATTAACACAGTTAACCCCTTGCACTACGGTCAATTTTCCTAAAAACGCCAAAAACTAATGTGCCCAAAGTAAATCGAAAGCTGTTCTTCAACCCTTTGCAGCATCTTCATGGCGTTGGTCTCATTTAAAAGAAAACGCTTTGAATTTTTTTGGCAAAACAGTCATAATCTCTCTAAGTGCTCCGGCCACTGAGTTACAGTCATCTAACATAGTGAACTTGAAGAAAATAAATTTGGCCTGGGTGTTTTTTTGGATACAAATGCTTGCAAGTAACACACAGCTTCAGATCCGGGCTGGAAAATGCAACAGAAATGTAGAACCAAGTGTTATCCAGCTGAGGTCCAAATTTTGTAACAATACCACAAAAAATGAATATATTACACAGCTTTTTACTCAGGTAGTTCCCAGGCGTTTTGGAATTGTGCCAAATTGTGCCAAATGGCACAGTTTGGAAAAACGTCTGTAACTTTTGAATGATTCAATGTAGAAGCTTCATTTTGGGCTCTAATGAAAGGTCACACTCAGGGCTGTCTGTGTGTGTGTGTGGGGGGGGTTGCCCCCCCCTCGCTACAGAGGACGGCCATCGGCTATCGCTACATGACGGAATAGACTGATATGGCTATGTGGCGACCGCTGCGCAGTCACCGCGGTTCCCCCCCCCCCCCGCTACAGAAAAGGAGCGGGGGGGGGGGCGTTCACGGTCCGGACACGGCGAATTAACCGTTTATCGCGGCGCACGCACTTCGTACTTCGTGCGCCGCACAGCTGTAATTTACCAATCAGTCAAAAGTCATTTTGGATTACAATTTTCAGGGATAAATAATAATTTAGCTTATAACACCTTACCTCTTCACAGCAGCAGAGTCCTGGCGAACTTCTCTTCCTCACTGTCAGACGAACGCGACGCTGGTCCGCTCGTGGTTCTGGTCTCGCGACCCGATCAAAACATAATTCCATTATTGCTTCCATGCTTCCATGATTGCGGTTTTTGGCGAACGATTTTTCAAAACAAATAACAGTAGTAATTAAAAAAAGACTGGCGAAGGCGTGTGTGTCACTCAGCCTCCGTCGGTCTATGACCATGGAAGAAATCATAACGTCTACTCTGCTGGAACCAACACAAAATAAGCACCGCCTGTGGGCAAACATGCCGATCCGCGAATGGCACTCCCTGTCACACAGGTTGCATTTGTGGATGGTCTCCGTGCTGCTGGGTCTGTGACGGTTCTTCCTGCGAGTCCTTTTTTGATCCGCTGCAGCAGCCAGTCTTCACCCAGCCTTAAAAAAAACAGCTCGTGAACTTCTCTGCTTCAATTGGCTCACTGCATTCACAGCGTTGGGAGGCGAGTCCTTCTGGCTAGGTTTTCATTCATTGGTTCTTCAAGGTTTCAGAAACCCAATTCAAGGCTCTTATTAGTCGAATGAGAGGTCAATCAGATGAACTAATCTGTTCGCGGCTGTGTCTGCAGCTTTTATTTTCAGTGCCCTCTTGGACGCCATACACCACCTACATCACAATCTCCATCAGGATCTCCATCATGCGTCCGAGAGCGCACGAGGGCGCTCTCGTGCGCCCTTGTGCGCTCTAGGACGCAGAGACTTGCCCATCCACGGTACAACGGAGCGCAAGAGGTTAAATCAGCTATCTGTTTCCAGAACAGTAGGGGGCAAATAAGGCAGTGACTTAGCAACAGCAGTGCTTTTAACAGCCGTTTTACCTTCATTGTTATCAGAGCACTGAAGGAAAACGCAAGTCATGTCTTTGCTTCATTCTTGTTTCTGCTATTTTCCAGATTTGTAAAGTGCAAACGCGCTTCCAGTCATGTTAGTTCCTATGCTGACAAAACGTGGGTTTTTGAGCAAGTGGATTGTGTTGTAATGTTAGAGACCGCTGTTTAAATTGAGGGAGAACTGTACGTTCAGAGCGGTGGTAATGGCGACGATACTAACAAACTAACTGTGACTACATGATTGGGATGTGCCTTTGGTTTGTATGGTTTCGCTAGATCCAGTTGGCTTCAGGATTAAGTTTACACTTTTGGGGTACAGTATGGCTTTAAGTTGTCTTAATGGAAAATATACTTTGGTTATTAAGTGACTTTACATATTTTTATTTGGTTCAGTGACCATACATATTTCCTGGTGCAGTTCAACACACACACACGCACGCACACACACTCTCACTCACACACACACACACACACACACACACACACACACACACACACACACACACACACACACACACACACACACACACACACACACAAACGCTATAGTACCAACTTGATAACTTCATTTGTTGTTCAGTTCATGTTTATTTCTTTCTCTAGTGCCTATTATAAACTAACCAGCAGGGTTTTGATAAGAAAATGTTTTTGTTTTTGTTTTTTTTTAACAAGAAATGCTTATTGGTCACAGTTTAAAAGTGAAACAGAGTGTAGTTAAAACTGGTGACAGTAAGAGTTCATTGGAAGTGAGAAGTGGATTGATATAGTGATTCATGTGAATGTGGTGAGAGAACTGTCTCTATATTCATGTCAAATGGACATTTGTCATATAGCATAACAATGCAAATAACAGGTCATTCGGGAAAAATATGTTCAATAAAGATCGTTATCAGAGCACTGAAAGAAAACGCAAGTCATGTCTCTGCCTCATTCTTGTTTCTGCTATTTTCCAGTTTCCAGGGTCAGAGACGATAGTTAAATGTAACTGTTTACATGGTTGTAGCCTTGGGACCTGTGACACAAACAACGGCCTTTCAATGATGGTGTGTGAATGGCAGCTGTGGCAATCTGTGGTATTAACAGCATTTTTTAGCCATATTAGGTAAATATTCAGAATACCTATCAGTTGGTACACTGCTTAAACTTATAATGAACAGAGTTAAATTGATTATGATATAAAGAGCAGCTTTAAAAAGACGTCAGAGTATGTTTTGGAGGGAAGGAGAACTGCTGATTCACACTGATGAAAGCTGCAGTGTAAATATCACTGCCTAGCTGTGTGAAGCCTTACCTGACAGCTTCAGTGGACTGATTTCTGAATTATCAACTCTTGAATATAGTGGGTTATTTTGCATGCAAGATTAGACAGAATTATCTAAATTGAAAGCGTAAAAAACACTGTTGTCAGTGAGCTTAACATAATTTTGTCAGGAGCCGAGTCAGCTTGGTTTCCCCGACTTGGTCCTGACCTCCCTGTGGGTTTAGGTGCTGCTGTACATGTGTATATTAAGGCGCTTTTCCACTAGCCCCACTCAGCCCCGGTTTGAAAACCTGGCTCTACTCACTTCGGTTCGGTTCAGCCTCAGTTGCTTTTCAACTACTGCTGGCGCACCTGCTGGCACACCTGCTGTGGGTGGGATTTGTTGAACAGCAGGCGGCGCCACACCCTCGTGACGTGAAACACATGCGACTGAATCCTCCACAACAAACATGGCTGATGACGAGGAGAGAAGGAAGGAGGAATGACTGTGACATGAAACTGGTTAAATCTATGGTGCTGACTTGTTGTGCTCTGCACAATCTGTGTGAGAGTCATGGAGAGACGTTTGACACTACATTGGATGATGCAGTAGATGAACCAGTGGTGGCAGCGGCACAGAGAGCAGAGCAGCAGGGTGGTGATATTGTAGCAAACTCAATATAAGCACCCTACTTGGCTTGACAAGTGGGTTGACCCTATTGGTGACACAGGTAGAGTGCGGGACTCCGGAGCGAGAGGCGTGAGTTCAAACCTCCCGGGCGGACATTACCATGTCAAGCTGCACGTTACAATATAACATGTGATGCAATACTTGTCTATTTTGTCCACATTTATGTGCATACATATTTCAAAAATGTTTTTTGTAAATAAAATGTTGTGCATGGTCCATCTACCTGTCCTCTTGCTCATAACGCTTATCTGTTAAGAAGGTGCGAAGCCATCAGCCTAATGATGAGTCCACACTTCTGTTGTGATAATTGCTCACGCTGAGCGCTCTGACAGCCCCGTACGCTGTGGGGGTCACACACGTGTTCCTCCCCACACTCTCAATTCTTTTTCCCGTATATTTTTCTCTTTAGCGTACAGAAATGGCAATACGCCCGTATTTGCTAAAATTGCATTTTCCCCGTATTAAAATACGGCGAAACTGTATCACTTGACAGATATGTAATTACATGCAGAAACACCGCACAGGCCATCTTCACAAAAATCCAGCTCGACAAGCCACTTTTGCTTAGGTGGAAATGCAAATTGAACTATAAATCATGTGCTGATACATGTCATATTTTCCCATGTAAAGGTCTCCCACTTTTACTTACAAATTGATTTTTAATTTTTGGGAAAAGGAAATATAAATTTAGCACTTGTTGGTAACAACAGTTGCGTGCAACAAAAACACAGTTGTGTATCCTTGTCCAATCTGTCTACTGTTATTAGTGCCAAATTTTTGCTAGATTCCTTCTTAATTTATTAAATTTTGACTGGTGATGCAACATTCAACTTACACGTACTTACCTTTATCAGTGTCTACAAGTTCAAGCACACCTGTACAACTGCTTATAACCTAAAAAAATGTACCCGTTCAAGAGAAATGGATTCCGCATTGCAAATTTGTTTAAAATAAAAAAAAAACCTACCAAGACATTACGTTTCGTTGTGTTGTTAAAAATTAAATTACCATTAGAAGGCTATACACCTGACCTGATGAACAGCAGCATGTGGAGTGAACAGAGAATGGAATGTGTATGTAATTATTGGCTTTTCTCATACGGTGTCATAACAGATAAACCAGACTTTTGATGCAAACAATACAATTTTATTCCAGAAGCAAAATTTACAAACAAAAAACCAGACTGGGCGATGACATCTCTGCAAGCTCTTCCCTTCGTAACGCAGCGTCCTGCTCCAGGGCTTCATGTGCATCTGCCCGCGCATCTGCAGCCACCTGTCGCAAATGCTGCATGTACTCCTGATTCTTGCCGCTGGTCATGTTGCCGTTCCAAGAGCCGCATCTCTTCGTCATGCATGTTGACCATCGCTGATGTAAGGTCAGCGATGGGAGTTGTCTGTTTTCGTCTTGCCTAGATGGAAAGACAGAAAGGCATGGTCGTTAAAGCTGGATCACTACATATATTACGGAATTACACAGGTGAAAGTCTGTGGTGGAATGTCACTATTATATTATGCTTCATTGCTGTATATAAGCTGAACTGTCATGTTGCTGCCCCTCAGTAGAGCGGATTTTGCAACACGCAGGGTGCTGTCTTCGGCTGCAGCCCCCCTGCAAAACTAAAAAGGATTAAGATTAAGAATATGGATGGATGGATGGGTAATGTTTAAACTAGTTGCTTGTAGTGTGGCCGCAGAAATCTGAATGGGTTAATACAGTCAGCTGACGCGAAGCATTTCAATGAAGCATGTTGATTTCAACGGCAGTTCATGAGCTTTATTTGTTTGTCTAAAACAGGAGTTACAACAGCACCAATCACCACACCTAAAAATGGTTGTGGAACACCGATAAGTGAAGACCAAAGAATAACCTTTTTGTACATTTAAAAAGACATTTTCAATTAATTAATATGCAGCTACAGGAAATTGCATTAATCAATTTGGTACATAACTTGTTAGGCTCCAGCCCCACCGCAACCTGTAAAGGATTAAGCGGTAGAAGATGGATGGATGGATGGATTTTCGACCCTGGTTTCCGCTGCTGGACCTGTTTCAACCCAAAAAAAAAATCGTGGTTATTGTGCCTTACCGGCACTTGCACGTGATCCAGATGGAGCTGGTAATGTGGAGCTGATCCAGCTGGCGCTCAGCCAGACGCACATGCAGACGCAGCGCCAGGAGAGTCCGCTGTGTCAGTCATCTCCACTGAGGTGGACCCCTGTGATATGAAATGCGATTCTAGAAAGAAAATGCACGCAATTTAAAACTTAACATCAAAGTGCAACATGTACACAACACTCTCAAGTTTTTAACCGGAATACAATAAGCGTAATTCAGCGTTTTGTTCGCGCTAATACTTAACACAAAGCAAGCGTGAATCTGCAGTTGGCTGCAAAACAATACGCGAGCCTCAGTAACAACCATTACTCACAATCTAACAACCTTCCTATTTCTTAAAAACAGTGAGCTTGGCATAGAACGGATCAAGTGGCGAACAGATGCGCAATATCAAATAAACACTCACCATCCACGGTTTCCAAGGGCCGTGACAGTGACGTGTCGAGCCCAATGTCTCTCAGTGAACCACTTCCACTCCTTCCATCCGCTGAACTTGGAGCAATGTGGTCCTTCACTGCTCGGTAATCGCTTTTCAGCTTTTTCAGCTTCTCCCGACACTGTTTGGCAGTACGGATGTGCCCTTGGGAACCCATCTGCTCGGACACCTGCATTTCAAGTAGATCCGTCCAACTCGCGCTGGATGCGATCGTTGCCTAATATAGAAAGAAAATTGCGCACCTCCTAATATATAATATTAGGAGTATATTATTATATAAGTATATTATACAGTATATTAATATAATATACCGTATTAAAGGGGCGCACTGTGTTCACTGCTGAACAATTACAAATGGCGGTCGTGGAGTAAATTCAGCAGAAAAAGTCGCTTTCATGACGTTACAACCTGACCAATCAGCGGCGACCAGTCTCTTAAAGTCATATCACAGCCATACTCAGCCCTACTCGGCCCGGTTAGACCCTGCCCTGGATCAGGTACGAAAAAAGTACCTGCTTAACCGGTGCTGGGGCTAGTAGAAAAGCGCCTAAAGCGGGCTGAGTGGTGCGGTGTAGGGCCAAGTGAGGCTAGTGGAAAAGGGCCTTTATGTATTCCTGTGCTGCTTCCTTACCCATAGCCACTGCTCTCTGGCCGGCAGCTGTGAGGCAGCTCTCTTTAGCTCACTCTTGTGTGAGCACTGGCTGACAGCCTGCCGGTCTGACCACGCCTCCTCTCTCATTACCGCCAGCTGTTTCCTGTCCCGCTTGCCGTCTCCCCGCTCCTCGCCCAGGTGTTTCCAATCATACCATCACCATCAATGCGTGTACTTAAGCAACCTTTTGCCAGCCACGCATTGCTGGGTCATTGCATTGTCTGTGAATTGCCTTGTTCAGCTGTGCGCCACGATGGGTTAGCCACCTCCACGTTAGCTGTGGTTCTATGGCCCCCCTCTGAGCGATGTCGGCTCTGGGACGCCATTGGGGTTAATTCGTTTCTCCTCATGCATTCGCTGGGCGATGCCGGCCCTCGAATGCCAACTGTAAGTGTACCTTTGTGTTTTTGTTAGTGATGTTAAAACCGAGGCCTCATGAAACAATGAGCAACTTTGACACAACTGCTTCATGAGTGACTCAGTGTTATGGCACATCTAATAAAGACTGCCATCTGGTGGCTGACTGTCAGAACTGCATTTGAGTTGAAAAATTGAAAAAGCCAATACTCTATATCACAGGTTGCACTGCACTTTTTATGTCATTTTCTCAGACAGCCTTGTAAAAAGTCTGTCATCTGTCATTTTAATTGACTTTAATTACATCACCCTCCATGTAATCTGTCAAATGATAGACAGCTTTCAGAATTTGTAGTCATTGCTGGCAAAACTCTGGAAATACAATTTTCAGTGAACAAAACCTGCTTAGATAGATAGATAGATAGATAGATAGATAGAATGCAGGGCTTGATATTAACACCGGGCAATGGCTGGTGAATTTCAGTAGTGACCGGTAAGACAGCTACACGCTTGACACCGCCCACTCAACACTGATTCACACAATATAAAGCAGAAGTGTCATAAGCAGTTTTTTTTTTAATTTAATAGAATAAAATACAACATACAAACTCTCGATGAGGATAAAGATTACAAAGAGTTACAAAATCAGAACTTTCACAAAAAAATATACAATCAGTCAAACTTCACATTCCAATTAACAAGAAAAAAAGGGGTATATTAAAAGAGAGAGAGTAAAGAGCACAACAATTCTCTTATAGTCTTTTTTGATTATAGTCAGAGTAGCTGCCCAATGTCTCTCGCAATTTTTTTTGCATCATGAGCAGTGCATCGAGCGCTGTTTCAGCATGCCCACAGTCACGTGACCGTAGCAAGCGAGGCCTGTGACTTGAGGGCTCAAGGGGACGTATGCAATGCCCAGCCCTCTCAAATTTCTCTCCAGGTCTCAAATCACGTGATGTGGCGAGGCCTCATTCGCTACGGTCACGTGACTGTGGGCATATTGACACAGTGCTCGACACTCTGCTCGCGACACTTCCATGTTATATTGCTCGAGTCAGTCTCGAGTGGGTGGTGTCGAGCATAACATCACTAGTTTTTGTAAGTCTTCACCCGTTTCGACTGTTTGTCTTTGCTTTAATAAATGTTCTGTGGTGTTACCTGCATGTACATACTGATCATTTCTCCTCTCCCCGTGCGCTTTTACGCAGCACACGGGGAGTCATGACAAATTTAGCTAAATCAGGGGTGCACTTTACTCCTGTACAGCCAACCTTTCAAATTAGGAAAGCGTTTCTGTGTGTGAATGTAAATATAACACATTAGTGCCTCTCAGTAAATTTGAATATTGGGGAAAAGTTATTTTTTTAATTATTCAAAAAATAAACTTTCATATCTTCAATATTCTTCAGAAGCACAAGGAAATATGTCAAGCCTTTTGTATTCAATTTTGATTATGGTTTTGAAATTAAAATGCAAATCATGATATTCTGTTTACTGAGATATACTAGAACATGTGTATATAAATTGCACTGTACTCTGAAAACTAGTGACTATGCAGGGTGAAAAATACTAAATAAAAGAAGAGGTCTTTGTAACACAATGTAGTCAAGGTGCAACAGTCTGTTATATAAAAATATTCAGTGTAGTGCAAATGCCATGAAATTATATTTTTTAAATAAAAAAAAAATAATAAAAATGCAAAGACATGCTCTCGTTTTCTCATTATTCCATCTCTGAACTTCTGCCTGAAATTACTGTCAGCTAATACCATGTTGGCACCATTGTCTCCTCTTCCAGGTGGTGGCTGGGGTCTCATAATTGAATTTAAATAGACTATAATGGCACCAGTGTTTCAAATAAAAGCAAGCCTTTTGACTATTTTTTTTTTATTCATCCATATTGTAACATCACATAATTGTGGAAAATGAATATTTTCCTCCAATGTCAGAAGGGTTTGACTTCATAAATTGTATATTGATGCCAAAAACAATGAAATCCTAAAATCTTCACAGATCAGGTTTTCAGCATGATTTTCTGTGTAGCTTACGGATGCACGAATCAAGCTGAGAACATGATCCAGATGTTTGGGTTCCCAACAGACACAGAAAGGAGAATAAATGTCAGACAAGTTAACAGCAATGACATGACTTTAATGAAAGATGACAACAGAAGATTTATGCAGTACCTTTATTTCCACAAAACATTTCCATCTTCAAGGTCAAACAAGTAATATGATTTATATGACTGCACATAAATTGAGATTTTTTTTATGATGAAGTTAAACTATTATATTAATGAGAAAATTAATCTGAATCAATGTGCAGGCCCATTCTAAGAGGGAGTAATTCACAAGAACCAAAACTGACAAACCCAGACCGAGGACTGATGCTGCCCCCCCCCCCCCCCAACACAAGACGAGGAAGAGTCCAACAGTGACCATGGTTACATGGACCCAAATAAGCCAGTTATGACTGGATTTCTGGAGTTATCTGATTATTCAAGTGGCCATGTAGCTATAGTCATTAACTCAAGTGGTTAACCCTCCAATCATCCTTTTAATCAGTGCATGTAAACACAAAAAACTGATTATTGCCATTATCAATTTATTCTCAGTGATCAGTTTATTGTGACCATGTAACCGGGGTCAGCGACGTGTGTACCAGAACCTTTACCGCATGTGATAAGAGACCTCATGTACTGTTCTCAAAATAACTTTGGTATGAATATGAGTCACAAAAAATAACCAAAATATCTGAATTCTATGAATATGTCATACCCACCTGTCCTGTAACACTAACATGTCCATGTTGTCCTTTCAGAGGTCAAAAACTTCCTTAGAATTAATGTAGTTTAGTGTCAATCATTTAAAAGTTTCTACACAATATTGTGTTCCATTTTACTCTGACAGCTTAATCATCATCAAACCACAGCTCCTTCATCATTTCACTGTTCCAGCTGCCCCACAAACCCTTACTGTGATATCACTGTTGACAGTAGTGAAGTCTCCACCAGCCCCAGTGGTCACTGGTCCAGTCTCCAACGATCCTCTATCAGCTGCAATGAAATGAAAAAAAAAACAAAAAAACCCCACATCAGTGTGCCTTAATACCTAATGACTCTTACTCAAATAGGAAGGTTTTTCTCAAGAATCTGTGCCTTTTCTCTTTTAATACTACTACTTTAATTTATTCCTGCTAAATTGGAATAATTTTTGCATAAATCTGTTTGGTCTTTGCATTGTTTATTTCCTAATTTTTCACGGCTGTTTTGTGTTGTGCTGATTAATGCTCACCTGTTATTTAAGGGGTGCAGCATGTTGTGTAAACGACATGCTTCTGTTCATCCTGACCTGACCTGTTATCCCTGAGCTGATCTTATCCGTCCTGATTTATAAGTTTTGTTACAGCACCATGTGCTGTCATTTGTTTGTTCCTTTAAGTTCTGTTAATAAATTGTCATTTCTGCACTGAACTCCTGCCTGCATTTGAGCCTGTGAAACCCACCATGACAGTATGACGTAGCCAGTTAAGGACTCAGCGAGCAAGTTTGGCAGGAGAAGGAGGGGCTCTGGATGGAAGAATTGGTTGGTGGTTTCTGCCCAGGTCTCCCGCATTGAGGAGTGTTTGGGCGGGCGAGAGTGCATCCCTGTCAGCCCCTTCTAGCCAAGCCCTGGATCAGCATTTCCAACTCCTGTCTCTAGTGCACTGCCTCCTGCCATGCCCATCGCTCCTGCGCTGTCTGCCACCACTGTGATTCTTTCTAAAGTTTTGCCTATACAGGGGGGAAACCGGCTGGTTTGGGATGAGGACCTACCTGCTGGAATATAAGCCTTGGCTCACTCCAGAGGTACTTTTTCCCAGTGTGTGAGGACCATCCACCTTCTAAAGGGCCAGCAGGGAAGTGAGCTTTGAGGAAGCGTCGCTCCACTCACCACCCGGACCCTTCACTCCAGGATTCACCAAGGGATACTGCTGCCGTGGCCCCACCTCCATTAAGTGGTTCATCAGCAGCAGCTTCAGTGGCTGGAGAGCAGGACATCAGCACAGCTCAGCCATTTGTTCCAGAGGGACACATCTCAGCTCCACTCCATTGGGCAGAGATTTTCAATCAGACGAACTCCAGCAGTTCCCAGGAGGACTCGCCTGATGCTTCAACAGCAGCAGAGCAGGTACATGGGCACGTATCTTATCATTATTTTTCATCTATAAGTGAAAGGTCTTGTCCTGTTCCTGGGAAGGGGGTTCAGCAGCAGCCACCCACCACCACTGAGCTCTCTCTCCCTGTCTCTGCTGTATACTCTGCTGCTGCTCCTATATCCTCACCTGCCTCCTTGTGTCCCTCTCTCCCGAGCTCTACGTCCAGGGTCCCTTCAGCTCCTGCTTTCACGCCTGAGGACACTGCCCACCACGAGGAGCTGCAGCGCCTCATCAAGGAACTGGGGGAATGCTTCAAACTTTGTCATCAGAGGGTGAGTGGCAGGACTTGACTTGGAGAAGGGCTCATAGGATCACAGTTGCCAAGCCCTATCTGTTTGAGGATATTCTGGCCCTCTTCAGAGATTTCATGCTCTCCAGTGAGTTTTCCTACATGCTAGAGGTGGATGAGCCATTTGCTTTTGAGCCGGAGGTCAGAGGACCTCCACCTATTGAGCCTAAGATCATCACCCCTACAGCAGGAAACCAGGAGCCAAGGCAAGTACTTTTTTGTCTCTGCTGTTAATGACTGTGGTGTTACCTATTGACCGTTTGTTCTCCTCCCCCATCCAAGATGGTTGTATCGAGGATGGAGCTGCAGGAAGACCATAGTCTACCCGTCGTCCAAGAGGTCAGGAGACCTCCATCCGTCACAGTTTCTGAGGGGGAGCAGTCCGCTCCACCTGTTGCAGTGCCTGAGGTCAAGGCCGGCATGCCTCCATCATTGGTTCCTATGGTCATTGAGCTCCTGTCAGCGGTCACCGAGGTTGGCTCGCACCTGTCGTCATCTAACTCGGAGCTGGGGCATCTCCAGTTACTAGTCGCTGAACTTAAGACTCATCCACTGCAGTTTGCTGAGCTAGAGCCACCCCCCCCCCACCCCCCCCCCACCACCCCCACCACCACCGCTCTTATCTGTTCCAGAATTCAGCACACTTCTGTCAGATGTTTCTGAGGACTGTGTGCCTCAGCCACCAGTTATGGAGTTAAAAGCGCCTTCAACACCGGTTACAGAACTAACTTCTCACCTATCATCTGTTTGTGAATTAAACACTCCTGTATCTGTGTCCCATGAGCAAGAAATTTCTGCATCTGTGTCCCCTCAGTGAGAAATTTCTGCACCTGTGTCCCCTGAGCAAGAAATGTCTGTATCTGTGCTCCCCTGAGCTAGAAAGTTCTGCATCTGTGCTCCCCTGAGCTAGAAAGTTCTGCATCTGTGGTCCCGTGAGCTAGAAAGTTCTGCATCGGTGCTCCCCTGAGCTAGCAAATTCTGCATCTGTGCTCCCCTGAGCTAGAAATTTCTGCATCTGTGCTCCCCTGAGATAGGAAGTTCTGCATCTGTGCTCCCCTGAGATAGAAAGTTCTGCATCTGTTCTCCCCTGTGCTAGAAAGTTCTGCATCTGTTCTCCCCTGTGCTAGAAAGTTCTGCATCTGTTCTCCCTTGTGCTAGAAAGTTCTGCATCTGTGCTCCCCTGAGCTACAAACTCCCCTGTTGTCTGTATCTGAATTAAGGTTTCCTGGGTTATCCCCTGAGCTTAGTTTCTGTACTATTTCCAGTGCATAAGGCTTCTATGTTGCTGCCTGAACCAGAAGCTCTCATGAGGTTTAAAACTCTCATGTTGTTGTCCGCGGAGAAAAGGGCTCCTTTGTGGTCTCCAAAGCAAAGGGCCACGATGTTACAGGCTGAGTTTGAAACTCCCATGTTGTTTTCTTTTGAGCAAAGGGCTCCAATGTTATCTTCTGAGTTTAAGGGTATTATATTCACTGCCTAAGCTTAAGAGTTTTATGTTGTCACTTCCTGAGGTTGAAGTGTCTGTGAATAAAGTTTTCTTGCCATTTTCCCCTGAGTATTACGTTTCTGTGTTAGTTTCAGAGCAGAGAGCTCCTGTGTTGTTTTCAAAGTCTAAAACTCCTGTGTTTCCTTCTGAGGTTAGGGTGTCTATGACGTCTACTGAGTTTGAGGTTTCTGTGCTATCTTCTGAGTTTGAAGTTTTTGTGTTGCCTGCTCCAGGGCAAGAGGCCCCTATGTTGTTTTCTTTTGAGCAAAAGGCCTGTGTGTTTTCTCCCATCTGGCAGCCCATGGATTTGAGTGGGCTGCCCTGTGCACCATAGCCATTCACCCAGTGGTCCTGGAACACTGGAAGACCACCCAACCCGCCTTGCTCTCTGGTCTGGTGGCCCTGGGACTTTGATAGGCCACCCAATTCACCTTGTTTTTGGTTTGGGGCCGTTGACTTTGGTTATTGCTCACAACCTGTGTTCCATGGTCTTAGCTCTGTTGGGGGCAGATTTGTTTTTGGCCCACCTGGCCTTGAATCCATACCGCCCATCCTGGGAGGGTGCCTTTTTTTTGGTGTTGCCTTGGGTCATCTGGAAGCTACCCCTTAACCTCTTAAAATTCTGTGGTGCAACAGTGTGCCAGTCAGTACCCCCCCCCCCCCCGGTGACGAGGATTTTTTGAAGAAAATATTCAGTTTGGATATCAGACATTCCAAAAGCTGTAACTTGAAAGTGGTAAGAGATAATGGCTTACTGTCAATTAGAAAGATGTAGAATATGATCCAAAGTTTGAGATAGGAGTAAATTTTTGCATCTAATTTGCATAATGCAATTGCAGCTGTATCAAATTACATAACTTTTGGTCAAAAGTGGACGTTGGACATATTTACACAAATGATGGCTTTGTCTTTTTTGAAAAATTTGAAAAATACAATATATATATATACGTATATATATATATATATATCAAAGAGGACAAACCTTTGGCCTACCCATGGTGTTAGCACATGGTTTGATGATGTCACTTCCTCTTTGTCATGCCAATCACTGCTCTTCCTGTGCTAGGCTAAATAGGTTTCAGTAACAGAGTTGAACTTATGTTGTGGGACACCACTTCCGGAGCTAAATTAATATTATTAAATAAATGGTTTTAACAGTTACAAGGTAAATTAAAAACACCAAAATAAAAAAAAAAGAATTTATAACTTATTTTAACAGTCATATTTGATATGCAATTTGGTTAGCAAGGACCTGGGACAAGAGAAAAATGCTATTTTCGGAGGTGGTTAATAAATATTTTAGATCTTCAATAATATTTTGGGACTTTGTCTCAGCACAAGTATAATTTACAGAGTAAATATATGATTTAGTATTTTTTCGCATGAATTATTTTCAATTTAATGGGTGGGACAGAAACTGTTCTGGAATTCTAGAATGGCCCGGGGAATTCTGGCCTTGGGCTAGGCCTTTCAAGAATTGCCCTTCGGGGGCAGAGAGGTGAGGCCCACGTGCTGAACTGTGAGTTTTGTGAGGTTTATTGAAAGTAACAAAACACAAGTCCAAACAGTGTTCTAACACAAAATACAAACAACAAATAAACTTACAGATTGCACACCAGAACAGGGACTGGGTTCTGGTGGAGACGAAATGAGAGGAGATCACCCAAGATAGCGGCAACAAGAAATGAAAATAACTGCCCTTAAATAGGGTCAAAAATGATTCACATAAGTAACGACAGTTGTGGGTCACATGAGCAGGCAGAAGGAAACAATTATTCATAATTAGACCAGCTGGGGGTAATGAGAGAGGAGCGACTGGAACTGACAGCTGACAGGGCGATGCCCACCTGGAGCACAAACCCGTAAAAGCCACTGACAGCTGTCAACCCAGAGAAAGAACACAATAGTAAAGATATAAAGAATAAAATATCAACAAACAGATGCAAATTAATACAAAGTAAAAGTGTAACAAAACTAAAGCATAAACAAGAAAATGGCAAACAGTACAAGAATGACAGAAACCTAAAAAGCACAAAATACAACAAATATATAAATGTAGAGAAAAAGCCATGAGACTGAGCAGGGCGGAAGCCTCCAGTGCTCAGCTCATGACAGTGCCAGTTTTACCCCTGGGGGTAAGACTAGCCAAGGCTGCAGTTACTTACCCCAGGGGTAAGTAGTCTAGAACTACCTCAGGGAAAAAATGGACAAGGGTGAATTTGAGCCGGTTACACCTGCTCAGATTAGGTCCTGTCTGCAGGGCTTTATTTTATTCTTAAGAATAAAATATATCCCCACAACATTCAAAAAAACAATAAAACTTGTGAATTTGATTTTTATTCAATGGTGTGTGTCAAACAGAATCAGAAGTTGAATTCCAGGAGCAGTGCTGGTCCTAGCTTGTATGACACCTTGGGAGGACCACCTCCCCACCCCCCATGTGGCCAGTAAATGAAAGCTGACCACAGCCCACTGGGAAAAAATGTTACATAACATAAGCTGTAATAACCAAATGTTGCAGTTTTAGGGCTCAGTGCTTTAAAATCCCAACTGCTACATAATTTCAGCACAAACCCTCCTTTTAACTTTTATTTTCCTCCTTTGCTCTGCTTTGAATGGCTGCCATACTGTAGTTTGACATGCAGTCTGCCAGCCGCAGACAGGTACTCTTAGAGGGTACCAGCATCCTACCTGTAAAGAGAGCCCATTTTCAACAAAGCCACACTCAGCACAAATAATTATGAATCTTTTATTAGTATTTTTCTGATTCCTCTGGTGCCCCCAGGAGAATGCCAGCCTGGGCAGCTGCCCATTGGCCCATATCTAAAACCGCCACTGTCCAGGGGTCTCCTATCCTGGGCAATTAGGGTGTAGAAACACAGTACAGTGAATTAAAAGCTTTTATTTGCTCTGCTGGCATATATAATCAGAGAATGTTGATGATATTGTATCATCCACTGTATTGAATGATGCTGGATAATCAAGAGTTGATGACTATGTGTGATCAAATGTATTTACTATTTTTTGTAATTGAAAATATGTGTTTGAGTATGTTAAATCATTGATGTAAGGTACTGATCTGTTCACACTCCGACAGGCAGTGAAAAGTAAGCTAGGAGCAGGAAGACAAAAGAAGAGGAAAACAGCAGCCTTGTGTGTAGCAGAATGGAATGTACGCACTCTGTTGGACAGAACAACATCACAGCGCCCAGAAAGACAGACCGCGCCTGTGGCCCTGGAAATGAACAGGTACAATGTAGACATAGCTGCACGTAGTGAAACAAGATTGCCTGGATATGATAGCTTGGAAGACCATGGGTACATCTTCTTTTGGAGTGGGAGATCAACTCAAGAAAGGAGAGAAGCAGGAGTGGGCTTTGCAGTTAGAAAGGAGATAGCAGCAATGCTTGATGAGGGACCCTTGCCAATCAACGACAGGATAATGACTATGAGACTCCCACTACAGCGGAAGATGTATGCCTCACTCATCAGTGTATATGCCCCAACAATGACCAACACAGAGGAAGTGAAGGAAGAGTTCTACAGTGATTTACATGAGACAATCAGGAGTGTACTGACTGATGACAGGCTGATACTCGTTGGAGATTTTAATGCCAGAGTTGGTTCGGACTCCGAGAAATGGAAAGGAGTGCTAGGCAGTCATGGAGTAGGCAAGTGCAATGCTAATGGAGAACTTCTACTTGCCCTATGCTCAGAGTACAACCTTGTGATAACCAACACTCTATTTAAGCACAAGGACACACACAAGAAGACATGGATGCACCCAAGATCCAAGCACTGGCACTTATTAGACTACATCATAGTCAGGCAGAGAGACATAAGGGATGTTTTGGACACCAGAGCAATGAGAGGTGTGGACTGTGGTACTGATCATGTTATGCTGAGATCTAGATTAAGGATTTGCAGACGAAAACAGCACTGCAGGACGGGTGTGAAGCCATCACGGAAGCTAAACACTAGTGCACTGAAAGGCCAAAAGAAGCAGGAAGAACTTACACAGGAAATGGATGAAAACTTGAAAGACTAGGACAGCAACAACTCAGAGAATGACACAGAAGAGAAATGGGCAACACTGAAGGATACGTTGTATCTGTCATGGCCGCCAATCACGGCACCTGTGTACGCACCTGCCTGTTATCTCCTGCGGCCCTTTTTATTTCCATCAGGACCAGTGCTGGGTGCGGAGTCGTCTGATTCCTTCCGTGGATCACGCTACAACCTGCCTCTGTGCTTCCCTGCACTGAATTCTCCTGCCTTCTGCTTCCAAGCCCAGCAGAACGACGTCCAGGTCGGTTTCGCCCGGACCAACAACCAAGTAAGCGTCACTGCTTCTTAACTTGTCCATTCCCCTGTGCACAGGCGGAGCCCGCATGGCGGACCTCCTTCTCCCTCCAGGCAGCGGACTTTTATTCCACCTCCAGCTAACCTGCCCGCAGACACTGTCTCCCTGGCTGCAGCTTCAGCGCCACCTGAAGACACTTCAACATCTGTTGACAGTAAGCACTATAACATCTAATGTGCTGCATAAGTGTACTGTAAGCTAACGGCCCTTGTCTCTTTACAGGGTTGCCAGTCTGTACGGTGCTCTGCCGGCCCAGCTGGAATACACGGATTGCACTACACTACATTACACCTTATAGCCGCACTCACGCACCCATTCACTCACGTTAACAAATAAAGTACGTTAATTGTATTTAACCTGAGTCGTGTCTGTTCTGTGGGTCACCTGAACCATGTCAGTATCAGACTGCGAGTGATGTATTAGGCCACCCTGAGAGGAAACATCAAGATTGGTTTGATGAGCATGATGAGCACCTGAAGAAACTACTAGAAGTGAGGAATACAGCTAGGCAGGAAAACCTACAGTGTAACACAAGGTCGAAGAAGATGAAATACTCAAAGGCTCAGAGTGAGCTACAGAAGTACACCAGAGAGATGAAGTCCAACTGGTGGGATGAAAAAGCAGAGAAACTTCAAACTGCAGCAGACAGGAAGGACATGAAAACATTCTTCACAGGTTTGAGAGAAATCTACGGCCCTAAACTAAGAGGATTGATCCAACTAAAGGCTATGGATGGTGAAACGGTTTTGCAGGAAAAAGACAAGATCCTGGACAGATTTACAGACCACTTTGACCAACTACTAAACAACCCTGGAGATCTCACTGAAGAGGCTAAAGAAGCTCTAGTGCAGCAACCAGCTGTATCAAGTCTGGATGAACCACCAAATTTTGATGAACTAATGGCAGCTATCAGGACAACACAGGATGGTAAAGCTCCAGGAAGGGATGGATTTCCAGCAGAAGTGTGGAAATTTGGTGGTGTTTAGCTGACCAACTGCCTGCACAAGCTCATCCAAGAGATATTGGATGCCCAGAAAGTACCTCAAGACTGGAAGGATGCAAGTATTGTGCCTTTGTTCAAGAAAGGTGACAGGAAAGATTGTGGAAATTACTGAGGTATATCACTGCTAGCTACTGTTGGTAAGATTCTCTCACGTGTACTACTTAACAGACTCAGTGAACACATCTCGCAGAATGTACTACCGGAAACCCGGTGTGGCTTTAGAAGTGGAAGAAGCACAATGGACATGATTTTCTGCTTGAAACAGATTCAAGAAAAGTGTATCGAACAGAACATGCCGCTTTATGTAGTCTTCATAGACATCAGTAAAGCCTCCGATGCTGTTTCATGACAAGGACTTTGGCAGGTACTCAAGAAATATGGTTGTACAGAGAAGTTTGTCAGCCTGATCGAGGCACTCCATACAAGTATGCAAGCAAACGTGGCAATGAGTGGTTCAGTATCTAAAGACTTTTCAGTAAGCAATGGGGTGAAACAAGGGTGTGTGCTAGCACCTACACTCTTGAGATGAGATGAGATTGAGATGAGATTCAACTTTATTGTCATTACACATGTATGAATACAAGGTAACGAAACGTGACTTGGCATTTGGGCACGCTCTGCAGAGCGCATCCAAGGCCGGGGCAGCCGCTAGGCACCAGTCATAAAGAAGAAAGGAAAAAAAAGAAAAGAAAGGATATGACACAATAGGCGAGAGAAAAAAACATGTTTTATCAAATTGACGCTTAATGAGTAAGCGAAATTTTGATTGCAGGCAAAAAAAACCCTCAATGCATATTTAGCAGACATTTAGTAGACAAATCACACGCAGAAGGAGAGCAGTGTGTGTATATCGTATGCATGTAGTGTTGTATGCATTGTGTAGTGTAAATGTAACAGTTGTTAGTGAGCAGCAGAGGGCGCCTCCTGGCAGTGGATAGATGTTATAATCATGTGACTTATAAACAAGTCCAGAGTCCAGAGTCTATCTCTCTCTCTCTCTTGCTTGCAGAAGGCACATGGGCATTGTCCTTGAAGGTCCAATCCGCTGACGACAAACAACTGATTGTTGATTGTTTGGGGAGACATGAGCCGATCCTTCCGCTTATCTCAGTCAGGAGGAATGTAAACACGGGGCAAACAAGGTCAAATCAAATCAAATCAAATCAAATCAGCACAGTGCACTCAGAGAATAGAATTTGTCCTCATCCGTGTAGTTCTGTGCTTCCATTATATATGCAGGCTTAAACTGTTTTTCCATAGAGAGCACAGGGCTTCAGATGTATTCCTTCACTGAATCACTGTCATTCAGTTCACCGTTTGCCGCTACTCGTGCCCTCCCCAACTGGTCGAATTTGATGAAGGAGCTTGCCGGGTCCGCTTGATCAGCTCTCTCACTTTCCTTCAATTTCTGATGCATCAGGGAACTCCACAGCCAAAAACAGAAGTCCTGAGATCATAACCAATAATGTTTCCATAGACGCATGAATTCCAATGTCCATGAGTCTCCTCGTAGGTTCCAATTCTTGGGCTCCCCCTTGGCCCAATTCTTGTTGAAAAATAGTGACAATAGCACATTTAAGCCGCTTCCAAATCCATAATTTCCGTTTAGATTAAGATTCAGCAGAAGAAGAGCGACTAAACACAGACAAAAACGCAACATTGCAAAAGCTGGGAATAGATCAGGAAGGCAGGGGAGGAGGGAAGAAAAATGCGACTGCTCTCTCTCAAGGCAAGATGGAAAAAAATATATATATATACAGTATATCTGGCAGCCATGCTTGAGGTGGCCTTCAAAGACACTTCAGAAGGAGTATACATTCAAACAAGGAAAGAAGCAGACTTGTTCAATGTGGCACAATTTAAAGCCAAGAGTAAGATATCAATAAAAGTAGTAAGAGAAATGCTCTTTGCCGACGACAGTGCTCTGCTTGCACACAGCGTGGAAGACAGCGGGATGGCAGTGGCTCAGGAGGTAGAGCAGGTCGTCCAATAACCACATGGTTGGCGGTTCGAATCCCGCTCTCCCCTGATATCCTGCCGTTGTGTCCCTGGGCAAGACATTCACCCCAATTGCTCCTGGTGGGTCTGGAAGCGCCATGTTAGGCAGCATGCCACCATCAGTGTGTGAATGTGTGTGTGAATGGGTGAATAGCAGGATCTGTAAAGCGCTTTGGTCATCACGAGATGAGAATAAAAGCGATATATAAGTGAGTGCCATTTACCATTTACCATATACAATCTTTAGTGGAGAAATTTGCAAGAGCAGCTAGCCAATTCAGCCTCAAAATCAACATCAACAAGACAGAGTGCCTTTATCAACCACCAAAGTTCCAATTATCAGCATCACTACCAGAAGAGATCAGCATTGGTACAGAGCCACTAGTCAAGTGCAAGACTTTCAAGTACCTAGGGAGTACTGTTTCAGAGAATGCTAGACTGGAGGATGAACTATATCTCAGAATGGGAAGAGCGAGCGCTGTGTTTGGAAACTTGAGGCAGAGACTGTGGAACAATTGACATGGGTCTATCCGTGTGAAATGCAAAGTGTACAGAGCAACAGTACTGGCTACTCTATTATACGGTGCTGAAACTTGGACTGTCTACAGAGTGCAGGTGAAGAAACTCCACATGTACATGATGAGACACCTTCGAGCCATAATGAACATCTCATGGAAAGACAAGATAATCAACATAGAAGTGTTGAAACGAGCTGGTCTACCATCAATGGAGGACATGCTAATATAGATGAACCTGAGATGGCTCGGACATGTTGAGAGGATGGACCACCTCGGCAGTTACTCTACTCACAGTTATGCGAGGGCAAATGCAATCAGGGTAGAACAAGGCTCAGATTTAGAGACACTAAAAAGAAACTTGAAGTAGTTGGACATAGACAGGAGTTCCTGGCAGCAGAAGGCTGAGGATAGAGCTGTGTGGAGGAATCTGATCAGACCTAAATGAAACAGTCATTGTCGCACACACCAGACTGCTATGATGATGATGATGATGATGATGATGAAGGTACAGTGTGATTAATGAAACTTACTAGAGAATAGTAGAGTTAACCTTTGAAGGTATAAGATTATGAGTGTAAAGTTTGGAGCAGATGGGGGGAGGAGTGTGCAGGCTGAGACCTGGTAACATGTGTGCACAGTTGCCTTCATACACACACTTGACTGGCCACCTACGGAGTGTGTGTGTCAGAGGGAGAGATAACATAAAAGGCTCAGACCAGAAGAAATCTGTGTCTTTTCAGTCATCGACCTAAGCAAGAGAGATTGTAGAAATGTGCTGAAGACAACCATAGAGGACTCTTGGCTGACATGATAGTGACAGAAGGCTGCGCTTCAAAGACTGAGGGGTGAAAGAATTCCCCTAAGAGTGTTCCCACTCAGCCCCATACTTTGCTACTTGTAGCCCCATACTACTTGATCAAATCAAGGAGAGTTTGAGATGAGCGGCTTATTCTAGTTGGGTTACTGATCATCTGATCCATATGAAACTTATTGGTGATGTCCTTTAATTTCTGCCTGTGTGTTTTACAAACTCTCCTTGATTTGATTTTTACCAACAAACCTGACCGCATAACAAAAAAATACAATATAATTACTGGCATATCTGACCATAATCTGACTTTAGTAGTAGGCAAATTGTCAAAATCACAATACAAAAAAACTGCTGATGGTGGAAAATATATCTTGTACATACAGTACCAAAGAAAAACAGAATTATTTGAAAATGAGTTGCAGCACTTCAGTTGCAGTTTATTTCAGTGGACTGAAATAAATTGTGATACAAACTGTGAACAGACATGCAAAAATATGATAGCAACAATCAAAGAAATTATCTCAAAATGCAAAAAAACCCTATCTAAGCACAAGAGAAAACAGGATCTACCTGGGTTACATGAAAAATTATAGAATCTTGTCATGCTATCATGATGTGTTTTGGGACATGTTTAATCTTATCTGTATGTTGATTGTTATACTTTTGCATGTTTAATTTTTTGTTGTTGTTGATAATTATGATTATTTGGAGTGTAGTGCTTTCTTGTTACTTTTTACATGCATGCTTTTGAATTATTGAACACAGCTAGACACAGTGGGAAACTCAGGCATTGACTGACAGCCTGAACCAGCCAATTGACTGCTACTTTTCCTGAACTGAGGCCCACCGTCTTCCCAGGCGGCTGGAGAGTCTGCAGCAGCTTCTAGGCCGTTCCAGTGTGATGGGGTCAGAAGTGTATTGGAGGCCTTGGGTGCAGCCTGCGTCTGCCCAAAGCTGTGTGGGTGAGGAAGACTCCTGGATGTGTGGGCCTGTTTGGTGTGGACTCAACTGAGGATATTGAAGGACAAGGCCTGGAGTGTGACAGTGAGCCTCTGGGACTGATAAGAACATTTTAATGACTTTTGCCTTTTTAAAGGCTGACTCATTTTTAAGGTTAAGTTGACAATATTTGTGATTTTTATCTTATTTTGTTTTGTGTAATAAATGTTTGTGCTTGCAAGGTTAGTGTCTGATGGTTACTAAGTACTGCTCACCCTCATAGTAGGAACCTAAAAGGGATTTGTTTTATTGGAGGTTAATAAGAGAGTTAATTAATTCTGTTCCACTAATTGGGGAACCTTCTTAACCCTTCATAATCTCATGGGGAAAAAAAAGGGATTTAGCTCTTAAAAAATGGTTAAAAACTGATTAAAGTACAGAGAGTGATTTTTAAAAGCTTCAGAAATGAAGTCACCATGTAGCTCCGTAAAGCAAAAGTAAATTTCTTCTTAGACATAATAAAAAATGCAAAAGGGACCAACAAAAAACTCTGGAAAAATACTGATAAACTCACAGGAAAAAATGCAAAAAAATGTGAAGTCATACAACTCAATATCAATGGAAAACTTCACTCAGATAGCTTAGATATAGCCAGCAATTTTAACAAGCATTTTAGCAAATCAGTACAAGAACTGGGTCTGAATTTTACCCAAACATACCCACACCAAATTAAAATAAATCATAAAACTGATCTAAACCTTAAACCCACAAATGAGGTACAGTAAAGCTTAACAAAATTTTATCATCTCTGTCAAGTTCCAGGGCTAAGGATATTCATGGACTAAACACAGTATTCTTGAAAAAACAAAGATACTTTAATAATTCCAATAACAGAACTTATAAATCAATCAACACATGAAAATATCTTCCCTGATGTATTGAAACCCACCGTTGTAATGCCCATACACAAAGCCAGAGACAAACAGGAAGTTAGCAATTATAGGCCAATAAGTGTACTTCCTGTTTTCTCAAAAGTCATTTAAAAGGTGGTAGTAGACCAAATGGTAGAATGTCTTGAATCTGCCCAGCTGCTGCATCCCATGCAGTTTGGTTTCAGGCTGAACCACTCAACTGAGAATGCATGTTGTTACTTCATTGAACAATTAAAGAAAATCTGGACAAAGGGGGGGGGGGTGGTAGGATCCATCTTTTAACACTTGCGTAAAGCCTTTGATACAGTCAATCACAAAGTCCTTTCTAAACTATCTATCTTTCTGTCTTACTAAACTATCCGAATATAAACACTATTACCCTAAGCTGGTTATAATCATACCTATCTGATCGCTCCCAGTGTGTGCATATAAACAATACTGTATACCAATCAAAGGCATGCACCATGGGAGTACCACAAGGTTCAGTCTTAGGCCCACTGCTGGTTAGTTTGTATATTAATGATTTGCCATCAGTATGTGAAAATTCAGATGTATGCAGATGACACAGTCATCTACATACAGTGCATGGGAAGGATGCCAAACAAGTGGCTGACAAGTTAATGATAGCAATGGAGGAAAGTGTCAAAATGGCTTAACCCAATGACTGCATATAGCGCTCCATTGTGCCATAAGCCCCTAGTGGTCAAGGTTTTTTTCAAGAAAATATTCAGTTCAGATATTAGAGATTTCCAAAGCTATAACCTGAAAATGGTAAGAGATAATGGCTTTACGGGTCAATTAGAAATATGTAGAATATGATCCGAGTGAAGTTTGAGATAGGAGTAAATTACCACCTATTTATCCACCTAATACCCACCTGATTTGCATAATGCCACAGCAGCCATATAATTAATTACATACCTTTCAGTCTCAAAATGGACTTTACACATATTTACACAAAGAATGGTTTGCTTTTTGTCACTGTTGTTTTGGGCATTTTATTATCTTATCTTCAAAGTATATGAACCAGAAAATCAGTACAATGTAAACAAACAAACACATTCGTCACTTACCGCTGGCCGGGCGGCTTGCTTGCTTGGTCCTTTTGTGGCATCCTGGTCGTTATTTTCTCTTCTGTCCGTCATTTTTATTTTTTCCCCTTCAGATCCAGAAACCTCAATTTCGCTTTTATTCCACCACTATTATCGTATATGACAACATGGAACCGGCGCGATTGTTCTACCCAGTCAATGGCAATGGCATCGATAGCAGGTGAACATCAACCAGCTTCACCCACCCTTTGTTATAACAAAATGTAGATATTTACCTTCATAAGCTAATAATTTCTTTTTAGAATCATAGTTGGGCAATTCCGGGAGCAAATGCTTCCTCAGTCTGCTTCTCAGTCTTGCGATCGAGTAAGATCTAGATTTGTTTATAAACTCTTCTTCTCTGGTGGAGGTTATCAGATGGTTCAATGTCCTCCATAGTCCCTCCAGGCAAGAGCAGTGAGTTATACGTGTCTGTCACCTTGTTAGGTGGAACCCTTTGTACAACATAAATCAACTGGGGAGTTTTTGGCCATGTCATATAACATCACATGACAGGCGCAGTGGCAGTGGGGGTGCTATCTGTCCATGAACTCTTGCCACAAGAAGGGTTAATCAATCATGCCTCACTCTGAAAGTAGGGAAAACAGCTACCATGTTCTTTAACAACAAACAAATATATACACACTATCCAACTATAACTGTACATGGAGAAATGTACAAAATGTAGCAGAGTTTAAATATTTGGGTGTCACATTAGATCCCATGCTCAGCTTTAAAAAGCACATAAAACGGATGAGCCGCACTCTGAAATATAACCTTGCAAACTTTCATTGCATCAGAAACTCACTTACTCTAAAAGCATCAAAAACCTTTCTGAATGCCATGATTTTGACACATTTCTCCTATTGCATCTCTTGCTAGTCACAAGCCAATAGTACAACTCTGAAATTAGTTTATATATGCTTTAGTTTATATATGCTTCCGTTAGGCAACATTATTAGAAAGCACTGTATACATTTTCATTGTTATGCAGATGACACACAATTAAACCTGTCAATGAAGCCAGATGATAGTAATCAATTAGCCAAGTTAGAAGCCTGTCTTAAGGAAATCAAAGCTTGGATGACTTGTAATTTCCTGCTATTAAATTCAGATAAGACTGAAGTCATTCTTGTTGGTCCAAAAAACCTTAGAAATTCCTTTCCAAATCAAACTTTCAGTTTGGATGCGGTTACTCTTTCTCTTAATAGCTCTGTGAGGAACCTTGGAGTTATTTTTGATCAGGATTTGTCCTTCAATTCACATATTAAATTTGTTTCTAAGACTGCCTTCTATCATTTGCGTAATATTGCCAAGATTAGGAGCATCTTGTCTCAGAGTGATGCTGAGAAGCTGATCCACGCTTTTGTTAGCTCGAGATTAGATTATTGTAATTCTTTATTATCAGGCTGTCCTAAAACATCTTTAAAAAGTCTTCAGCTGATCCAAAATGCTGCAGCAAGAGTTTTAACAGGTACTAGAAAGAGAGATCATATCTCTCCGGTTCTGGCCTCCCTTCATTGGCTTCCCATAGAGTTTAGAATTAAGTTTAAAATCCTTCTTCTTACTTACAAAGCTCTAAACAATCAGGCTCCTTTTTATTTAAAAGATCTGATACTACCGTATTATCCTAACAGAGCACTACGCTCCCAAAATGCAGGATTACTTGTAATACCTAGAATCTCCAAAAGTACAATGGGAGGCACAGCCTTCAGTTATCAAGCTCCTCTCCTGTGGAATCAGCTGCCAATTTGGATTCGGGAGTCAGACTCAATCTCTGTTTTTAAGAATAGGGCTAAAAACTACCTTTTTGATATAGCCTACAATTAGGGAGGGATCATGTGTTTCTGAACCCTCCCTTAGTTATGCTGCTAATAGGTTTAGTCAGCCGGGGGACCTCCAGTAATGCACTGGGCCTCTCTCCTTTCCTCACTCTCTATGAAATATTTTTTTTGCTGGTCATTAACATTTGTTTGTTCTCTCCCATAGATTGAGTCCCCATCGTGCTGTTTGCTCTCTACATGTCTGTTCTTTTCTTCTTCTCTATCCCCTCACCCCCCAGCCAGTTGCAGCAGATGACTGCCCCTCCCTGAGCCTGGTTCTGCTGGAGGTTTCTTCCTGTTAAAAGGGAGTTTTTTCCTCTCCACCGTCGCCAAGTGCTTGCTCACAGGGGATCGCCTGATTGCTGGGGTCTTTCTGCAACTGTGGGGGTTCCCCCCTACAGTTGATAGTGCTATGAGATGACTGTTGTTGTGAAATGGCGCTATATAAATAAAGTTGAATTGAATTGAATTGAATTGAATTGAATTGAAACCTTTGGAATCCTTGTACAAACAATCCATCAAAATTCTGGATAAGAAGACACAACAGTATCATCATTGTGTTATACTTGCTAGCACAAGATATTAAGTTTTGAAACTATGATCATGTATGCAAAGATACGGTTGATCTTTAAAATTATCCATGGTTCTGCACCCTTGCCCCTTCCTTTAGGTGGCATTGTTGCATTCCCCTACGTAAAACTGCTTTTGATCAATCAGCATTCTCATATAGAACTACAACGGAATGGAACAAGCTCCCCACTGCTTTGAAGACCAGAACAAATTACAGAGACTTTTCCACAGAGACTAAAAAAATGGATTTTAAGTAATCAAGCCTGCTAGCATTGACTCTCTCCCTTAAATGGGATTTGAAATTGTACTCTTAAATTGTTTTTTATGTGTGCCGTCTCTCTTATCTTTTTACCATTAAACTTACTCCCTGCTTGTTTCAGGGCCAACAGTTTCTGAAACCCAACCTGAATTGCTTTCTATATATTTGATTTGATTTGATTTTGTGTACTTTATTGATCCCCAGAGGGGAAATTCAGGGCATCCACCTGGATGGATGAAGCAGCCACGGTACGGCGTTATCCCTTCACCATTCACACACATATTCACACCTAGGTCCACTTTGGAGTCTCCAATTAACCTAACTTCCATGTTTTTTTGGCATGTGGGAGGAAACCGGACAAATCCCGGAGTAAACCGTGGTTAGCAGTGCTAACCACTGCACCACCGCACTGCACACATATGCTGTTTTTCTTTTAATATCTTCCTGCCTGCCTCAGGGACTACAGATGGAAATTAATGAGAATGCTATAATCTGGTACAGAGCATCTTTTACCCTGTGTTTAATGTTTTTTTCTGTACATGATCCCTTACAAATAAACCAATAAACTAAGCTAAACTAATACATTCTGAGTTATGTAAAAATAAAAGCCTTCTACAGCGATTCAATTTTCAGAATGGTTGCTTCTGTTATGTGCTTTTATTGTAAAACAACATCAGCCGGATACACTTGTCTGAAATCAGCAACCTACAGCTGAGAGTTTTTCCTCACAATTTGTACATAAAGAAAAAAAAATAGTAAAAGGAATTCAAATGAGTGAAAACAGGAGAGATTTTGTGACAATGATGTAGAGGCGAGCCTTTTATTTTAAGGATGTTTTCAGCTTTTTGTCCGTAGGATAATTGCTCATTTGTTACCTGATGTTAATGGGATTTTGGTCAAACTGAATTACAGTGGTGTGAAAAAGTGTTTGCCCCCTTCCTAATGTCTCATTTGTTTGTATGTTTGTCACACTTACAGTGAGGCAAAAAAGTATTTAGCCACCAATTGTGCAAATTCTCCCACTTAAAAGATGAGAGAGGTCTCCAATTTTCATCATCGGTATACCTCAACTATGAGAGACAAAATGAGAAAAAAAAATCCAGAAAATCACATTGAAGGATTTTTAATGAATTAATTGGTAAATTCCTCAGTAAAATAAGTATTTGGTCACCTACAAACAAGCAAGATTCTGGCTCTCACAGACCTGTAACTTCTTCTTTAAGAGGCTCCTCTGTCCTCCACTCGTTACCTGTATTAATGGCACCTGTTTGAACTCGTTATCAGTATAAAAGACACCTGTCCACAACCTCAAACAGTCAGACTCCAAACTCCACTATGGCCAAGACCAAAGAGCTGTCAAAGGACACCAGAAACAAAATTGTAGACCTGCACCAGGCTGGGAAGACTGAATCTGCAATAGGTAAGCAGCTTGGTGTGAAGAAATCAACTGTGGGAGCAATTATTAGAAAATGGAAGACATACAAGACCACTGATAATCTCCCTCGATCTGGGGCTCCACGCAAGATCTCACCCCGTGGGGTCAAAATGATCACGAGAACGGTGAGCAAAAATCCCAGAACCACACGGGGGGACCTAGTGAATGACCTGCAGAGAGCTGGGACCAAAGTAACAAAGGCTACATCAGAAACACACTACGCCGCCAGGGACTCAAATCCTGCAGTGCCAGACGTGTCCCCCTGCTTAAGCCAGTACATGTCCAGGCCCGTCTGAAGTTTGCTAGAGAGCATTTGGATGATCCAGAAGAGGATTGGGAGAATGTCATATGGTCAGATGAAACCAAAATAGAACTTTTTGGTAAAAACTCAACTTGTCGTGTTTGGAGGAGAAAGAACACCATACCTACTGTGAAGCATGGGGGTGGAAACATCATACTTTGGGGCTGTTTTTCTGCAAAGGGACCAGGACGACTGATCCGTGTAAAGGAAAGAATGAATGGGGCCATGTATCGTGAGATTTTGAGTGAAAACCTCCTTCCACCAGCAAGGGCATTGAAGATGAAACGTGGCTGGGTCTTTCAGCATGACAATGATCCCAAACACACCGCCCGGGCAACGAAGGAGTGGCTTCGTAAGAAGCATTTCAAGGTCCTGGAGTGGTCTAGCCAGTCTCCAGATCTCAACCCCATAGAAAATCTTTGGAGGGAGTTGAAAGTCTGTGTTGCCCAGCGACAGCCCCAAAACATCACTGCTCTAGAGGAGATCTGCATGGAGGAATGGGCCAAAATACCAGCAACAGTGTGTGAAAACTTTGTGAAAACTTACAGAAAACGTTTGACCTCTGTCATTGCCAACAAAGGGTATATAACAAAGTATTGAGATGAACTTTTGTTATTGACCAAATACTTATTTTACCGAGGAATTTACCAATTAATTCATTAAAAATCCTTCAATGTGATTTTCTGGATTTTTTTTTTCTTATTTTGTCTCTCATAGTTGAGGTATACCTATGATGAAAATTGGAGACCTCTCTCATCTTTTAAGTGGGAGAACTCGCACAATTGGTGGCTGACTAAATACTTTTTTACCCCACTGTAAATGTTTCACATCATCAAACAAATTTAAACATTAGACAAAGATAACTCAAGTAAACACAAAATGCACTTTTTAAATGAAGGTGTTTATTATTAAGGGGAAAATATCCAAACCTACTTGGCCCTGTGTGAAAAAAATGATTGCCTTCCCAATTAAAACATAAATTAACTGTGGTTTATCACATCTTTGGAAAGCTGAGTTCATTTTCTGTAGCTACACCCAGGCATGATTACTGCCACACCTGTTCTCAATCAAGAAATCACTTAAATAGAACCTGCCTGACAAAGTGAAGTAGACCAAAATATCCTCAAAAGCTAGACATCATACTGTGATCCAAGAAAATTCAGGAACAATTGAGAAAAAAAAGTAATTGAGATCTATCAGTCTGGAAAAGGTTATAAAGCCATTTCTAAAGCTTTGGGACTCCAGTAAACCACAGTGAGAGCCATTATCCACAAATGTCAAAAACTGGAACAGTGGTGAACCTTCCCAGGAGTGGCTGGCTGACCAAAATTACCCCAAGAGCTCAGCAACAATTCATCCAAGAGGTCACAAAAGAACCCACAACAACATTCAAAGAACTGCAGGCCTCACTTGCCTCAGTTAAGGTCAATGTTTATGACTCCACCATAAGAAAAATTCCTGCATGGCAGAGTTCCAAGCCGAAAACCACTGCTGAGCAAAAAGAACATAAAGGCTTGTCTAAGTTTTGCCAGAAAACATCTTGATGAGTCCAAAGACTTTTGGGAAAATACTCTGTGGACTGACAAGACAACAGGTGAACTTTTTGGAAGGTGTGTGTCCCATTATGTCCGGTGTAAAAGTAACACAACATTTCAGAAAAGGAACATCATCCCACAGGGACAGTAAAATATGGTGGTGGTAGTGTGATGGTCTGGGGCTGTTTTGCTGCTTCAGGACCTGGAAGACTTGCTGTGGTAAATGGAACCATAAGTTGTGCTGTCTACCAAGAAATCCTGAAAGAGAATGTTCGGCCGGTGATGAACGGCCTGGAGAAACTGATCTTAGTCCACCTGAGTCGGCAGGTGAAGATGTGGCTGGACCCTCTGCAGTTTGCGTATCAGCCCCATTTAGCAGTTGAAGACGCTGTCATCTACCTGCTGCAACAAATCCATTTTACACCTGGATGGTGGAGGAGACACTGTGAGAATCACATTCTTTGATTTCACCAGTACCTTCAACACCATCCAGCCATTGCTGTTGGGTGAGAAGCTGCGGGGGATGGGGGTCGACAGCTCTGTGATCTCCTGGATTACTGACTACCTGACAGGCAGGCCACAGTGTGTCCTGTTGAGCAGTGTCTTGTCTTATGTGGTGGTTAGTGATATGGGAGCTCCACAGGGGACTGTGCTCTCTCCTTTTCTCTTCACCTTATACACCACCAACTTTCAGTACAACACCGAGTCATGCCACCTGCAGAAATTCTCTGATGACTCAGCTGTTGTTGGGTGTATAAGAGGGGGAGAGGAAGGAGTACAGGGTCCTGGTAGGTCCTGGTAGACAGATTTGTGGAGTGGACTGACCAGAATCCCCTGACGCTGAACGTCAGCAAGACCAAAGAGATGGTGATTGACTTCAGGAAGAAGAGGACGCCTTCACAGTCATTGCGGAGTCGGGGGGAGGGTGTGGAGGTAGTGGAGGACTACAAATACCTGAGTGTCATGATCAGCAATGGACTAGACTGGAAATCTGACACTGATTCTGTGTACAAGAAGGGGATGAGGAGACTCTACTTTCTGAGGAAGCTGAGATCCTTCAATGTGTGCAACAACATGCTGGAGCTTTTCTACCAGGCCATTGTTGGCAGTGCCATCTTCTTTGCTGCTGTTTGTTGGGGTAGCAGTATCAGAGCCAGCAACATCAACAGACTTGAAAAGATTATCAAGAAGGCTATCTCTGTGACTGGTCTCAGGCTGGAGACTTTTGAGAATGTGGTGGAGAGGAGGACACTGAACAAACTGTTATCCATCATGGACAATCCTGATCACCCCCTCCACCACACACTGGACAGACAGCGTAACACTTTCTCCAGCAGACTGCTACAGCTTTGTTGCCAACTGGTCAGGTACAGGAAATCTTTTCTGTCACATGCCATTTCACTGTACAATAACTCACTCTAATGTTGAATTCTGGTCATAACAATGCAGCCATACTGCACCTTGTAGTCTAATTGATAATGCACATTGCCCCCTGCACCTGATAGTCCTGCATTATACAGCATGTATGATTTACTTTTCTATAGGGGCCATCATCTATTCATCTATGATGTATATAAGTTATTTAGGCAGTTTTACTTTCCATGGGTAATCCCTTTTTCTTTCATACTGTGTGTGTTTCTGTTGTTTTGGTTGTCTACTGTCATGCTGCTGTTACACTGTAATTTCTCAGTTTGGGATCAATAAAGTACAGTGCATCCATAAAGTATTCACAGCGCTTCACTTTTTCCACATTATTTTATGTTACAGCCTTATTCCAAAATTGATTAAATTCATTTTTTCCTCAAAATTCTACACAAAATACCCCATAATGACAATGTGAAAAAAGGTTTGTTTGTTTGTTGTTTTTTTTTAGATTTTTGCAGATTTATTAAAAATAAAAGACTAAGAAATCACATGTACATAAGTATTCACAGCTTTTGTCATGAAACTCTAAATTGAGCTCAGGTGCATCCTGCTTCCACTGATCATCCTTGAGATGTTTCTGCAGCTTCATTGGAGTCCACCTGTGGTAAATTCACCTGATTGGACATGATTTGGAAAGGCACACACCTGTCTATATAAGGTCCCACAGTTGACAGTGCAAGTCAGAGCACAAACAAAGCATGAAGTCAAAGGAATTGTCTGTAGACCTCCGAGACAGGATTGTCTGGAGATACAAATCTGAAGAAGGGTACATCATTTTTTTTTTTTTTTGCTGCTTTGAAGGTTCCAATGAGTACAGTGGCCTCCATCATCCTTAAATGGAAAAAGTTCAGAACTACTCTTCCTAGAGCTGGCCGGCTGTCTAAACTGAACTATCAGGGGAGAAGGGCCTTAGTCAGGGAGGTGACCAAGAACCCGATGGTCACTCTGTCAGAGCTCCAACATTCCTCTGTGGAGACAGGAGAACCTTCAAGAAGGACAAACCATCTCTGCAGCAATCCACCAATCAGGCCTGTATGATGGAGTGACCAAGCAGAAGCCACTCCTTAGTAAAGGGCACATAGCAGCCCACCTGGAGTTTGCCAAAAGGCACCTGAAGGACTCTCAGACCATGAGAAACAAAATTCTGTGGTCTAATGAGACAAACATTGAACTCTGGCGTGAATGCCAGGCATCATGTTTGGAGGAAACCAGGCACCACTCATCACCAGGTCAATACCATCCCTACAGTGAAGCATGGTGGTGGCAGCATCATGCTGTGGGGATGTTTTTCAATGGCAGGAACTGGGAGACAAGTCAGGATAGAGGGAAAGATGAATGTGGCAATGGACAGAGACATCCTGGATGAAAACCTGCTCCAGAGCACTCGACCTCAAACTGGGGCAACAGATCCAACGGCTCTTTCAGCAGGACAACGACCATAAGCACACAGCCAAGATATCAAAGGAGTGGCTTCAGGACAACTCTGTAAATGTCCTTGAGTGGCCCAGCCAGAGCCCAGATTTGAATCCAATTGAGCATCTCTGGAGAGATCTGAAAATAGCTGTGCATTAATGCTTCCCATCCAACCTGATGGAGCTTGAGATGTGCTGCAAAGAGGAATGGGCAAAACTGCCCAAAGATAGTTGTGCTAAGCTTGTGGCATCATATTCAAAAAGACTTGAGGCTGTAATTGCAGTATTGAGCAAAGGCTGTGAATACTTAAGTATGTGTGATTTCTTAGTTTTTCATTTTTAATAAACTTGCAAAAATCTAAAAGAAACTTTTTTCACATTGTTATTATGGGGTATTATGTGTAGAATTTTGAGTAAAAAATGAGTTTAATCCATTTTGGAGTAAGGCTGTAACATAACAAAATGTGGAAAAAGTGATGAATTCTTTCTCGATGCACTGCATCCATCCATCCATCCATCTACAGTCATGTGAAAAAATTAGGACACTCTGTATAAACCTGTGTGTTTTTTTTTAACATATTTAGACATATGGATATTTAATATCAATGTTAAAATTACTGGGAGAGTCACGTAATACAACAAAACAAAACAAAAAAAATCATTAAAAATGAATTAAAGACTTCCTTCAAATTTTCTGTAAAATGTAATTCCAAACAAAAAGTGAGGAATAAATTAGGACACCCCCCATCTTTTTTAGGACACCCCCACATTCATTCCCTCTTACAATGGCTAAAATAAATCTAAAAAAAAATGCAAATAAAAACAAAAACAAGGTTTGAAATAGATTTGTGAACATTTCTTAATAAAGAACTGAATATTTAAAGGGGTGTCCAAATTTTTTCACATGACTGTATCTATTCATCTATCTTTGGCACTCCGCCTCTAGCCAGCACACCAGCCTGTACCTCTGCATAGCTAGCTTGCTAGCTATATACTGCAACACGTGCTGTTACCAGTGTTGTCTTAATAAACCATCGTTCAGTTCAGCCATTGCCTCCATTGTCCTAATTTCCAGACGCAACAATGACAAGGAGGAGAAAAATTGGCCTTCCAGAAGAAAATATTACATTTTTCCTGAAGATGAAAGCGTGCCTTTTGCCCAGTCGGAGCACTACATGGCTAGACGGAGCTGGGCCTCCACTGCCTGGCGGTTTGGGCAACTAGATGAGAAAATAGTGCTGGACCAGCTAACGGAGGACACCAGCAACCCACGGCTGTGGGTGAAGCTAATCAAGATGCCCAACAACCTACTGCTGGCAAAGACGGTGAAGTTGGCATTCCAGTTGGAGGCGCTCAATCACTTCGCCAAGGTGTGCTGATTGTCACGACAGACATCAGCCTTTCACTTCAGTTCAAAAGAACCACCAACAACTACCCATCCACGCAATGGGCTCCAGAGGGGCGGCGTACAAGTGGTGCACGGTGAGGTTGGACGACACTGCTTACCGTGCCTGCAGGACCACCTGCCGCTGGAGGTCAGTGATGAACTTAGTTACAGTAAAGAAATTCTGTTTCAACCATTCTATTGAGAAGAATCCAGCAGGGGCTGTATGCTACGGGCACACACACATCTGCGTAGTAGGCACTGTATCGCTGGTGGTTTGCTATAGGTCAAGAGTCCTCCCAGGAGTTTGTTTCCAGGGGCTCTGTGGGAATTCTGATGTTGGGAGAGCAATACACCTGGACGGGGATACAGCCGGTCCGTGTTTGACACTGCAAGGAGAGGACAGTGGGGAAAAGGGGCAGAATTTGGACTCATCTTGTATCCTCTCCTGGCGTTGGCAGCAGGGAGCCGCCGCAGGGCTGTGGGATAGAGGTTTGTGTGCCCAGCAGGATCCAGCGGGGACAACACCAACCAGGGGCACGTGTTGCACCAGTGTGAGAGTCACGCTGCACAGCACCAACCAGCATCAGGGACGAGAGAGCAGGCAGCAGTGGAATGAAGCTGATTAGGTTGGATTCACAGTGCTCAATTGGGATCGGGTCCACCAATCAGAATGCCCAGATGGCCTGCAGATGTTCCTGTCCCTGCTGATGCAGTTCACTGTACAGTTGGGGCCAACCAATTTCCAGATGACCGATGTTCGAGATGGCACCAGGTCCTTTTAGGTGGCACCTCCAAGGCCGTGCCCACCGCAGGCTCGCCAGAGGCCCCTGGAACTCAAACCACAACAGTGACTCTGTTTTCATGTGTTTAGCAGAGCATGACTGGTTCACAGTGGCAGAATAATGAACTCGGTTGTGCATGGTCAACTGGTGGTCCACCCAATGGCGCAGGTTCTGTTTTAAAAAAATGTTTTTGTGAGCTAGTGTTCATAATGTTTGGTTTTTTGAGGGGGGAGGTAAATGCTAGATATTTACATACTAACACTATACACATCATGGACGTGGGGACGGACACACAACGTGACGTCATCATGCCGTGACTATATTAGGGGACTAACGGCGGGAGACTGCCTCTTTGGTGCTCCGCCTCTAGCCAACACGCCAGCCAGTACCTCTGTATAGTTAGCTTGCTAGCTATAGACTGTAACACGTGCTGTTTCCAGTGTTGTCTTAATAAACCATCGTTCAGTTCAACCATCACCTCCCCTGTCTTAATTTCCAGACACAACACAAGGTGCTGATGCCTTGGTTCCAGAGCCTTGACTGAGGTATGCATTCTCAGATCATTACCAAAATGTTATGGGTTCTCCTCTAGCCCATGGACCACCTCTGGTAAAAATTTCATCCAAATCCATCCAGTAGTTTTGGAGTATTCTTGCTAACACACTGTGAGAAGATAAGAGCTTTGGTGGTGGTATGTGTTCTGGGATCGTCACCCAAATGTTGTGGCTTTCTCTCTAACTCAAGGACCACCTCTGGTAAAATTTCATCCAAATCCATCCAGTAGTTTTGGAGTACACGCATGCGCAGTGAAAATAATCTGCAGTTCATATGCCCGTAATGTCGGCAGCAGCCAAGAGCCACCACACTGATTTGAACAGCTGCAATCCAAACACAAAAGAAGGGCATGGTGGCAGACATTTTAAAGGTGGAAGCGATGGAGATATGTGAATACAATGGCAATCAAGACAAATGGGAGCTTTTGCTGTTTAGCGGCAGAGGAAGAAAACAGACAGGCAAAAAGACGGACATTTGTTCGCCCAGTATTGGCAGCTTGAGTACTTCCCTCTGGCAGGCACTGTGACCATTTGCAGGCGAGGATGTTGGAAGTTGTAGTTTTTAGCAATGAACTGAAAACCTCGTCCTTCCTCTGCAAAACTAAACAGCAAAACCAGTGTGAAAACAATCAGGGTGATGAATAATTGGTGTAATTGCTAAATACGTGTTTTTCAGTAACTGCTATTTTATAATAGCTCAGTTCCATGTGCTGTAAAAAACATGCTGTGTTGTGCTGTAAAAAAGTTGCACTGCCGTCTCTAGTGGCCTGGCATGGTTATTACAATAACCTTTTTTTTCCACCGTTTCCATTGACGGTAAAGGTGAGTTAAATTTGTGTTTATTTCGAAGGCAAAGCCATATCTCAGAATTCTGGCAAATTAAAAGTTGAAAAAATATGGCAATACAATCATACAAGCCGTTAGCTGCACTCAATTTTGACCAAGCGAGCTGAAACAGACAAGCAGAGAGATACAACCAACCAACCAACCAACCACACAACCACCCACACACACAGAGATGCATTGAGTGATTACCGTATGCCTCAGTTTTCACCAAAGCATAATTATGGCCAGATATTCACATTATTATATTATTATATTCACATTATTTTTCAGCACAAAACAATTCGCAATATATTTGTAATACTTTTATTTAATGAATGAAGCTATATATGAAGCTTGACAGTTTTTTCCACTCTTGTAGTATAAATTCAATAATGCCACATAATATTCAGCGCTATGTACTATATATAAAAACTTTATAGACAGCATAATCTTTATTTTAAAGGTCAAATTGCTGTTGCGGCCCTCAGCCACTTCCATTTTAGTCAGAGATGGGCAAAATGGCTCTTTGGTTGGCAAATGTTTCAGACCCCTGGGTTAGACTTATGCTGAGTACAGGGAACAGAGAGGCGAGAGAAAAATGAAGCCATAAACACAAATCAAAAGCACATTATTAAGAACATTAATATTGTATGTTCTATCTCAGGATGAGGTAGAAAATATAATGTTACAGTGTCTGTTCAGCTGCCATGGACACCACACAGCTGTCAATTTTGTTAGTAACTACAGTAAATGTGGCCCCTCGGGGTGATAACCCCACACACAATGAAAGCAGTGGCTTTGTGCTCCTTCAACACACAAATGCATGTATTTGATAATACATGAGTTCTGGAGTACAAGCTGGTAGAGGTGTACATACTGGTTATGAAGTATGTTTAAAATGAATTATGTAAGTAAAAGTTAAAAGGTAAATGGAAACACGGCCTCTTTAAAAGCAGTGTGAGAACTCTAGAGATTGACCAAGGAGTTCCAGAAAATCAAAATTATGTCTAAAAATATAACTTTGCAGTTTAGAAAAACAATATTACAATGTCTCTGAATCCCTAGGGAACAACAACAACAACAACAAAAGACAAAACCCTAAGTTAAAGGGGGCATATGACAATAAATAAATAAAAAACTTTAAAAAAGTGAGTGTCACGCCGCGCCATTCATCAGCGGCGCCACCTGCTCACGCACCTGCTACTCATCAGCGGCGAGGGATAAAAGCCGCCTCGCCCTGAGCTTCGGCCTGAAGCCGTTAGACTTCATCGCCTTCCATGCGAAGCATCAACTCTCTCTTCAGCATCACGCTAAGCGGTAAGAAGATTCCTTTCCTTACCTCTCCCAGTCTGCTCCCCTGTGCACAGGTGGATTCCTCGGCGGCGGACAACTCTGTCCCTCGTCCTTCCTCGCTGCTGCACCGAGTCCTGCAGGTGACTGTCTCCCGGGGTTCCGTCCTTGAAGTGCCTGCCATCAGTCTAACACAAGTAAGCTTCTCTCCCTCGCCTATTCTCCTCCTGTATTGGTGTGTGCCTGTCACCCTGTGTCTGTTCTTTCCCATAGGGTTGCCGGCTGAATGGTCTCCTGCCTCTGTGCCCGAAGCAGACGCCACCACCAATACATTTACATTCCGCTGACACACACCCATACACCCCTGCTGTTAATAAACAGTTTGAACTACTCTGAGCCTGTGTGTGTGCGTCTCCTGAGCCGAACGTTATGTCAGTACGGCTTCAGCAGAGCGGCTCGGCAGACGGCGGGCTCGCACACCGGTTTACCATCCTCGAGGCTCGAGTGGATCAGGTTGTTTATCAGCAACAGGTGATCCTAAATCAATTAGTAAATTTAACTAACCGATTGAACCGCCTGGACCCCCAACAGCCGTTCCCCCCGGCTCGCCAGGGAGGCGCGGCTCCTGCTGTTCCAGCGGCCGTCCAGCCGGCTCCAGTGGCACCGGTTCGGCTCACACCGATTCCGACCCCCGCCCGCTTTAGCGGTAAGCTCGGTGGAGCGCGGGGGTTCATTATGCAATGTGAGTCCGTGTTCCACCGTGTGCCCGGAGATTTTCCCTCGGATCACAGCCGAATTGGTTACATAGGGAATCTTCTGGAGGGGCGTGCGTTAACTTGGACCTACGCCGTAATGACAAGGCCCAGTTATGCCACCCTCACCTATGACCAATTCGTGAGGCGCTTTCTGGAGGTCTTTGACCATTCTCAAACCGAGACGGTCCAGACTGATCGGCTTCTCGCGCTCCAGCAGGGAAGCCGGTCGGCAGCGGACTACGCGGTCGACTTCCGGGTAGCGGCGGAGGAATTGGGCTGGGAGGAACGCTCCCTCTGTGGCCTGTTCCTCCGCAGCCTCAATGATGATCTGAGGGATGAACTGGCTGGACGGGATATCCCTGAAACGCTAGCGGAGCTAACTTCTTTAGCCATCAGCTTGGACAACAGGCTGTGCGAGCGCTCCTCAGGACGGAAGTCGTCTACTTCGCGCCCTCGGGGAGTCTCGCTGCGCCTGCCCCAAGCTCGCCCCCTGGCGGCGCCGCCACCATCGTGCCCCGAGGAGTCGGAGCCGATGGTGACGGGCTGGACAAAGCTCTCTCCGGCAGAGAGACAACGCCGCCGTGAGTTGAATCTCTGCATGTGTTGCGGAGACAGTCAACACACGGTGGAGCTTTGTCCACAAAAAGCCAAACGGCGGGGTCCGCGAGTCACTGTAGGGGGCCTCGCAGACGTCAATCGGTTAGGTCCACTCACTCAATTAAAGCTGCCCATCCGTTTCTGCCACAACCCCACTGGGCATCTCACCCACGCACTGGTGGATTCGGGTGCAGAAGGCAGCTTTATTTCACAAAGCCTGGCAACCCGTTTGGGCATTCGCTGTCAGGCACTGAAGAATCCCATCTCCCTTGTTAACCTCTCCCGTGCCTCCCTTGGGAGAGTATCACACCAAACCATCCCCGTTCCGGTCATCATCTCGGGAAATCACCGGGAGGAGATGACCTTCTACGTCCTTCCCAACTCTGTGTCGCCCGTCATCCTGGGGTATCCCTGGCTTCGCCTTCACAACCCGGTCCTGGATTGGAAATCAGCTGGGATATCGGCATGGAGTACATCCTGCATGGGCACCTGCCTTCAGTCCGCTGCCTGCTCTCCGTCCGCTCCTCCCCCTGCGACGGACGCTGCACCCCCGGACTTGTCTCTGGTGCCCCCGGAATTTCACAACCTGGGTATGGTGTTCAGCAAAGCGAAAGCCATGTCTCTCCCCCCTCATCGGCCCTATGACTGTGCCATCAACCTCCGCCAGGGGGCTCCCTTACCTTCTGGTCGCCTTTACAGCCTGTCTGCGCCGGAGAAGGAGACGATGAACGCCTACCTGAAGGAGTCATTAAGTGCTGGGATAATCCGCCCATCATCGTCACCGGTGGGGGCAGGGTTCTTCTTCGTGGGAAAGAAGGATGGGTCCCTCCGCCCTTGTATCGACTACCGGGCCCTCAACAATATCACGGAGAAGGACCGTTACACCCTGCCTCTCATGGACACTGCTTTCCACTCCCTCCAGTGGGCGACCTGGTTCACCAAGCTGGACCTACGCAGCGCTTACCACCTCGTCCGGATCCGGGAGGGAGATGAGTGGAAAACGGCCTTCCGTACCCCGAACGGCCACTTTGAATACCTGGTGATGCCGTTCGGGTTGACCAACGCTCCTGCAGTCTTCCAGCGCCTCATTAATGACGTCCTCTGGGTCTTCATCGGCCTTTTCGTGTTCGTCTACCTGGACGATATTCTCATCTTCTCCAAGTCCAGGGACGAGCACCAGGTCCACGTGAGGCGGGTCCTCCAAAGGCTGCTGGAGAATCGTCTGTACGTAAAGGCGGAAAAGTGTGAATTTTACGCCAGGAGTACGTCCTTCCTGGGGTTCATCATCGCCCACGATAAGGTGCTCCCTGACCCAGAGAAGGTAAAGGCGGTGGTGGAATGGCCTACACCTGCATCCCGGAAGCAGGTGCAGCAATTTGTTGGCTTCGCCAATTTCTACCGCCGCTTTGTCCCCAACTTCAGTACCATCGTTGGACCACTGACCCGCCTCACGTCCCCGAAGGTCCCGTTCCGATGGACCGAAGAGGTCGCTGCCGCCTTTGAGGCGCTGAAGGCGGAATTCTCCTCCTCCTGGGTCCTTCGCCAGGTCGACCCCGCGCTGCAGTGCATCGTAGAGGTAGACGCTTCGGACACGGGAGTGGGAGCAGTGCTGTCCCAGCAGTCACCGGACGATGGCGCCAAACGGCCCTGCGCCTTCTTCTCCCAGCGCTTGTCCCCGGCGGAGAGAAATTACGATGTGGGGGACAGAGAGCTCCTGGCCATCAAACTCGCCCTGCAGGAATGGCGTCACTGGCTGGAGGGGGTGAACCTGCCGTTTGTGGTCCTTACGGACCACAAGAACTTAGAATATCTACGATCTGCCAAGCGCCTGAATGCCCGCCAGGCGCGTTGGTCTTTGTTCTTCGCCAGGTTCCAATTTTCAATCACCTTCAGGCCTGGCTCTAAGAACGCCCTGCCTGACGCCCTCTCCAGGCAGTTCACCCCCGTGGAGTCGGAGGAGGCGCCCCACTCCATCCTGCCCAGGTTGTGCGTCGTGGGAGCCATCTCGTGGGACATCAAGAGCAAGATCCGGAAGGCACAGGAGGTGGAACCTGACCCTGGCGGCGGACTGGAGGGGAGGCTGTTCGTGCCATCCGCGGTCCGAGGAGAGGTCATCCACTGGCTCCACACCTCCAAGCTCACCTGTCACCCTGGCACCTCCCGGATGATAGATCTCGTCCAACGATCCTTTTGGTGGCCAGGCCTGCGGAGGGATGCAGCCCGCTACGCCCGGGCTTGCCCAATCTGTGCCACCTGCAAGTCGGGAAATGCCCCTCCAGCGGGTCTGCTCCAGCCCCTGCCCGTCCCTGGCAGGCCCTGGTCGCACATCGCGTTGGATTTCGTCACCGGACTCCCTGTCTCCAACTCCTATGACACCATCCTGACCATCGTGGACCGCTTCTCCAAGGCCGTGCACTTCGTCCCCCTGCGAGGCCTCCCTACTGCCCTGGAGACGGCGGACCTCCTCGTCCAACACGTGGTCAGGCTGCACGGGATTCCGGTGGACGTGGTCTCGGACTGGGGCCCCCAGTTTTCATCCGAGGTTTGGAGGTCTTTCTGCAACGCCATCAGAGCCAAGGTGAGCCTCTCCTCCGGCCATCACCCCCAATCCAACGGGCAGTGTGAGCGGACCAACCAGGAGCTGGAGGCTGCGCTCCGCTGTGTGTCCAGATCCAAACCCACGTCCTGGAGCAACCATCTTGCCTGGGTTGAATATGCCCACAACACCGCTCGCTCTTCTGCTACAGGGATGTCCCCCTTCAAAGCGTCCCTGGGTTACGACCCCCCGCTGTTTCCGGAGCAGGAGAGTGAGGTAACTGTCCCGTCAGTTAGGGCCCATCTCAGGCAGTTCCGCTCCACCTGGACTGCCGCGCGCAATGCGCTATTACGCACAGCGGAGCGCAACAGGACTGTGGCGGACCAGTGTAGAAGACCTGCCCCGGCGTACAGAGTTGGGCAACTTGTTTACATTTCCACCCAGGACGTCACTTTAAAAGGCGAGAGGAGAAAGCTGGCACAGCGCTTCATGGGTCCCTATCCCATCACCCGGATCATCAACCTGGTGGCTGTGCGCGTGGCAATTCCCCCCTCCCTCCGCATTCATCCCACTTTCCACGTGTCAAAGGTGAAGCTGGCAGTCACTGACCCCCTTTGCCCTCCTCCTGCAGCGCAACCCGCGCCCCGGATTATTGGTGGCCATCCGGCCTGGTCCGCCTCCTCCATCCTGGACTCCCGGCGCCGGGGTCGTGGGTTGCAATACTTGGTGGACTGGGAGGGCTATGGGCCCGAGCATCGACAGTGGGTGCCCCCGTCGTTTGTGTTGGACCCATCGCTCATCGCGGACTTCCACCGAGCGCACCCGGATAAGCCATCGCCAGGAGGCGCTGCTAGAGGGGGGAGTACTGTCACGCCGCGCCATTCATCAGCGGCGCCACCTGCTCACGCACCTGCTACTCATCAGCGGCGAGGGATAAAAGCCGCCTCGCCCTGAGCTTCGGCCTGAAGCTGTTAGACTTCATCGCCTTCCATGCGAAGCATCAACTCTCTCTTCAGCATCACGCTAAGCGGTAAGAAGATTCCTTTCCTTACCTCTCCCAGTCTGCTCCCCTGTGCACAGGTGGATTCCTCGGCGGCGGACAACTCTGTCCCTCGTCCTTCCTCGCTGCTGCACCGAGTCCTGCAGGTGACTGTCTCCCGGGGTTCCGTCCTTGAAGTGCCTGCCATCAGTCTAACACAAGTAAGCTTCTCTCCCTCGCCTATTCTCCTCCTGTATTGGTGTGTGCCTGTCACCCTGTGTCTGTTCTTTCCCATAGGGTTGCCGGCTGAACGGTCTCCTGCCTCTGTGCCCGAAGCAGACGCCACCACCAATACATTTACATTCCGCTGACACACACCCATACACCCCTGCTGTTAATAAACAGTTTGAACTACTCTGAGCCTGTGTGTGTGCGTCTCCTGAGCCGAACGTTATGTCAGTGAGTACCTAACATAGAACTGGTGACACTTTCAGATCGGCTCGCTTTCATTGGCTCAGAGGTAGGAATCTTAAACATGTTCGATATTTCCTGTTTGAGATTGTGTGGGCTCTAACTTGACAAACAGCAAGTCAATCATACTGATGCCCCACATTTGCTGATAAATAATCACAACGACAAGCCGACAGCCCCCAACTCTACGACCTACCCTGTCCTATTGACCACTAAAACCACACATCCCTGTCCCCAGTAAGACTTCGTTTGGACTTTTACTCTCTCACATTCAGTCAGTTTTACGTTAGCTATCTCAGGCTATGCCAGAGCACAGAGCTAACCAGCAAACATGAGCATCAACCATAGACCTCAGAAGTGATGGAAGAGAAGGAGGGTAAACCTGGACCAAAACTGGTCTTTGTGAAATGTGTTCAATGTGGGTGGAAAATGGTGCTGCAATATTTAAACCCTGAGGAATTTTGACAACAGCATGTCACGGACATTTCATTGAGATTTCTATAAACTGTTAGCATGTACATTAAGTGCCATAGGTAGCATTTACAGTCTTCTGCTTCTTTTTTCGGCTGCTCCCTTTAGGGTCGCCACAGCACATCATCTGCCTCCACCTCACACTATCCCTGCATCTTCCTGTGTAACACCAGCCATGCCTTCCTTCACTACATCCATGAATCGTCTCTTTGTTCTTCCTCTTTTCCTCTTGCCTGGCAGCTCAATCTCCAACATCCTTTGTCCAATATATCCACTATCCCTCCTCTGCCCGTGTCCAAACTATCTCAGCCTTGCCTCTTACTTTGTCTCCAAACCGCTCAACCTGAGCTGTGCCTCTGATGTACTCATCCCTAATCCTGTTACTCCTAGTCACTGCCAATGAGAATCAGCATCTTCAACTCTGCCACCTCGAGCTTTGCCTCCTGTCTTTTTGTCATTGCCACTGTCTCCAAACCATACATCATAGCAGGTGTCGCTACCGTCTTGTAAATCTTCCCTTTCACTCTAGCTACTATCCTTCAGTCACAAATCATCCCTGACATTTCTCTCCACCCACTCCACCCTGCCTGCACTCACTTCTCCACCTCTCTTGTGCCTTTTCCATTGCACTGGATGATTGACCTTAAGTATTTAAACTCATCTGCCTCTACTACTTCTAGTCTTTGCATCTTTACTGTTACACCCACCTCCCTCTCATTCACACACACTCTCATACTTGCTTCAACTGACTTTTATTCCTCTTCTCTCCAGTCCGTACATCCACCTGGCCAGGTTCTCTTCCATCTGCTCCCTACTCTCACTACATATCACAATGTCATCTGCAAACATCATAATCTATGGAGACTCCTGCCTGATCTCATCTACCATCACCATGGCAAACTAGAACAGGCTTAAACCAATCCCTGCTGTAATCCCACCCCTTCTGACCTTCTCTATACTTCTCCATCAACACTCTTAAAGACTCTGCACCTATTACCTTAGCATTCGTTCGGAGAGCAAAGTAAAAATTTTCATTGCTCAGAAAATGTAGCATTTCTTAACTGTGCACATAATAATAAAGCCTCTGAATCTTTGAATCTTGAATCTTAAAGCAAACATTGCCTCTGTAATGCTTATTGTTGACATGAAACCATGCTGCTGCTCACTGACTGTCACTTCTCTTCTTAACCTGACCTCAACAACTTTCCTATATCTTCATCATGTTACAGTACCATTAAAAATTTTTTAAAAAAAGGTTTGAATGGTAAAGATGAAACTGGATATAAAGCTCTAAAAACTGAAAACATTATTAACTAGAAAAGCACCCAGAGAGCACATACCTCTGCCAAGGCTCCTTCCGTCCCTCATGGATCACCTCCAAAACGTAATGGGTTTGTGTGTAAGTCTAGAGCCACTTCGGGTGAAAATTTCATCTATGTCTGTCCAGTAATTTTGGAGTATTGTTGCTAACACACTGTGAGAAAATAAGAGGCTTGGCGGAGGTATGCGTTCTCAGATCATCACCAAAATGTAATGGGTTCATCTCTCGCCCAAGAACCACCTCTGGTGAAAATGTCATCCAGATCCATCCTTTAGTATTGGAGTATTCTTGATAATACTCTGTGAAAAGATAAGAGCCCTGGTGGAAGTATGCACTCTCGGATCGTCAGCAAAATGTAATGGGTTCCTCTCTAGCCCAAGAACCACCTCTGGTGAAACTTTCATCCAAATCCATCTTGTAGTTTTTGTGTAATCCTGCTGCACAAATACAAACAAAGCCCTTGGTGGAGGTATGCACTCTCAGATCATCACCAAAATCTCATTTTCTGTTCCCTGTGCCATTACACACCTTTCCTAGAAATTTCATCAGAATTAATTCATAACTTTTTGAGTTATGTTGCTAACAGACAGACAAACAAACCAACTCCGGCAAAAACATAATCTCCTCCTCTTGATGGAGGTAATAATAATTAACAAAAATTCAGCATGAATGTCAGCCTTTTTGCTGTAAACTCCCTATTTATTTATTTCCTCTAATTGTTTATAATGTGTGATTTTTATATTATTTTTATGGTGGTTGTTTTATATTTTACTTTTCTTATGTACAGGACTTTGGTCAATGATAGTTGTTTTAAATGTGCTTTATAAATAAACTTGACTTGATGACATGAACAAATCCATCTACTTTAATAGAGTTTTAAACGATCCCTGCCAGTCAGCGCTCTGCACAAGGATAAAACTCACTGTGACAATGTTGCAGAAATTCAATCAAGTGCTATTTCCCATCATTAAAGGGGCCATTGACTGAAAAATGGTGGGTTTGTAGGTTTTATCTTTGAAGTGTTTCTATTGGTCACATAATTATCAAAAAAAATTATCAAAAGTCAATTTTTTTTTAAACACACACACACAGAGAGAGAGAGAGAGAGAGAGAGAGAGAGAGAGAGAGAGAGAGAGAGAGAGAGATTTGATTTTTAAAAGATCTTTAATAAACACACTTGTCCATCAGTCAATACAATTTCAATATCATGCTATGTTACACAGAAAATTAATCCCCCAAAAAACGCCCAAAAAAAAGCTGTCCATCATGAACTGAACAGAGGACATTCTCCAGGGACCAGAGGGTCCTGAAACCTTCCACATCCCCATTCCCCATAAAAAACTGAAAGTCCAGCCTGATTCTGGCTTTAAGTAGCCTCACAAATAAAATTTTGACATCAACATCATTCTCAACATTTTCAAGTTTTCTTCTCCGGCTTACATAGATAGCCAACTTTGCCTGCCCTAAAACAAAGTTCAGTAGTTGACACTTCTGCTTAAAACGACGATTGTACATAAAACCACAAATGAAAACCTGCTTAGAGAAAACTTCCTTAAAAATATGAAAAAGTTTTGTGAGAAGTTCAAAGAGGCCACTCAGGCGCTGACATTCAATAAAACAATGAAAAACAGTCTCCCTAGAGGAACAAAAAACACACTGATCACTGACACTGCTGTTAATCACAGAAACAAAAGCATTGACAGCTATAATACCATGCAGGACCCTCCACTGTAAGTCTCCATGCCTCTTAGGGAGAGGGGCTTTATAAAGAGCCCTCCAGGCAGGCCGATGCCCTTTTCCTAGTTTAAAATAGGCTCTCCAAGGAGTGTCCACACAGGTGTTCAATCGGTCCTTGTTGAGTGCCATCACCACCAGTCTGTAGAGTGCCTTACCACTGGCTCCTCCAAAGTCCACACCAGTGGGAGCACAGAATGCCAGTAAGGAGCAAGGAGCGACGTCAAAGTCCATATAGAGCGTGAGAGAGGGAAAGGGGTCAGTGCTTTCTGGCTGCAGCGTGCCATTGCTAAAGTCCAAGAGTAGGGAGTGCTCAAGTCCATGAAGCTCCTGTTTCCAGTGTGCAAGAAGACCATTGATGAAACGATTCGACCTGACACCAAGATGAGCTGCTAAAGCTGAGGCGTTGTTGAGGCCAGGACCAGCCAGTTCCACCACTTGCTTCAGAGTGAGAATGTTCCTGGAACACAGCCTATCAAGGAAGGTCCTTCCAACTCCCGGCAGGACACCAAGGCGACCACCAAAAACCAGCGGCTCCCTCAACAACCAGTAGAGGGAATTGCATGGCCCTCTTTGTTTTTTAAAAAGAGTCCACACTGAAAAGAGACTGCGGTAAAAACTGGGTAAAGACAGTGCATTAGAGTTCTTAAAATCCATTAAAAACACAGGGAGGTCTAGCCCAAGCCCAAGGACTCTCTGTAAAATAACACAGGCCAAAGGCCTCCATACCAGGTCCTGGGGGCCCGTCAGCAGTCTCTGTATGAAAGTCAGTCTAAAAGCAGCACCTCTACTAGCTAAATGAATCACTCCTTGCCCCCCCTCCGCTTTGGGAAGAAATAACAGGGCTTGAGGAACCCAGTGGAGTCCACCCCCCAAAAAAAAGTCCACCAAAACAGACTGAATTTTGGACAACAAACTAGCAGGGGGGTCCATGCACATGAGGCGGTGCCACAGGGATGAGGAAACAAGATTATTTAAAAAGAGCACTCTTCCTCTAAAAGATATTCTTGGCATTAGCCACTTCCACTTGTTTAGTCTCCCGTTAATCTTCTCTATGATCCCATCCCAATTTTTTTGCTCAAACTGCTGATTTCCAATAAAGACACCAAGATACTTAAAACCTCCTTTTTTCCAAATCAACCCACCCGGCAGCGTAAGCTGATTTTCTAGTTTCTCCCCCACCATCAGAGCCTCGCTTTTTCCCCAGTTTATCTTTGCAGAGGAAAGTTGGCCAAAAAGATTGACACTCCTAACCAGAACGTCAATGTCACTCTGCTTGTTTAGCAGAATGACTACATCATCTGCATAGGCCGACAGCTTGAACGTGGTGTCACAGCCAGGAAAAGTAACTCCTGATAGATCCCTTCTCAGGCAGTGAAGCAAAGGCTCTATGGCGAGGGAGTACAGCATCCCTGAGAGAGGGCAGCCCTGCCGAACCCCCCTCTGGACTTTTAAAGGGGCAGACAGGCCCCCATTTATCTTCAGCACACTCTCAATGTCACTGTACAAGACCCGTACCCTGGCTATGAAGCCTGGGCTGAACCCAAAAGCTGTTAAAACTGTCCATAAATATTGGTGTTCAACCCGATCAAACGCCTTTTCCTGGTCAATTGAAACCAAACCAGTTTCTACCGCCAATGAACCAGAGACCTCCAAAATATCCCGAATTAAAGTGACGTTGTCACTAATCAGCCTGCCAGGCACACAGTAAGTCTGGTCTACATGAATGAGCTCGCTCATCACCTTTCTCAGTCTTCGGGCCAGAGCTTTTGAGAGAATCTTGTAGTCTGTGCAGAGCAGAGAGACTGGCCTCCAGTTCTTTAGGCTCTGGAGGTCCCCCTTTTTCGGCAACAGTGTGATGATGGCCCTCCTGCAGGTCGTGGGTAGGGTCCCCCTTTCCAAGTTATCTTGGAGAACCACCAACAGGTCTGGACCAAGCAGGGGCCAGAATTCCTTAAAAAAGTCCACAGAGAGACCATCTATGCCTGGTGATTTTCCATTCTGGAGGCTCATTAGCGCCGTATGCAGCTCAGACAGAGACAGTGGAGCATCCAAGCCGGCAACAAGGTCCTCTGAGAGCACTGGAAGACCATCAAGGAAAACCTGGCCCAGTGACGTGTCCTCCCTCCACTCTGCTCTAAACAATTCACTGTAAAAGCTAGCAGCGTGTTTCCTGATCTCTGCTGCTGTGGAGATTGTTCTCCCGTCATCGCCCAACAAGGAGTGAATGAGCTTTCTCTGGCCATTTTTCCCCTCCAGTCCAAAAAAGTACTGGGAGGGCGAGTCCATCAGAGCTACATCCATGTAGCGTGAGCGGACCAGAGCACCCTGTGCGGTGACCCCTAGCAAGCTAGCCAAGGCTGACCTTTTTGACTTGAGAGCCTCTAAGTGCTCCTGTTTTCCTGTAGAACTGAGCAACTCCTCTAGTTCTACCACCTCAGTCTCCAGAACTTTCAAGGATTGGGTCAAGCTACGAGTGACATTTTGAGTGTACTGTTGGCAGAGTTGTTTTATCTGGGCCTTACCAAAATCCCACCACAATTGGAGAGAACTAAAAGAGGGTTTTTGTTCCCTGTGTGACTTCCATACATCATGAAAAACCTCTTTAAAAAACACATCATTTAAAAGTGTATTGTTAAAATGCCAAAAAGCACTCTTACACTTTACATTTTCAATAAACAGAACAAAACAGCAGGCAGTGATCAGTGAAACCAACAGGACAGATACAACTATTTTTAAAAACACTCATTTGATGTTTAAAACCATAAAAACGGTCTAACCTAGCCATAGATAAAAGGTTATCTTTGACATGGCTCCAGGTGTACTGCCTCTGGTCCCCATGATGTGATCTCCACACATCGGCCATTTCATGTGTTTTCACCAGTTCTCTCAGCCTATTGGCAGAAGCAGGGTGAGGCTCCTGATGGTTCCTGTCTAGTCTGTGGTTTAATGTACAGTTAAAATCACCCCCCAGAAATAAAAAACTATTTGGATCACAGGACTTAACCGTATCCGAAAGCACGTCAAAGACCCTGATCCTCTCTGCTCTCTGTGTTGGCACATACACGTTTATAAAAACGAAGTTCACGTTTTCAAACTGTACCTTTAATAAGAGGAAATGACCTCTCACCACCTCTTCTACCTCATAAGAGACAGGCACACAACCCCTAGAGAAAAGTACAGCCACCCCCCCACTGCTACTGGATTTGTGGCTAAAAAAAATGCAGCCATCCCACTCTTTTCTCCAATGGCTCTCAATGTCCACAGTGCTGTGAGTCTCCTGGACCATCAGCACGTCAAGTTTCTTTAAATTAAAAAGCTTGTATAAAGAGGCCCTTTTTACATCATCCCTGGCCCCATTAATATTGAGAGTGCCAATTCTAAGGTGGGGCATTAAAAAGGATAAAAATAGGGTACAGTAAAAAAACACACACATAGCATAAAAGGGAAGAAACAAACTAAGAGTCAACATGACTGTTAGTAATTTGCAATTTCAGTTTAGCAACCAGTTTCTTTAAACGATAAATTTCCTGATCAGTGAAAGTCTCATTCCCATCATTCAGTTTCATAAATTTGCGAGCTGATGCCACGAATAACTCCAGATCTGGAAAGTAATTTTCCACTTTCACAGCTCTGCTCCCCTTAGTCACCTGGAGAAATTGCCTAATTTTAGTAAAACAATAGGAGCTTTGCTCCTCCTGCGTCTGCGTCTGCATCAGTTCAGACTCATCTCCACTTTCGTCAGAAGCGCTCTCATTCAGTAAATCTAAATTCCCAACCCTACTAGATTTAGCAGAGCTCTGCAAGTTTTCCGCACTTTTCCTTTTTTGTGCAGCTTTAAAAGGATCCTCTTCAACAAAACTACATTCCTGCATTTCTTCATGAAACGCAACGTTTGTCATGCAGTGTTTGCTCTGTGTGTCCGCTACAGCCTCAAACCGCTCCTCCCCCGCCTGCAAAGTCTGTTCATTCACGTTCCTTCGTTTAACTGCACTTTTACTTACACCCTCCACCTGTTTACCCCGGGCGACAGGCTCGTCACAATGATCAGAGCTGCCGCCAGACAGAAATTCCCCACCATCACTGTTTGGGGGGCAACTACCGCGCCCGCCGCGGCCACCCCAGCAGAGGCGGCCGCGGCCGCCCCAGCACAAGCGGACGCGGACGCGGACGCGGACGCGGACGCGGACGCGGACGCGGACGCCCCCGCAGAAGTAGAAGCGGACGCGGACGCGGACGCGGACGCCCCAGCAGAAGCGGGCGCCGCAGCGGCATCCGCCGCACCACATGTAGCGCTACCCTCCGGACCACCAGAAACAGCAGCGTCACCTTTCTTACCGCCAGTGCTCTTTGTGTTCGCCTTTTCAGGACATGACCTAATAAGATGGCCTTCTGCGCCACACGCAAAACACTTCATGGTTTCAGATGTTGCAAACACCAAGTAGCTAAAGCCGTCAATCCTGAAATTAAAAGACGCGTTCAGTTCAGCAGAGCTGTCTTTCAACACCATGAAACACTGCCTCCTATGACATACAACATGCTTCAGCAGGGGTGATTTACTACCCAGAGAGACCATTCTGATAGGGGACACAACCTGGCCAAAACGGGACAACTCTCTAATCAGCTGATCATTTTTAACGAAAGGAGGAGCGTTTGAGATGGTGATCCTCCTAGACGGATTCGCCAGCGGTAAAACGGGAGTAAAAGTGTCACCTAGGACCACTCCCTGTGCCACCACCTGATCAGCTTTTTCAGTCAAATCCAGAAAGATCACAATTGCGCTGTTCATCCTCGATGCTGATTTTATGCTGCCATGCCCAACCACCTGTCCTACAGCGAGGCTGGCCTCCTCCACAGAACAGGGAACTGTCGGGAGGATTCTCACGCCATGACGCCGGGTTAAGCGCTCAAACTCCACACCACCATCAATCACCGGCATGATGCCGGCCGGGAAAAACCGGCAGCAGAAGCTACCGTTCCCCAACACACTCACTCCAACACTCACACCCCAGCACACCCACACTCAACCCACTATATTAAACACACACACCTCAAACACACAAGATAGAGAAAAAGTTAGAAAATACAAAGTTTAAAGTACTCACTCGACACCACTCCACACCCCTGCTCCCACAAACGCCCACGCATGCGCACGAGAGAGAGAGAGAGAGAGAGAGAGAGATAGAGAGAGAGAGAGAGAGAGAGATTTTTGATTTTTAAAAGATCTTTAATAAACACACTTGTCCATCAGTCAATACAATTTCTATGTCATGCTATATTACACAGAAAATTATTCCCCCAAAAAACGCCCAAAAAGAAGCTGTCCATCACGAACTGAACAGAGGACATTCTCCAGGGACCAGAGGGTCCTGAAACCTTCCACATCCCCATTCCCCATAAAAAACTGAAAGTCCAGCCTGATTCTGGCTTTAAATAGCCTCACAAATAAAATTTTGACATCAACATCATTCTCAACATTTTCAAGTTTTCTTCTCCGGCTTACATAGATAGCCAACTTTGCCTGTCCTAAAACAAAGTTCAGTAGTTGACACTTCTGCTTAAAACGACGATTGTACATAAAACCACAAATGAAAACCTGCTTAGAGAAAACTTCCTTAAAAAAGTGAAAAAGTTCTGTGAGAAGTTCAAAGAGACCACTCAGGCGCTGACATTCAATAAAACAATGAAAAACTGTCTCTCTAGAGGAACAAAAAACACACTGATCACTGACACTGCTGTTAATCACAGAAACAAAAGCATTGACAGCTATAATGCCATGCAGGACCCTCCACTGTAAGTCTCCATGCCTCTTAGGGAGAGGGGCTTTATAAAGAGCCCTCCAGGCAGGCCGATGCCCTTTTCCTAGTTTAAAATAGGCTCTCCAAGGAGTGTCCACACAGGTGTTCAATCTGTCCTTGTTGAGTGCCATCACCACCAGTCTGTAGAGTGCCTTACCACTGGCTCCTCCAAAGTCCACACCAGTGGGAGCACAGAATGCCAGTAAGGAGCAAGGAGCGATGTCAAAGTCCATATAGAGCGTGAGAGAGGGAAAGGGGTCCGTGCTTTCAGGCTGCAGCGTGCCATTGCTAAAGTCCTAGAGTAGGGAGCGCTCAAGTCCATGAAGCTCCTGTTTCCAGTGTGCAAGAAGACCATTGATGAAACGATTCGACCTGACACCAAGATGAGCTGCTAAAGCTGAGGCGTTGTTGAGGCCAGGACCAGCCAGTTCCACCACTTGCTTCAGAGTGAGAACGTTCCTGGAACACAGCCTATCAAGGAAGGTCCTTCCAACTCCCGGCAGGACACCAAGGCGACCACGAAAAACCAGCGGCTCCCTCAACAACCAGTAGAGGGAATCGCATGGCCCTCTTTGTTTTTTAAAAAGAGTCCACACTGAAAAGAGACTGCGGTAAAAACTGGGTAAAGACAGTGCATTAGAGTTCTTAAAATCCATTAAAAACACAGGGAGGTCTAGCCCAAGCCCAAGGACTCTCTGTAAAATAACACAGGCCAAAGGCCTCCATACCAGGTCCTGGGGGCCCGTCAGCAGTCTCTGTATGAAAGTCAGTCTAAAAGCAGCACCTCTACTAGCTAAATGAATCACTCCTTGCCCCCCCCTCCTCTTTGGGAAGAAATAACAGGGCTTGAGGAACCCAGTGGAGTCCACCCCCCCAAAAAAAGTCCACCAAAACAGACTGAATTTTGGACAACAAACCAGCAGGGGGGTCCATGCACATGAGGCGGTGCCACAGGGATGAGGAAACAAGATTATTTAAAATGAGCACTCTTCCTCTAAAAGATATTCTTGGCATTAGCCACTTCCACTTGTTTAGTCTCCCGTTAATTTTCTCTATGACCCCATCCCAATTTTTTTGCTCAAACTGCTGATTTCCAATAAAGACACCAAGATACTTAAACCCTCCTTTTTTCCAAATCAACCCACCAGGCAGCGTAAGCTGATTTTCTAGGTTCTCCCCCACCATCAGAGCCTCGCTTTTTCCCCAGTTTATTTTTGCAGAGGAAAGTTGGCCAAAAAGATTGACACTCCTAACCAAAACGTCAATGTCACTCTGCTTGTTTAGCAGAATGACTACATCATCTGCATAGGCCGACAGCTTGAACGTGGTGTCACAGCCAGGAAAAGTAACTCCTGATAGATCCCTTCTCAGGCAGTGAAGCAAAGGCTCTATGGCGAGGGAGTACAGCATCCCTGAGAGAGGGCAGCCCTGCCGAACCCCCCTCTGGACTTTTAAAGGGGCAGACAGGCCCCCATTTATCTTCAGCACACTCTCAATGTCACTGTACAAGACCCGTATCCTGGCTATGAAGCCTGGGCTGAACCCAAAAGCAGCTAAAACTGTCCATAAATATTGGTGTTCAACCCGGTCAAACGCCTTTTCCTGGTCAATTGAAATCAAACCAGTTTCTACCGCCAATGAACCAGAGACCTCCAAAACATCCCGAATTAAAGTGACGTTGTCACTAATCAGCCTGCCAGGCACACAGTAAGTCTGGTCTACATGAATGAGCTTGCTCATCACCTTTCTCAGTCTTCGGGCCAGAGCTTTTGAGAGAATCTTATAGTCTGTGCAGAGCAGAGAGACTGGCCTCCAGTTCTTTAGGCTCTGGAGGTCCCCCTTTTTCGGCAACAGTGTGATGATGGCCCTCCTGCAGGTCGTGGGTAGGGTCCCCCTTTCCAAGCTAACTTGGAGAACCTCCAGCAGGTCTGGACCAAGCAGGGGCCAGAATTCCTTAAAAAAGTCCACAGAGAGACCATCTATGCCTGGTGATTTTCCATTCTGGAGGCTCATTAGCGCCGTATGCAGCTCAGACAGAGACAGTGGAGCATCCAAGCCGGCAACAAGGTCCTCTGAGAGCACTGGAAGACCATTAAGGAAAACCTGGCCCAGTGACGTGTCCTCCCTCCACTCTGCTCTAAGCAATTCACTGTAAAAGCTAGCAGCGTGTTTCCTGATCTCTGCTGCTGTGGAGATTGTTCTCCCGTCATCGCCCAACAAGGAGTGAATAAGCTTTCTCTGTCCATTTTTCCCCTCCAGTCCAAAAAAGTACTGGGAGGGCGAGTCCATCAGAGCTACATCCATGTAGCGTGAGCGGACCAGAGCACCCTGTGCGGTGACGCCTAGCAAGCTAGCCAAGGCTGACCTTTTTGACTTAAGAGCCTCTAAGTGCTCCTGTTTTCCTGTAGAACTGAGCAACTCCTCTAGCTCTACCACCTCAGTCTCCAGAACTTTCAAGGATTGGGTCAAACTACGAGTGACATTTTGAGTGTACTGTTGGCAGAGTTGTTTTATCTGGGCCTTACCAAAATCCCACCACAATTGGAGAGAACTAAAAGAGGGTTTTTGTTCCCTGTGTGACTTCCATACATCATGAAAAACCTCTTTAAAAAACACATCATTTAAAAGTGTATTGTTAAAATGCCAAAAAGCACTCTTACACTTTACATTTTCAATAAACACAGAACAAAACAGCAGGCAGTGATCAGTGAAACCAACAGGACAGATACAACTATTTTTAAAAACACTCATTTGATGTTTAAAACCATAAAAACGGTCTAACCTAGCCATAGATAAAAGGTTATCTTTGACATGGCTCCAGGTGTACTGCCTCTGGTCCCCATGATGTGATCTCCACACATCGGCCATTTCATGTGTTTTCACCAGTTCTCTCAGCCTATTGGCAGAAGCAGGGTGAGGCTCCTGATGGTTCCTGTCTAGTCTGTGGTTTAATGTACAGTTAAAATCACCCCCCAGAAATAAAAAACTATTTGGATCACAGGACCTAACCGTATCCGAAAGCACGTCAAAGACCCTGATCCTCTCCGCTCTCTGTGTTGGCACATACACGTTTATAAAAACGAAAGTCACGTTTTCAAACTGTACCTTTAATAAGAGGAAATGACCTTTCACCACCTCTTCTACCTCATAAGAGACAGGCACACAACCCCTAGAGAAAAGTACAGCCACCCCCCCACTGCTATTGGATTTGTGGCTAAAAAAAA